>MEJB01000028.1:5269826-5376199 GCA_001752375.1 Rhazya stricta | reverse complement strand
ATTTTAATGCAAAATCCAACTGGAAGTATATCGGTTCAAAGAATAACGAATAATCGATTAATAATGTCATTTGAATAATTGATTATTCAAATATTTATGAAGAACAAATTCAACTATTCTTCAACCGTTCAGTCGATTACCCCACGCGAATAGCGATTATGATTACTATATTTAATCAATTTAAATTTTATTGTTTAAATTTTCTATATGAAAAAAAATATATTTATCTGTTGAAGGTGTAAAACAAATGACTTTTTAAATTGGGGACGAAAAATGTATTAGTTAAAAATATAAAACAGATTGCGTTTAAAATTGAGGGTAAAAATATGTTTGCCCCAAAGTGTAATCCAAATAAGGCCTATATCTCTTAATTGGAAGAGTTATCTTCGTTCGAAATGCTTATTTCCTCTCRTGGTTTAACTTAGTGGAAAATGCATATTTAGGAGACAATATATTTATTTGATTAGAACCAATAGACATCGTCACTCTCAAAGAGGTTCTAGTGAACTTGGTAATGCACCGTCGCAAATTAGAGAAATAATTTATCATGTTCTCTGGTCAACCTGGTATGTCTGAAATCAATTAGTATTTAAAAATTGAGGCATTAAAATCATTGAAGTGAAATTTTTCATCTTGAGCTATATATGTCAGCATATTGAGTTGCCTCGGAGGAGTCTCACTCACCGCCATAGCCATATTGCCACATCGATCCCATTAGCATCTCACGTTAATGGATATATAAAAAATTTTAATGTTATAATTCGAAATATAAAAAATCGACTATTATTATACTGATCATTATAATTATCGACGGAACGTATTTAGTTTTGTCTATTCTTCGAAAATTATAAACGCCGATAAATTGGAATTGGATGACGTTTGTCTGTAAATCCAACTGCCTGCGTGCCATTCAGAAGTTTACCAGTGATAGAATTTTGATCTGTAGCATCTGTGGACATTGGTAGACGGTGTATCTACCAAGGTAACTCTGCGCTGCAAAGGTTTTTCCCACGTTCGTGGTAGGTCAATATTCCAGTGCACCAACTAGCAAAAATTAGGCACTAGCTTGGATGGACACAGGTCCACGTACTGTTATGAATTTTCATGGTTTGATTTCATTCGATTTTCATTAAGTTTTAAATCAAATTAAAAATTTTAATTGAAAAATTTAAAAATTATAATCAATTCATTTAAAATCTTCAATTGTTAAAATAACTATTTCTAATAAATATTCAGTTTTAGATAAAAAAAGAATAAGAATCGAATCTTCTAATACATTATTTGTTATATAAATGAATAATAAATTATATTAATTTTTTAATGACTTTCCGTATCTTTTAGAATATAATATATATATCATATTTAACTCTTAAAATTAAAAAAACGAGAAAAAGCATATTAGAGGGCGATTCAGAATAATAAACAATCGCTGTTTTAATTAATAAGAGATTGAAAGGTACATAAAACAGAAGAGTGTAATTATTATTTAAATGCCTTAATATTTGAAAATTTTAAAAAATTTAACGTAATAAATTATTTTTTTAGAAAAACAATAAAAAATTCACGAAATAATAAAAAATGTGAACACATTTAAATTAAGAAATAGAAAAAAAGACACATAGATGAATTAATATTGTACGATTTGTTACAAGGAGTGAAAAATTAATAAGAATTAAAACTAAGGGAAAACTCAAGTGAATGTTTTATGAGGTACAACTATCGAAAGAACAATTTCCCGTAGCGGCCGAGAACTACCGCATTTTCTAGGGTTTTMTGAGGGAACGGGGACATGGGGACAGCAACGACGTCGAACGTAGTGCTACTACTGTTAATCTAATGGCCAAGTCGAATAGTTCAAACTTTTCCCACTTCTCTCATCATTAACCATGGAGAACGAATCTATTTCCGCATTGCTACAACCGCAAGAACGAGAAGGAGAAGAACCAAACGCTAAAAAGCAGAAAATGTCTACTACCTCTGCAACGTCGGACGACGATGAATATGAACGCACCGCCGCCGGCATTGAAGGCACGCAAGAGGATCCTAAACCCGAGAGGAAACCCAGATACAAGCGCCGCAAAATCGCGATATTCTTCGCATACTGTGGCGTCGGTTACCAAGGGATGCAGAAAAACCCTGGAGCTAAAACCATCGAAGGAGACCTCGAAGAAGCTCTATTTCATGCTGGTGCTGTTCCTGAACACGACCGGGGTTGTCCTAGACGATTTGACTGGGCTAGGTCCGCCAGAACCGATAAGGGAGTCAGCGCACTTGGTCAAGTAGTTTCGGGCCGGTTTTACGTCGAGCCTCCTGGTTTAGTTGATCGTTTGAACTCGATACTGCCTTCCCAGATACGGATCTTTGGTTACAAGCGCGTGACAAAGTCGTTCAATGCTAAAAAATTCTGCGACAAGCGGAGGTATGTGTATTTGATACCTCTTTTTGCTCTCGATCCAAGCTGTCACCGTGATAGAGAGAGTGTATTAGCTAGTTTGGGGTCTGGAAATGAGCTTGCGAAGTGCTTTGAATGTTCAGAAAGGGGTCGTAAAGTTATAGGAATAATGGGAAAACGGTATTTTGACTCGGAAGTTAGTTCAGAGGTGATTGCAGTTGAGTCAAGCATTTTGTCGAACAGTGGGAATGCTGAATCAAATTCAAAAATGAAAGAGGAGGGTCGGGAGACTGTAGATTCTCCAGCAAATAGTAATAATATTGATGGTAATGAAAGCAAGGAAACTGCAAAGAAATTAGAAAACGGAACTACTGATACTGCAAGAAGTGAAGGTGAGAATCAGAATGTGGAAGTGAAGGCTATGAAGAGCGAGTTCTGTTATGGCGAGAAGGAGAGGGAGAGGTTTAATAAAATTCTGAAGACTTACGAGGGAACTCATAATTTTCACAATTTCACCACGAGAACGAAAGCTGAGGACCCAGCCGCTAAGAGATATATTATCTCCTTCGAAGCGAAAACCACTGTTAGTGTTGACGGTATTGAATTTGTGAAATGCGAGGTATTGGGACAGAGCTTCATGCTTCATCAGATTAGGAAAATGATTGGCCTTGCAGTAGCTATTATGAGGAATTCTGCTCCTGAATCATTGATTGAAACAGCTTTTCAACAGTAAGCACTTTGGTTGTGATTCTACAATAAGCATGTTTGTTCTTTTAACAAATAAATACTTTTTGTGCTTAGTATTTAATTTCTAAATCCAGGGACATCAATATCAATGTGCCTATGGCTCCTGAGGTTGGATTGTATCTGGACGAGTGCTTTTTCACGTCATACAACAAAAAATGGGGGGATGGTCATGAAGAGTTGTCCATGAAAGCTTATGCAGAAGAGACGGAGGACTTTAAAATGAAATACATCTACTCTCACATTGCATCAACAGAGCACAAGGAAGGAGTTGTAGCCCTTTGGTTGCATTCTTTGAATCACCGTAACTACCCTGATTTACGAACAGGGAGCAATAGCTCCAAGGCTGATGCTGAAAGTCTTGAAGCTTGAGGGCGCAGCGACTGTATTTACTTCCCCATTTTCTAGAGCGCTGTTCTTTCAATAGTTCTTGAAAAGTGATGTTCGGCATTTATTTTACTATTATTTACTTGATAATCTTCTTTATAAAGTTTGGAATCATTAAGAACTACTGTTATTTCTGTTCGTGGATTAGATGCTTAATCGGCACAAAAGTTAAAGTTCCTGCATTTAAGCATCATTTAGGTCCCATTGTTCTGATTTTCTAGTGGAATTTGAATTATATCTTGATTTCCGTGGAGGTTCACTGAATTAACTGTAGTCATAATTCTGGGTTGGAATCTGAAGAAGGATTTATTTGCATTAACTGAGAGACGATTTGCCAATTGCCATTGCTGTTGTATAGTTTTCAGCTTGAAAGTTGGTTGTTCTTTCCAGAAGACTTCGTATACTTCTTCTCCAGTTTTTTAGTGAGAAATCAAGTGAACTGAATAAAAGTAATTTGAATTTTGCTTTGGGGAAATCACATAATATGAAACCACATACTTCACATTGGTGACAAGGATGGAAGAACTGTATCATAAGTTCAAGCATTTAACCCTTAAAATGCCATTCTGGATTAAAGGTTGTCAGAAACTGAGCTTCTGGTTAGACTTTTGAGTGTTGATAGGCATTTCTACATTTCAATTTTCAGGTATGCTTAAAACCTTGCAATTAAGGATGTATCCACACGGTATCCATGGTGGATTTGGTCAAAGTATGCTGCCCTTTTTGAGCAATTGGTTAGATAACTTGGGAGTGGAATATGAAATGTGTGATTTAAGTGCTTAGTTTGTTAAATACAGGAAATGGTTATTGGCAATTTCCTTGCCCTTTTCGTTTATTTTTTCCTTTTCAGTTTTGGGAGTTCGGTTTCTTAACCCTTATAAAGTGGAGAATTTGAGGTTTTGGTAACCTTTATGTTTGTCATAGCTCTCTTTGGTAAAATCCTCTTTGGTAAAGCAGATGATGGATCAGTGGATGCTTGCAACTGCAACTTAACCAGTTTCTGCCTTTTGATTGGGATATTCCGATTCTCAAGCATAAGGCTGTCTGAGAGGCCGGATTTTGGTTTAGTTTGAGACAGATTGAAGGGTTCTAAGTGCTGCTGGTCCTCAACAATGTGAGTTTAGAGATCTTGCTGCACCTTCTTTTGAATTGTTAATACTCTGGATCATTTTCAGGCAATTTTGATTCACAATAGCAGGCAGATGCCAGGTTTTGCTTACATTATAGATATGTGCAAGTTTTGGAGAGTTCTCAGTTCAAAAGGCTTTTGGTTTGAAACTGATTTTCTTGCTAAAGCTTATGCTGGATTCCTCCTTCCAGAACCCCCGTTACTGGATGAAGTAGTCCATTCAAGTTGCTTTGGGAAAACTATTACTTGCAAATGATAAGTGATTCCAAGACCACACCCCAGAAATTCCATGTAGGTTCTGTGTTGTTCTACTTCTCAGATGAGAGCAAAACAACCTTCAGCTCAGATCATCAATAGAATACGTAAAAATGGATCATCAAATCTAAGCAAGCAGCTGAAATCACACCTTTYTCAATATCCTGTTTAAAGGCCAAGTAGCCATTACCATTWCCTCTTATGTTCAATGCAAAGGCCAAATAAGTGATTCYTGTGATCCATCTCCCTAACATAAAAGCACTCTAGTTTTCATGTACAATTATGCATAGTTCTCAGAATAATCTTGTGAATGATACTAAAGATATCTCAACAAGTAAACATTTATTTAAGCTTATCACACTCCTCTTCTTCCCTAGGCTGTAAGATATAAAAACACCCTTCCTTCAGGCGGAGTCTAGTCCTAGGGGGTCGCTTCGAATTGGCTGTAGGAATGMGTAGAGACATCTTGATAATATCTTATAGTCGAATTTTTAATTTTGTAACTTGGAGTGATTATATTATAAGCATAAATCAACATAAAATCAATAAATCGGAGGATATACCTAGGTAATTGGATACCATTAGAATCTCAATCATGATTTTTTATCCATTTAGCTTTATTTTTTAATAAAATTCATCGAATAATATTTATTTTTATAATTTTAAATTCTTTAATATATTTTTATTATATATTTTTTATATTTTGATAAAGATGAAAAGATATTTTAAWAAATAAATAATATATACATCGAATTTTAATTAATATATGAGAGGCTATGCACTAAAATAATGCAAATAAAGGAGTCTATTTGAAGATTTGTTTACCTATCTTCGTTTTTTTTCTAATATGAAATTTAAAATATAAAAATATAAAAATAAACAAATATAGCAGAAGTTTTGACTTGAGAAAGAGTTAATAGAAGAAAAAAAAAAAAAGAATGTCAGGTGCCTTTCTTGGATTCTGAAACTTCGTGCAGCGAACGGACATGCCGGCGGAAGACTTTGCCTCCCTCCCGCCGGAGCTGCTCGAAACAATCGCAAGAAAACTCATCGTCCACGCCGATTACATACGATTCCGAGCTGTCTGCACATCCTGGAGAGCCTCAACTCCGGAAATCCCAACTCACCTTCCTTGTCAATTCCCGTGGCTGATGCTCTCTCAAAGCCGCCATAACAGTCATCGCCGTGTCTTTGTCACCGTTGCCAACAACAAGGTCCACTACCTTAATCTCCCTGAAGCATCCTACCCTCGCCGTCGCTGTGGTTCTTCTCAGGGCTGGCTTACCATCGTCGATGAATCCCCTACTGTTTTCCTCGTCAATCCTCTCACCAGAGCCAAAATCAATCTCCCACCCCTCTCTACATTTCCAAATATCATCAGCATTGAGTTTTCCAATATTGGCCGTGAATACCTCCTCCGGGCACTACATGGCGACGATCCATTTGCTGTTAGTCTGCAGGACATGCGCGACTGTTTTATTAGTAAAGTTGTTCTTTCTAACAGCCCTTCTTGTGGCTCTCATTTCGTAGCTCTGGCAATTATTAGGAAATGTGGGGAGCTTGCCTGCTGTAAAAGTGGCCAAAATTCGTGGAGTTTCATTGAAGGAGCTCGAAACTTTTGTGAGGATGCTATTTTTTTCAATGGGTTGATTTATGGTATGCACAAATGTGGTGCCCTTGCTGTTTGTGATGTCGGTGGTGATTCGCCGGTGGTGGAGATCATAGGCAACCCGAATTCCGATGTGTTTGGTGGGGATACGCGGTATTTAGTGAATGCAATGGGTGAACTGTTACTGGTTACGCGGTTTTTAGGACTCGAAGTTGGCGTTGAGGAGCAGCTTATGTATAAAACAACTGAATTACGGGTTTTCAGATTCAATTTTAATGGGCTGAATTGGGAGAGGCTGATGAGTTTGGGTGATAAGGTGCTATTTTTGGGGGAAAATTCTTCCTCGGCGTTTTTGGCCTCTGATTATCCAGGTTGCAGAGGGAATAGAATTTACTTTACAGATGACTTTTCGGAGGAAGAWAGTGAAGGTCTTCATGGGGATCATGATGTGGGAATATTCAACTTGGAGGATGGCAATATTGAACCGCTGCCATTTTATTCTCAAGATTCACGTTCTCGGCTACAATGGCCTCCCCCAATTTGGATCACTCCCAACCCTTGCTCATAAGGCATGTACCAGCTGGTATTTTTTAACTCCTTAAGTGCATTCATCTGTCTTGAGCTCTTGTTCAATTTGGTGTTATTTTACATGTTTTYTTATCTGTTAATTTCCAAATAAAGAATTCATTGTACAAGGAGTTAAGAGAATAGAGCCACTAAAGAGTGATAAGGTAATTAGGAAATTTGTGCCAAAATTGCAGTTAGATTGTAGGGGAGGGTGACACTAGTTGGCGCGCTATTTTCCATTTGAAAATACTTTTTAGCGGTAAGACTAGTTGCCATCTGAAAATGTTGGTTTAAGGTAATTTGCCATTTCAAAATAGTGTTCGGTGATAAGACTAGTTGGCCTGCTTTTTATATTTTGCATTAAACAAAGTAAGAGGGCTCACAGTAGTTAGAGGCGCAAGGCGAGCAAAGGGCTTGGGTCCTCTGGGGCTTTAAGCACATAGTCGATCAAAAGTTTGTCTACAAAAAAAAGGTGCACATTTTGTGTAAAACATGATACCTTCATATTCTAATCAATATAACAACTAGGCATATTTCAAAACACAGTTATTTCCATAAACTTGTGCAACTATCCATAAACATAAAAATTTAAATCCATTTCAAGTATAGGAATATAGCAGATCTATAACAATACAAGTCAAAACACTAGTTATTGAAAGTGCACTGGGAAGCAAATAASGAAGTGATAACATTTGGTTGTCTAGTCTGAGAGAATCCTATAACACATAATCCTCCTAAAGATTCAAGTATTATTTTCATCTCCATAATGGGGAGAGACTCCTCAAACTCATCCCTTTTCATTGGCATCATCAAATTGAACTTCTTGCTCTTTTGGATCCTCCTTTTCGACAATAAATATAGTTTTACAGACCTGAATTTGCCTCAATTTTCTTTTGTTTCTGTTGATTGATCTAGATTCACCAGCTCCACTAGCCGCCTCAACATATTCCCAGGTGAGGTATGATCCTGTAGCTCTAAGCGAAGGTTAGCTTCAGCATCTTCTAACTTCAAAATTAACCATTCACTGGCACTTACAAATTTCTCCCAAAGAAACGCGATCTAATGGAAGATGACTTTGACAGATAGTGCACCTTACTTCTTTCAATGCTGGAATCTGGTATGATCATCCGGAAGTAACTCTTCACGCCCAAGAGATCAATAGAGATTAGTAAATAACCGCACTACCCAAAATAAAAAATGTTCTTCCAATCAAATCAGAGAAAAAGAGGGGGGGGGGGGGGGGGGGGGGAGAAGTGTTCACTTTGAACCACTTTTGCAATTCAGCCCCCAAAATTCGCACTCTAAAGAAAGCGCAGTGTGGACTTAAGCACGTTTTAACTCCTACTGGGGGATCCATGGCTACTTTGATTCACAAAAAGAAAAAAAATTGAAGAGCTTAGCAAGAAGAAGAAAAATGCTGACCTAAAGCCGAAGCCTGCTTCTTGATAGCGAACACTATATCTTAGGTGTTGTTCTGACATTTGACACCTTAAGAAAGTTCTGTTAAATACTAAGCGTGAGATTTTCTTAATCAGAAGTACCCAATTGAATTGGATGTTGACCTGCTGGAAGACTGTACTCATGACCCTGTGCAACATGTGGAAAAGGAGGAGAGTTAATGAAACGATACAGGAACTAATATCTCAATCTACAGATACACTTATTAGGACTGGGATCCAATGATAACTGGGATTGCTGAAGGACTTGGGTACAAAACTAAGAGACTCACAGTTGAAGATTAGGGGTGCCAAAAGGAACTCATGATCTATAGCAAGCTAGTTGTTAGTGCATATACAGTGAATTTTGACTCGGGTTTTGGAGGTGAATGAGGAAGTAGTACTTGAAAAGGTAACTCGGATGAGAAAATAGGTTATTAGGTACATTAGTTATGTTAAGAGTAATGTTATGACTAAAACATGTTAAGAATGAAATTATACACAAGGGTGTGTATCTGCATATTCCAGATTGGTATAGATCATGAAAGTGGATATGCATACGAATGCATATTTGGACGGAGAGCAATGAGTGATATAGGTCAAAGGGGTTTTACTGTACTCTAGCTTAGAAATTTTGGAATTTTATTTCTTATGTCCTTTTATTGTTTGAAAATGCGAGTAAAATATAAGTGTATTTAGTAATTTGAAATCGTTGGATTCTTCAAGATTCCATTTGATCTATTAGTACATTATATATCTTGTTTGAATATGTAACTAATGATTTTAGTTTCTATTTCTGAAATCAAATTATATTGTTACAATAGAATATGGATAGCACAAAATTTTGTTTTTTCCTTTTGTAGCCCAAAATTTAGCAATCCAGAAAAATGAAGTTCAGGCTAATGCATGCTCTTCTGTTTAACAAATAGGGTGTGGGCTTAGTATTTGAAGTGTTTGAATTTGAAAGATAAGCGATACTAGTTCTATGGCTTTCTAACTCCACGCAGTTTATGTAGTTTAAATATGGATTCATTATTTTGACCAATTATTCCTGAATGTTGGAGCAATTTCCTGTAATTCGGAGTCATGAAATATGAGAGAGGTAGTATTTGCAATACTAGCAATCATAATGGTTCTACAGTTTCTACTGATCTTGGAGAATATCTAGGAAAGGAATGTTGTAGAATTTAAAGTGCACTTTCTGGATCTCAGCTTTCATTTGCTTTTTGTTTGACTGTTAAGTTCTGCCTTTTTCTAACTGCAGATCKTGTATGCTCAATCTTCATAACATACTTTGATGGAAAGGCTGCTGGCTGCTGCCTAGGTAGTGCTTATTTGGCTTTTGGATTGTAAGACTATGGGGTTATTCTCCTCCTAAGCTTAAAATCAGCAGCTACATGTGTTTATTGGTTTAATTTATCCATTAGAGTCGGCATTCTGTGCTTTAGTTGTTGTACTCAAATGATTTAATCGATTGATCTGGATTCAAATCTGTTGTGCATTATTTAACTATTTATTTGATTTTTGAAGTGTAAGGGTGGCAAATAGCATAAATATTGTTTATTTGTTTAATCTACCCTTTCAGAATGGTTGACAGCATGCTTTGACTTCTATACTTGCTTACTTTACTCGCTGCGTTTTAGTTATTTAAAGTCAATAGATCGTAATCAGTCTACTGTGGATTATTAAACTCCTGTTTTTTTCTTTTTTGAAAAAGAAGAAGAAGAAATTCTGGACCTTGGCTAGTTCACAAGAGTGCTAAATGATGCATGCTAAATGTTRTAATAGTTTTCTTCTCCTCCTCCTATTCTTCCATCTCCTGTGAAGTACTTGGGACAGTTGGATGAAACCATGTCTACTAAAGGTGGCTGCTTCGCAATGCTAGTAGCCAAATCACATTTGACACTCCTCTTTTCCTTTCTTACACCATTTTCATTCCTTTCCCTGAAGTCCTTTTCTCTGTTCCAACAGTTTCATCAGCACTTGATTGTACTGACAATGTCATTGTGGACGACTAATAGGTACTGAACTTGATCGATATTGTAAAATTGTGTTCAACTTGCGACTAGATTTGCTTACCCTTTTCTGCTGCTGGGCTAAATTTTTCTGCAGTATGGGCTACTCTAAATGTCCTTGAGTTGGTTGGGCACTGGTTGAAACTTCAAACTTGAGGGGTAAATCGTTTTTCTTCTCCAACGCTGTTCTGTTTCTTACGCATATTAACTGGACCATTTTCTCTTCCCACAGTTTCCAAAGAGATTCCATTTTTATCTATTTCCTGTTTATCTCCCATTTGAACTGCAAGATATTCTGAATGTTCTATTTTCATTCTCTCGTAGATTTGAACAATTTTGTCTGCCTGATGATTCTTTCTCAAATTTAGAGGAGGAGGTTAGCTGTGTATTGACTATGGAGGCTTCGACAAAACATACTAAAACATTTGGAAGTAGAAAATTGACTAATATCCTCAGCAATTTTTATTTGCCTATCTCTTATTAAGTCCTAACTTCATGAGAAACCTTTGTTTCTTGGTTTGTCCATTAAATCTGGAGGAACCATTTACCTTTGGCTATTATATATTGTAAAAATGAAGAAAGAGCCAATTCCGAGTAAATTCTTTACTTTTATCCCTTGATTTGGTAGTTGGGCATATTGGATTGATTCGTWTAACAGGTTTTTCTTCTTTTCCATCTTGTTTAGCTGKGGGATTTGCTTCGTCCGGCCTCTTGGGAGCTTACATCTCTCCCATACTATGTACATATTATGCACCCCTTACAAACCAGAAAGCTCAAAAACTACATCGCCTCCTACATATGAGCCAACGAATCACATCTCCCAACTTCATCTTTTCTTTTTTTCACTTTCAAATTTTCCTGCCTCGTTGCCTGTGAGACTATTAGTTACCATCAGAGTACTGCTTCTTCTTCCTAAGCAATGCACCTCATAGAGTACACTGGTACTGCTGAGTCGAGCAATGGARGAGTAACATACCCACGGGGATGATCACTCTCCAKTCCGTAGTCCATCACCAGGGGGCACTCCAGCTCCTCATCATGTTCATAGACAAACTCAGGTATCTCGATTTCGTTCCTCCTCACGTTGTCCCACAACAAGTCCAGCCTGTTCACATACTTCACCTTCCAATATAACCTGCACATGTATSCACAGATTGTTCCGATAATACATGCCGTGCCCCCTAAGTTGCAGATGCAAAAGTTTCTAATATCGATAAAACTTGAAAGGTTAATGAGTTCTGGTCTAAATTTTTTCAAGGGCAGACAACCCTTGTAAAAATGATGAAAAATAGCCAGAAAGAGTCTCTTGATTACCTTCCACCAAAGAGGAGACGGCCAAAAATGGCAAGGAAGAGCCGGGACTGTAATCCAGGATGTAGGAAATAGACAGCGTTCAGGTTATCTCTTACTTTGGTCGGAACAGCATCATAGATTGATCGTAGAGCGGATAAACCTTGGAAGTTTTGAGCTCTGTTAACTTGTGTGTGGACGTACAGCACTGAGAATGGCTTCTCAGCTAGACTTGGATAAACCTTCTTCTCCAAGTACTTCTTTAGTGCCTCCACAGTTATAACCCTTGCTGATGATTAGAGAACAAGAACGAAGTTAGGAATATAAGAAAGTAAAAGTTTGTCATAGCTATTAAAGTTAAAACCAAGAAAGAAAGGGAATTACCTGGGAAGAATTTTCCGATGATCCGAAGAATGGTTCTTCCACGTTTGTCTCTGCCCTTGATGGTGAATATTTCAAGTTTATCAATGAGTCTTTCTTGTTCAGATGGAGAGAGTAGAGAAGTAGCAATGGAGTTCATGGTAATGGCGTGTTCGGCGGATGGTTAGAGCTGCAGGGYAAGTAGGCCTCTGAGCCTCAGCAAGCGTTTGATACTTCACTCATTTTGTCACAATGGGGAAATAATTTAAGAAAAAGTGACCAAGAAAGAGACAGTTTGAGAGAGGTTGGGAGGTTAGACAATGAATTTATTGTGTTTTGTTTTGGGGGAGGGGAGTAGAGTCCATMGATTGAAGTCAAGCTGATCATGGGGGATGGGGTTCTGAGGAGCTTATCCATTTCGGCCTGGTTTGATTGAATTGAACGGTGAGCCTGGGACTAGAAAGGTATATTCTCAAGTATCTTCCATCGAGTTTGGACTGAGCTTGCCTTGGCAGGGCTGGGATGAGATGAGATTGAGACTGACTCATTAATGGACTATGCTACTGTGACTGCCACCTCTTGGAACCTTCTGTTTTCCTTGACCCTTCTGATATAGCAAGATTTTGCAGTAAAACCATTCAGATTTGTTGATAAGAAATGAGAGATGATACTTGTTTTAACAAGGGAATCAATGATTAGATACTCAATAGGAGGTAACATTTCTATATTGATGAGATTTCATTTACAGTGCCCTCAATTTAGGACACCATCTAATAATTCATACAATAGGGGACAGGAAACAAAGAAGAAAAGAAACCCAAAAGTTTTGCACTCTCACACTTGGGATAGTATTTCCTTTTCTTGAAGTCATTTTCATTAGAAAGAGACACAAAGCTAATCATTAATCCATAAGCTAAAAGAGTTAAGGAAGTCACAAAGCCAATTAATCAAACTCTCAAGCGTCCATCATCAATAATTCATATATATCTATGCAGGTGGCCAAGTCAACAAATTACGCCATCATGCATTTTATTTTATATTTTAAAAAACTATAAAAGTTTTAATGCACGTAACGTGAAAACGAATTTATTCTAAATAATAATTAATATAAATGATATTTTTTCCCTATAAAATTTTGGATAAGTATTCCAATTCATACCTTTTTAAAGGTACTTATAAACTATCTTTAAGTTATAAGCTGAGCTAAGAAACAAGAGAGAATAACTAGAAAATAACTTACTCTAAGTAATGAGCTAAAAATAATTAGTTTTAAGTAAAGAAAAAAACGGTTTAAATAAGCTTCTAACTCATMCTTAAATATGTCTCTCGATTATTTATTTTCTAAACTAACGATCGAATTCTACTCTTTACAATTACAAGTAAAATATGTATTCGAGCTTTAAGAGTATGAATTTGTCGAAATCAATAAACTTTTTGAGTTAATAATTCAGCGATCAAATATACCTAACTTATAATTTGAAAAATCAGAGTTTAATTTCTATATACTCTTAAAAAAGAGAAAAAATTCAACCCAATTTAGCAAAAAATATTTCAGTAGCATATTACATATAACCAATAATGTGATGATTTGTGGAGGCCAAAGACAAGATAAAATAGTGCAGGACCGAAAAGCGTTGCGGTTTTTAGCGAGTTTGTTAGAGGTATAGGAATAAAAGTTGGCCCGTGAACATTAAGAAATGAAAGATTCTTGCCAGTGACGTCACAGGCCAGCAAATGACCAAAGAGTACCGCTCCCCTAATGTACTCTCAATGACGTTCGCATGGGGTATCTCGAACGGATTCTCTGAACGGGTTTTCTGATAATTTATAATTTGTTGGATAACATAATTTAATATTTAAATTGAATTAATACAAAATTTATTACATTAAAATGATTTGATAATTTAATTTAAAATATCTTAACAATTTAAGTACATTTTATATTCGGATATAAATTTTAAGTAGTTAGACCAGTTATCATTTCAAAACATTCACAGGCATATGAGCATAATAATATTTTATATATGAACAAAATTAAACATATCTTCTCAAATTATTTATGTTATTTTGTTTTGTCTGTTACTTACCAATATAAGTAAATCGGTTCAAGCATAAATTTGATGCAATAAAAAATTTTGAGTTTTGCTAATTTAATTACTGAGTGATTTATATTTATACGAAATTCTCTTTTACAAAATCATATAATAAAATAAGAAGATTGCAAAAATAAGTGTGTTAATTTTATAATTTTGATAAGATGCATGTTACAATATCTAAAATGTTCTCGTGGTGAGAACCTAATCCATTAATTCTTCTTCTTGAAATTTCTGAGGGCTTCGCAGTTTCATCTCGGGATCTTGATTCTCTGGAGTTTTTTAAGATTTTCGCAACTTCTGCTGTACCGTACAGCCGTCGCAGCCGTACAGCAGGATCTTGATTCTCTGGAGTTTTTTAAGATTTTCGCAACTTGATCTTGGGATCTAAATTCTTTGGAAATTTCTGAGAGCGTCACAGCTTCATCTTTGAATTTGGACTCTCTGGAGTTTTCCAAGGATTTTGCAGCTTGATCTCACGATCTGAATTCTTTGGGAGTTTTTGAGGGTTTCGTAACTTGATCTTCGAATTTGGACTCTCTGAAGCTTTTGAAGGCTTTACAACTTGATCTCGAGAGAGAATTTGACTTCTCTCAACTTGAACTTCCGATCATCGATTTGAATTTTTAGATTTTGATATGAAATTCTGAACATTTTCCTCTTGTACTTTGGCCTCTATTATATGCAAAATGAATTGATTGATTTGATTGGTCGATGTGCACTTAAAAGTGATGTGACGTTGCCTGAGTCGTCAAGCTTTTTTTGATTTTTATTGGTTAAACCTTGTCATTACTAATATTTGTCACCGTTTCATTGATTGACATGTCACGTACTCTTCAATTCATTTAGAGTATTTAAAATTAATTTTGAATAATTTGTATATATTATGAAAATTTAATTTAATAAAATTTTTATATCTACAAATTAACCCTTAAAACTTGGCCACGGATACAACCAAAGATAGATTTTGGAGTGGACAAGTTCCAACTTAGTTTATGTCATTTGAATAAATATTGGATTGCAGGTCCATGAATTATTTTTCTTTAACTTGGACCTTTTTTTCTTCAATTTGCTAAACTTGCCCCATTTCTTTCGATTTGTTGAGTCCATTCTTCTTGGACTGCAACCTACCAAATTTAATTTTAAATAATCAAAATCATAATCTAAACATTTTACATATTAAATACATATTAAATTTGTAATATATTTTACATATTAATATATTTTAATCTATCATAATCTAAAAATAATATTTTGACAAGATTTCTTTTCTTAATTCTAACCCAACTCTCTCCTCTCATTGATACTTTAATATTTTAATATTTTAGTAAGTCATCTCCTAAAGTAAGCCACCCTACTAATGCTTTGTATCACTCATCCTTACGCTTGGCAAATTTTCAAAAGAAATCCAAACAAGAAGCTTCGAAGAGAGAGATAAAAATAGTAAACTTTTTCTTCCTCTCTTCTTTTACTTTTTTTTGGCAAGACTCGATTTGTTTTTCTTTTTACTTGCTTGCTTTTTTTTTTTTTTTTTTCTCCTTCTTCTTCTGACTATTGCTACTCTTTGCCTTTTGTTTTTTTCCCCCCCTCTCTCTTTCTTGCTTTTTTTTGGTTTTTGGGCAACGTTTTTTGGGTTGTTGCCTTCTCTTTTTTACTCCTTTTTTTAACTTGTGGGCCTCTTTTTATCTCCCCATTTTTGTGTTTCCGCCCATTTTTGTTGCTCTCTTGTTTTTACGGTCCTGGCGGAGTTGCAGCCCAAGTTTCTTCTTCTTCTTTTAGCTGGACCAGTGGCCCATGCGGCTGCGGGCTCGTTGGAGACACGGCCTAGAGACGAAGGCCCAGACCCGCGCCCCAAGTCGAGCTTTCGTTCAGCCCTTACTTCCCTTTCTTTTTTTTTTTTTTTTTCCCCCCCTTCTTGCCGTGTATGGGCTTGGACAAGGCACAGCCCAAATCCTTGGCGGCCCAGCTCCAGGTGACTCACCCGTTTGACAACACGCCGTCGTCCTCGTCGACAGCGGCAGTGGCTTCAGGCTGCAGCAGTGGTTCTGCGTTCCGTTTCTTTGATCTACAACAGCGAGGTGCGGCGGCGGCTGAAGATCCATCCTCTGTTCTCGGCTATTGCGCAAGGCGGCGACGGCCAGGAGCTTTGCAGTAGTGGCGGAGAGCAGACTTCTTCTTTTCGGTCCGACTGGACCGAGTGCTCAGCGACGAGGACGGTGGGAAGCAGCAGTGGTTCGTCGTCCAACGGCTTGCAGCGGCAATCTTCCTGCCTTCGGTTTCGACGGCCATGGCTGTTCCATCTGCCGAGCAGCGACGACGATCAGCTTCCGGTTTCGGGCGGTGGCCTGGCGACAACTTCCAGCAGCGACGAAGGCGAGGCAGTGATGGTGGAGAGCAGTGGCGAGTCAACCCCTCGATTTGAAGCTCCGCATCAGATTCTCACAACCGGGCAGCTCCCTGCGATCCGCCAGTCTTCCTCTCTTCCTGTTCTCCGGCGAGCCACAGCGATGGGCAACAAGCGGTGACGGCGACCAGACGAAACTGAATCCTCCGGCGGCGACCACAGCAACAGTCAGAAAACGCAGGCATCTCCTTTTGGTTTGTAGATTTGCAGCGCCGTCCTCCATTTCCAGGCGGCGGGCAAATCTATGGTTCTTGAGAGTTTTGGGAAAATCGGAAACGGTCTTAGCGGCAAGCTCATGCACACATTTTACGATTTCGATTTGAGTTGTGAGCCCGACAAGGTGAGGCAACTCGCTTGAGGATTATTTGAAGCTGCAGGTGAAGGTGTGTTTGTCTCTCCAGCTGGCGCAGACACTGAGGCGTTCTTCACAAATCTTGGTCTGGTCGCTGGCATTTGGCTAAGAGAAAAGGTTCTGCCCATCTCTCCAGCTGACCCACTTTTCTGGGTTTTTTGGGCAAAAGATGCATTCAATCAAGTACAGATTTGGACCCTATCCCTTGGGTTCTTTCCCTCTCACAACGAAACCCCTTTCCGGATAATGGCCTCCTACTGGTAAAAACACGCAGCGGCAAGAAACATGTCTTTATGCGATCAATGGGATCCAAGCAAGAGTTTGCCTTCGCTGAGGGTACCACCTCTCCATAGTAATAAACCTGGACTTGGCTTGGCATCAAATTTTGCATTGACACTGAATGGCCTGTTCCAGTGGGGCTAACTAAAAATGGGAAGCCCGAAATTAGTCTTGGGCCTGGACCTGCCATCATTTTCTCTCCTTTTTTTACGGTTTCTTTTTTGGGTTTTTGTTTCTTTTTAAATTTTTTTGACATAATTTTTTCATCTCAACATACTTCCCTTTTAAACCTTTTCTTGTTCTTTTAAGGTTGCATGACTTTGAACTTTTTTTAGCTGTCTCTTCGAAGATTAGGCTTCAAGGCTTCGATTTCGAACTAGGAAGGGGTTCATCTTCTATGTCAAGTTAGGCACCAAAACTAAGGTGCGGTTTCAATTCCAAGTCAAGTACCAACATCAAGAGGGCTTTGATTTCAAATCTGAYGCAAAAAAGGGGCTTTGATTTCAAATCAGACGTAAAAGAGGAGCTTTGTTTCAAATCAGAYGTTAAGGAGGGACTTCAATTTCAAACCAGACGTCAAGGAGGGGTTTCTATTTCAAGTCAGACGTCAAGGAAGGATTCACTCTTTCATTTCGCTTCAATTTCAAACCAAATATGCCAAGGAAGGAGGCCATCTTCATTTCGAGCCACCAACTTGGAGCGATGAGAGGATCTGATTTCAAGCAACAAATTGGAACGAGAGGGGGGCATCAATTTCAAGCTAACTTAGAGTGAGGAGACGCTTCGATTTCACACCTATCACTACGAAAAACATTGACTTTGAAGGCTTTAACTTTAAACCTTGAATTTCTTTCTAGATCTCATTTTTCTACCTGAGGATCTCGATTTGAGACTATTGTTGGACTTCAATTTGAATAATCTGTTAAAGATTTGATTCTTCTATAAGAAGCAAATGAAATGATATATTATTGAAGATGTAACTGAACTTAGATATTTCTTTAAGCTGCCTACGAATCCAAGGAAGAAATCAAGTCAAACGTAGTACATCTTTACATAATCTAACTTGAAATTTAAGCTCATGCAATCAAAGAACAATTTGAATACATAATTTGARCTTGCAATTTAAGTTCGTGCAATCAAAGAATAATTTAAAATTTTATAGATAATTTTAACTCTTATCAAGGAGTATTATGCAGTTTAGACTCGTGCACTAAGGAGCATTTTAAATTTTTTGACGAGGCACTCAAATAGTTGCACTCATACCATTTTAACTCTTATCAAGGAGTGACATGCAATTTAGGCTCATACACTGAGGAGCTTCTTGAATTTTTGCTTGTTTTGAATCTTTAGCTTCAAATTCTAAGCAAAGTTTGCCCCTATTTTGAAATTTCAACTTCTTCTCATATTTGGTTGACTCTTTGACATGAATTGCTCGACTTTGATTGGCGAAGATACTTATTTCCATATCACGAGCACGGGTAGCTAATTCTTTAAAAGTTTTTGGTTGGATTCCTTTTAAAATGTATTGCAGACCCCAATGCATGCTTTGGATGTACATCTCGATTGCAGATTGTTCAGAGATGCGATCTCTATAATCAAGGTTTAAACTTCTCCATCGATTGACGTAATCAATGACGAGTTCATCATTTCACTGTCGAATTCGACTTAATTCAAGTATGCTAACAGTTCTTCGAGTGCTATAAAATTGGTTTAGAAATTCCTACTCGAGTTGACTCCAACTATCGATTGATCGAGGAGTAATATCCGCATACCAATCAAAAGCATTACCTTTAAGAGATCTAACAAATTGTTTGACAAGTAGATCACCTTCAGTACCTGCACCGTTGCATGTTTCAACAAAATGAGCTATATGTTGCTTTGAATTTCCTTTACCGTCAAATTGTTGAAATTTGCAAGGTTGATAATCGATTGGCATTTAGATATTGTAGATCTTTTGAGTATATGATTTGGTGTACCCTTGAGAAGATCTGGTGCTTCCTTCATATTTTTCTTCAATTATTTTCGCAATGACATGCTTCAGATTATTTATCGAGATCAATCCATCAGAAGAAATTTGAATGTTTTGTACTTCCATTGTAGTTTCAGATCCACCTTTGGATTGACGTTGTACTTGAGCAACCTTAACAGATTCAACATCAATTGCAGTTTCTGGTTACTTTGGAGCAGTTTGACTTGTTTTTCTAGTACAATCGAAACGATTCAACAATCAAGCAAGAGTGATATCTCGTTGTTGGGAACTTTTTGCAAGTCCTTCCAACAATTTAACCAAATTTGCAATTTGTTCTTCAATTGTCGTAGTGTCAATCATCATAACAAATACGATACCGGTTGCAGAGTTTGTAGAAGACTCAACATTATTTTATTTGGATGTTTGTGATTTAGTTCCAATATTCAATAGGGACATAGTCGTTCTTATGGCAGAGTCAAGGTCCATTTTTCCTTCTTGAAGAGGAACATCCATGAACATGGGGTTGGAGTATTCGTAGATCTAATCATATGAGAAGAACTGGACTTCTTTTCTAGCATCAGATGGTGCCCTACTCCTCTTCACAAGTAATTGCATATGTGATTGATATGGTTGATTTGGTAGCAGCACCATTCGTTGCGAATCTGGATGGGATAGCTTTCGAAATATTGTTTTAGGGACCATTGATGAATTTGATTTGATTTGATTTGAAGAGTCAACATCAATTCAACATTTTGAACGTGAAGATAAACGACAAAGATTGTCCCACTAGGCATGCCAAATTTATTTACACAAAACTCTTGTATCCAAGGAATGAATCAAGTCAAATGTAGTTCATCTTTACATAATATGAATGGCCAAAATTTATTTACACAAAACTCTCATCTGCAAAATAATATAACAAATGAGAGGAATGTGAAAATAAGTGTGTTAATCTTATAAACTTGATAAGATACGTGTTAAAATATCTAAAAACGTTATCATGGTGAGAACTTAATCCGTTAATTTTTCTTTTCGGAACTTTTCAAGGGTTTCGTAACTTAATCTCGAGATTTGAATTATTTAAAGTTTTTTTGAGGATTTCGCAACTTAATCTCGGGATCTGAATTCTTCAAAATTTTTTGAGGACTTCGCAGTTTGATTTTGGGATATGAATTCTTTGAAAATTTTCGAGGGTTTTGTAGCTTGATCTCCGAGTTTGGACTCTCTAGAGTTTTTCAAGGACTTCGCAGCTTAATCTCGAGATTTGAACTCCTTGGAATCTTTCAAGGACTTCGTAGCTTGATTTCAAAATTTGGAGAGAAATGGCTTCTCTCAACTTGAATTTCTGATTCTCGATATGAATTTCTGAACTTTGATATGAAATTCTGGAGCTCTTCCTCTTCTGCTTTGGCCTCTATTTATAGGTAAAACGTACTTATTTGATTGATCAATTTGACACTTAGGAGTGCCGTGGCGTCGCCTGATTCGTGAAGATTTCCTTGATTTCCATTAGTTGAATCTTATCAGTAATGATACATGTCACCGTTTTATTATTTGACATGTAACATATTTTTCAATTTAATAGGAGTATTTAAAATTAATTTTTAATCATTTAAATAGATTATGAAAAGTTAATTTAATAAAATTTTCATATCTACGAATTGCCTTATGAAACTTTGGCCACGAGTACAATTGAAGATGGATTTTTGAGGGGACAAATTCCAAATCAATTTATGTCATTTGAATCAATATTACAAGTCTAATAAAATTTTCATATTTACACTTTAATAACATTTAAATTTCAAATTTAGACATATATAAATAAATTTTGAATGTTACAAATTTAATTACTATTCTGGCGTTTAGACCCAAGTTTTTGTTACACAGGGCTGAATTGGAGACCGAAGTGTCTCACGACTTAAGCCTCATTTTGAGATGCTCAAGTCCGGCATAGGATTGTTAATTGGGCCAACCAAAAGGACTGGTCTGTCGTCCCGTATATACCTTTCTTAAGCCCAACTTTAAATGGGCMTTGTTAGGATCCACCTAAGCYCAAATGAGTTGAATCTGCATATCAACAATCTCAAAAAATAAATGTGATGGTAGGTCGAGAATTATTAAATGAATTGTCAATATTAAATTATTTAATTCTTATTATTTTAAAGAATTATGACCAAATATTTTTTAAAATAAATATTAAATTTTATAAAACAAGTGTAGTCGAATTTGAATTAGTGATTTTAATAGTCTAATAATAATWAAAAAAAGTGTACATACTTAGAAACTTGTGTATCCTCTCTGAATTTTTGCCTATGCGATGGTCAGAACCAATTTAGTTAATCAATAATGGTTTTAGGAACTCAAAAACTTTGTAAAGGAAATAGTTTATGGATTAAATCATCAAATTTTCCCCTGATTTAAAATATTAATGCTGATTAGTTGTCCAAGTTTGGAGAGAAGGACATTTGTTACAATTAATTACAAGACAGATGAAAAATTCGTAAATCATATTTTCGATTGTAATTCTATTTTACCTAAGTCACAAATATAGATAAAATGTCGTATGATTTGATAAAATCTCTGTAYGTAMTTCTTGGATCGAATTAGTTGAGCTAAACGATACCAATATTAATAAAAAAAAAATATGTTTGAGTTGGATTTACATCATTCTTCTTGATGCATAGGAAAATACATAAATGTCGAGGCCCCTATGAGCAAATGGGGAAAAAAAGAGGAGAGGAGGCAGAATGGCAGAGTATCCCGGGAGGTGGTAATGATCGGTCTTGAGTGGTAACCGGTGAGCATTTCCTTTAACCAGAGGAAACCTAGAAAGGGACCAACACGCGGATCAATTTAATGCTAAAAACTCATTTTCGAAGCAGAGGCTATTATCTACTGATCACTCTCTCGATGACACATTAGTTTTTATTGCTCGGTAAACCCCAAAAAGAACCTGCAGAATATATCCACTAAAAAGTTGTACGTAAAGATATGATCAGAGATGCTTTTACTGCTGCATATCTACAATTTCATGTCAACCTTTCTCAAGAAAATCGAAGACTTGTGTCAGTGTCAGAACCTTTCAAGTACACTTGGAACTACAGCACCAAAGTAAGACAAGAATCGAAGCAAAGCATAGCTAAACAGAGGCCTGAGAGAGAGAGAGAAGTTATTTTTTTTAATAAGGATAATAATGAAGTTTAATTCGCCGGTGCAAGAATTTAATGAGGAGCTTTCTGTCTCGGTGCTGAACTGATCGATGCTTTGGCCATTGAAGTTTTTGTTGGCCTTTGGGTTTGAGTAGGTTTGCCGTGGTGTTGGTCAGATAAAGCCAAACCTTTGTATAACCGTTGCGTCACACGCGTCCAAATTCTTCTTTAACTCCTCCTCCTCTTCCTCCTCCTGCTTTGCACTTGGGTTTTGGCCAGACCTGTCTAACACTACTCCTACCGTCCCTTTGAGTTTAGTTTATCTTGTTATCAACCCTTCTCCCTTTTCCTCACCGTTATTATAAATTCCTTTGGCATTTCTCTCTTTAAGCTATGCCGGAAATCTCTGCACATTTTTCTTGATTTTCCGACGACGGCTGTACAGAATGTGTTCGAAAGCTATAGTCCCGGTTCAAAACAGCAGCATAGCAGAGCAGCGCAAGCGTTTTCCTCCACCGGTGGCTACCCATGAAGAAGTTCTCAGGAACCCTAGTCTTTTCTGGGAATCCCTCAGAACTTTCCATGCCAAGATGGGTACAAAATACAAGTAAGATTAACCATTCTTGTCATAAGAAATTTTCACTTCCTCATCTTGACTTTTTGCTTACATTTTCTTCTTTACAAGTGTTCCTGTCATCGGAGGCAAAGAGTTGAACTTGCATGTTCTATATGCAGAGGTTACAAGGAGGGGTGGTTTTGACAAGGTTGAGTTCAACCCAAAAAAAAAAAAATAAAATCAAATTGTTTTTCCTTTCTCTTCCTTTCCAAGACAATCATAACTGGTTCTTGGACAAATTCATAGGTTGTCTCACAGAAGAAATGGAGGGAAGTTTCTTCAGTTTTCAACTTCTCTCCAACCACAACGAGCGCTTCTTATGCTTTGAGAAAGCACTACTTTAGCCTGCTCCACCATTACGAACAGGTTTATTTCTTTAGGATGCAGGGTCCCATGCCCTCTGCTGATTCAGGTCAAATTCTCCACCCCCACCCCCCAACTTCCCCTCTCAAATTCACCTTTTCTTTATTCAATCTTGACTTTCTAGTATGAGTTGGGTTAATCACGAAGCATCACAAGTCTTATCTTATGAATTTTTACTTTTTTTAAAAAGTTACGACACACGCAATGCATATAATACAAATTTTATCCAGTCCATTGCGATTTTGATGTGGACCGGCTAACTTAGAGAACATTGTTATGGTAAGGGAATGGAASGAAGGAAGGAAGGAAGAAAGGATGGATGGGTGGTTTTCATAACTCTCAATTCCAACCTTAGAGTCAATTTGATCATTAATTTGAGGTGATAAGTGGATATATAGTTGAAAACTATAGCCACACACTGCTCAATTTTCTCTACCACAAATGTTATGATCAACTTCATATGAATATGTTGGTGATAAATTGCATTTTCATATAAAGTTTGTGGCTGATTTTGCTAGGAATAATATAATATACTTAATATTCCCTCTCAAGTCCTTTGTGTTTGCAAGGTAAAACTATAAGGAAGGAGGACAAGAAAGTCCAAATTGATGGATTATTTCAAAAATAGAATTACATTTTATACTCTTTTTTAAATTTTTTTAAACATATTACTTCTGTAGCTCTATCATTAAAAATCAGGTGCACCATTTAGATTACAATAGAGGTGTCTTTTGAAAGTCCGGCCACATGTCATTTCAACTTCCCCTCGGTKACCTTATGTGTATRTCCTTGGATTAGATAAATTGTCGTATCATTAATATTTAAAATAATACAAGGTGTTCTTTTAAGTTTGATTACGAATTTTTCTCTAATTATTAGGCATTATATATATTCCATTGATTAATTAGTTCATCGTAACTTTAATTATTCCGCCTAATAAGATGCGATGAATTAAAAATATGCATGAAAACGTATTTCCATTGAATCGTCATGCAAAAATATTCGAAATTCATGGACCATTTAGTTTAGGGCGGATGATTTCCTTCGAAGTTTGGCCAAATATCACTTTGATTAATTCGAAGATGTTGGGGTAAATTGAAGAGGATAATGATTTGACTTTGGATGATAATGAATGATGCTTTGGAGATTTGAAGGGTCTTGGTGAGATGATAATGTACAAGATGAAGAGGTAAATTAAGATAATGATATCAAGTTAGCGAAGAAATTTTCTATGGTCAGCCCAATATTAAATTACATATATATGCGAAATAAAAGGGTTAACTTGTGGATAGTAGAAAAGGGTGCCTTCTTCATTGCATATCTTATTATTGACCATCSTCCTTTGGAACTAGATGTAAAATGGAGTCCATTTTACCTTCAACAAAGGCCTCTGGTTGTCCCTCTTGCCCTCTGTAAATATTTGTTTTTTCTTTTTTCTTTTTTTTTATCTTAGATACTAGATTAAGTGGATTGCATATAGTTATTATATATGTACACCAAAAATAACAGATTTTGTTTGAGAAAGGTAACTTTTTTGTTGGTTTGTCATGGCATGGTAAATGCCAATGGCAAATGAGATCTGTTATGTTTACCAGTTTTGATTGTTATGACATCCATATATAGATGCATTTTGAAGGTCAAAACTGATCTGAAATCTGTGTGATCTTTTAGGGCCCTTGTGCTTCCAAGCTACTGGGACGATTGATGGAAAATTTGACTGTGGTTATTTGGTGTCTGTGAAACTGGGTTCTGAGATTCTTAGTGGAGTGCTTTACCATCCAGACCAATCAAGCTCTTCTAGACCGCCTTCTAAACCTTGCACTGATATTGTACCATACACCGGGCAGCCGCAGCCGCAGCCGCAGCCTCAGCCTCAGCCTCCACCTCCATGTCAGAGAAAGAGGAGGAGGAGAGGAGACCCAAATCGCCCTAAACCCAACAGGAGTGGATATAACTTCTTCTTTGCTGAGAAGCATTCCATGCTCAAATCTATGTACCCAAATAGAGAGAGGGAGTTCACAAAAATGATTGGAGAGGCTTGGAACAGTCTCTCCCCTGAAGAAAGGACAGTAAGTACAATAATCTGCAGGCCTAACAAGTTATTTGCTCATTAATAGGCTATTCGAATCTGTTAAAAAGCATATTTCAGATAAGTTCTTCAAGCTCTTGGGCTACCTGTATCAGATAGCCATCATACATTTGAATATGCATGTATTGACAGCAATGCAGGCTATATATGCATGCTGAACCGCAAAGTAGTTCATACATTGAAACCAGCAAGTCCTGCTTATGCCTTTGCCTATATCCATTTTATAGTTTGAGAAAAGGAGAAAGAAAAGTGAAGGATAGTACTAAATGAACAACAAGCTGAAATCCATGTTTGTTGTGAATGGTCTATAGTGTTGTGACATTGGTGAAAGATCTATGCATTAAAACTTCTCATATTATACTGGCTATGTGCATGCAGGTTTATCAGAACTATGGGGTGAAGGACAAAGAGAGATACCAGCGTGAAATGAAGGAATACAAAGAGAGACTGAATACTGCAAGTACTCGGTGAACTCAGCCGYGCAAAGAAAGTAAGAGGCTCTTATGCGAAAGCAATAGTTAGAAGTTTCAGTAGGACTTTATGTACAGTATAAACTAGGGATTTTCAAACTTCTCTCTTATTCAAAGTAAAGCGGGAAAAAGTTAYTGGCTTTACAAGATTTAGTCTGAATAATCTTCCAATCGTGGAGAKAACTCCAATTTTTGCTGGAATTTCTSGACTTTCCAACCCTATTCTGCCCTAAAGAACATCTTTCATTTTCATGATGCCTCTAAGARTGCCAAACGATTCAGAGCCTTATTCTGGATGGGRATTTGCAAGAGACTGTAGATGTAAAGAAGTTCYTCAAAGAATTAGCCTCTTGCTTGATATTCAGAAGATCTCACAATTAAGAACAYCCATWAGATAGAAGTTTAGAACATCTCCAAAATGGGCAAATTTTAGCATGTATAAGAACAATTTTCACAAGAACAGAAGCCTGTCAAATTTTCATCTCGTACTTGGACTACCTTTTCTTTCAAAACATTAGGCAGTGATTATGGATTTTAGAAGGAATAAGTTCTTTATTCGAGATAGGCACTTAAATTTCAGCGAAGTGCTTAGTATATCTGCTTCCAGAACAATGTCTAAGAAATAAGGAAAAAAAATATTGAATATTGGATCTAGTTTTAAATGAAACCTTCTACTACATTCTACGGATGTGAAGAAATCACCAAATTCTAGAAGCATGGAAGATAATTATCTGATTAAGTGCCACAGAGATTTCAAGTGTGGAAATGCAGAGAAGAGCAGGTGGGGCAAAAGAATTTCTATTTAAGCTAAGCTAATTATTACTTGATTTCATGCTTAGAGGTGGAATAGACTCTTTTGATSAAAGTATGTATGCTATGAAAAAGGAACAAAGAGAGGTGCTCCGGGAATAATTCTTGCCKTAAGAAATTATTTACCTAAGAAATGCATTCTCTTCTAAATTTCAAACATGAGAAATATTGCCAAATTTACAGTCTCATTACATGTTTAAACATCGAAGAAACTTAAAGAAGGATCGTTGTTTTAGCATCTTTATCCCTTGGAAATGCATAGTGACAAAACAAATAAGTTTGCATAATTTTTCGATGTGTAAATTATAATCTCAGAATCAGATCCCACGCAACAGTAGCCAGCAGCAGGAACAATGATCCCACAGGTGTTGTTTTGATTATGTGCTTTGCTTTAGGCCATGAAAAAACCGATGTTTTCTCCTCCTGGAATGCTTTTCARATGCCCTTGACATAACATAGGGAACAAACTCTACCTGCAAAGTATTTAGAATCTTCTCTTCACACTATGAATTTCCCAAGTTCATAAATTTTTAGTCAGGTAAAAGACATTCTTCCTTCTTCATTTCTTTCTTCTGTGTAATTAATCTTTCATAACCATAACCATTACCGTAATGTGAAACCTAAAATACCTGAGATTTGTTCCTAATGCCATAATTCTGAAGTGGAGAATTATCATCAAGTAGCTTCTCATTGTTGTAGAAAAGACAGAAGTTCTCCCAGACATGCCTCCTGCAATTGCAGAACAGGAGAAAATTCTTTACACAATTCTCCTACTTCCGACCATCCTAATTTGATAATCCATATGGAATCTGAAGACCTCAAATAAGCACTTTTGTTCGTTGGATTAATTATCAAGGCATAATCTTTGTATAATATTATTAAATTATCCACATACAAGTTTTAACAGAGCATCTGAAGTATATTACACATGGGGCTCCTGCGAGAAGCAAGAATGTACCAAGAAATGTGACGATGGCCCATTTTAGACTGCTCCATTTCGTTGACCTTTTTCTGAATACCCAATTTGAAGTCCTTCACTGTCGCAGAGTTCTTCACTGCCACATCTTTATAGGAGCAAACAAAGTCAAAAAGCACTGTGATTTGCATGCAAAGCGTTTGTTAAAATGCCAAACTCAAGAATAAAAATAAGTACCAAAAGAAGTGCCGTCCAATTTAAGCASAGAAATCCGCATGGCGCTGCCRAGTTCCAGGCTAATAAGAGTGTCGACGTCRGATAGAGTTGTCTTTTTGGGYACATCAAAAAGAATGGGATCRTCGAGAAGAGCTGCCAGCATTGACTGCAGCCTCGCTTTCTTGACGCTGCTGCTGCTGTAATCTGGTGGTGCCACTTCACTTTCCGCCGCCATTGTTTTATCTCTATCTGCTGATGGTTCCATGACTTCTGTTCTCTCCGATTATTCACTTGGCTCTGTTCAAGTAGTCTGGCAATCTCATAACTTGTGATTTGGAGCAAAACAAGGGGAAGTTCTCTCCTTGTTTCTTGAAAATCTTTCCTTCTTCGTGTACAAGTTTATGGGTTCTCTTGAAAGTTCTCCCCTTTATAAATTGCAATGAACTCTTGCGATAGATGGCCAACTAGAATTTAGAAAGGCAATTTGATGAGTGCTTGTAGCAATTAGCTTCCAACGGCAAAAGATGTGACTTTGATTAAAGTAATTTATTATTACGCGTGAATTAAAAAAGTGGATATGAAACAATATAAATTGTATTTTTAATATCAAATTTTGTGAGATATTATACAATTGATCCTGTTAAAAAAATAATTAACTAATTTTTTTCGTATTTTATAATTTTTTCAAAATTATCTAATTATAACATAATAAAAATGTTCAATTATAACTCGACATGTAAAATACTATCAGCTCTATAATTTTTAGTATCATATCTTCCAAAGTCATGTTGCATATCGTCTGATTTGCAATGCCTTATACATATATTTTTAAGATAATTATTTTAATTTATCCATTTTAGATATAATACATACATTTTATCTTTTACTATAGGAAATTTATATTTTCACACTTGATATTCCTTAAYGAGTAAGTACTTAATTCAACAATCTTGTTCTCCATCAATTTTTTTTTTTTTGGACTTTTCTCAGAATAAGTAGGAAAATAGAAATCCCAAATGGATTCATATCATTCTTGCTTAGAATTGGCCAGAGGGGCCTTTGAACACTTTTTTATTTGAATTTGGCATTAAGATTAGGAAGTAGTTCTAGTGTTACATTTCTTGTCTTCTGATCCTCCTCCTTGTTATGTTTCTAGGTAGCAAATTTGTGCATGATCATCCATAACATGTTGTCCAATTTGAAGGAGGCTTGTACGATGCTGTCCCGGCCATGTTTCTCACATTCAAGTCAAGAGGCAACATGCGGTACTCAATATCCAGCTCCCTGAAGATGCTGATCATTTCATCAATCAGAGAGGCTCTCCTAACCCATCTCTGCAACATGTCCTGATGATTCATCTTGTGTCGAGGCCAGACAACCATTATTAATCTATTCATGTCTTGTACATCCTTCACTATAATCATAGGTTCGCGATACCAGTGCTGGTCATTCCCTTCTATGTACCTGAAATTGTATCAGACATGGATTCAGAAATTGAAACTGATGTAGATGAGTCCATTGTAGGTGTTCTGGAACATAATTTTAAGTTGATTAACGTTTTGAGTTCTTGCATAGTCTATAGATAGGTAAGGTAAAGCAGAACAACTAGGGAGGAAGCATTCTGGAGATCATTTAATTTGCAAGATCAAGTTACCTTTTGATTCTGTCCTTCATACTAATGATCTTCTCCCATGGTGTAGAGATGTGGATGGAGAACTCAACTTGATCTGTCATATCTGTGCTTCGTTGGTAGTTACCGATGGGCTTAGTAGCTAGAACACTATTTGGATATACGACCTTCTGGTTGTCATATCTCTCAAATACTGTTGTTAGTATATTCATCTCCTCAACTACCATCTGCTACAAAATAAGCAATCTTGAAAAATAACTCATAGAATAAGGTGGATTGGTATGTATCCATTCTATATAAACATGAAACTAAAGTCACTCTCGTTACCTGCACTTGATCAATTTCACAACGGTCACCTACATCAAACGGATGCATAATGAATAAGAATATGATTGCTTCAAATACTGTTCTGCAAGTGTTCCCGAAGATAAAGACTACCAAAAGAAGCTGTGAGCAAACGAAAACCAGAAAATGAGCTATTCGTAGCTCAAATATGATGAGCCAGATTATGGCAATGATGACAGCTACTATGACATTCATCAAATTGTGTAGCTCATCCACTGCTGTTTTTGCGTCTTTGAGAGATAATAGAAGAGACCACCTTTCTCTAAATGCATCAATCTACGGAAGAGAAAAAAGAAAAGTAAATATATTCTGCTTACAGTGGTGACAATCAAAACAAATAACTAGGCCATCTTAATTTGAAACTCCACTTGAATGTGTGGATCAATACAGGAAGGAAATGAGAAATAAGATACTTCTGTGGAAGGACTAGGTAGAGATATTCACAAGATAGATAAAGCTTTTACCATCCAAGAGGTGAAATCCTGCTCACTGATACCCCCTTTTTCTGCTGGTCCTTTAAAGAGATGCATGGCGTATGAAGCCTTCTGTTCATCTCTTATGTATTGCTTCAGATGTTCTAGACCAATTAACCTATTTATAGACAACAAGATCAATAGCTGAAGGGTGATCCACTTTGATGATTAAAAGGATGGAGAAGGATGGTTAACCTCATATATATTAAACATGAATAGACAAACAGAGGATAACTAAAATACCATTGTGAAAGAGAAGGTTGAAGATCTAGACTTACTCAGACCCTTTAGCAACCCTTTGAAAGATCTTCTTAGCTACTTTTTGTGCATCACTCGACAATGATTTCTCGTCCTCATCATCACTTGAATCAGGTAGAGACTCATCCAAGGTGGAGAGAGCTGATAGGAACCCCCCCTGAGCTAGACTTATCAACCTCTTGAACGATGGATTTGATCCTTTTCTCTTATTCTTCTGACAATTTAAGCTTATCTGGTCTAACTTTTTGGAAAGCCCCATCAATAACCTGGGACATTTTGTTTGTTCTGCCTTTCTCCTCATTTTATCCTCCCCCTCGCTCTCCTTTTGTAAGTTTGGGGGCTTACACAGCTTCTTTATCACGTATTGTTTGAATAAGTATGTTTTAGCCCGTTCAAAGAAATTCTTGTCATGGAAGGATGAAGCAAGTACCTTAACAATGACTACTTTCACAAGCCACGCTAGGGAACCTACCAAAAGGCAGAGCAAAATCTTTGATGTACGTTGTAAAACCTTGCTGTGTGCCTCCTTACCAATCTTGTCAGCTACCAAGTAATGCCAAGCAATTAGAATTAGGCTCAACCACATGCAATTCTGCACAGCCTTCTTCATCCCATAAACAAAGTAGAGAACCCGCATCTTTAAAAGAAAGATTCGCTCCATGGAGAAGACAGCAATTCGAACTCCCCATCCAGAGACCAAATGTCCAGAGATTGTTACAGCAACGAGTATCTCCCATTTCCACAGTGAAAGATCCCAGAGCTTGCGGTTCTTTAATTTTTCTACTGAGAGAGTACAGGCTAATATCATCATAACTAACACAAGGCTGGCTAATTGGAGAGCCGTCAGCAGGCTAATCTTCTTTGGGTAGACTCCTTCAAGAATGTCCTCATCCAAGAGCCAGTCATCATCTTCTTCAGTCAATATGTTATATCCYCTCTTCGGATCCTCTAGCCTTGATTTCAAGCTTCGGGCGAACAGTTTTGAGTTTCTTCGAACAGTTGTAGGTAGGCTACTTTCCGTGTTTTCTTCAACCCTTCCGCATTCTAAGCCATTTAAGTTTGACAAATCTCTTTGCCGCCTACGAGTAAGTTCAGGACTGCAGTCACTTGCGTTATTTTGGAGTGGAACTCTTAGATCTTTCCTCTCTGGAGACTCAATGGTTTGATCACGATTGCACTGCTGAAAATGGGCCTCATATTTGGCGTCTTCACCGATTGGGACGACAATTTGGGGAGGATCAGTATGTTGCGCCATATCGTGTGCCTATGTTCAATGAAAGCTCCTGCTTGTATAGCAGCAGAAGACCAAATGAAGAATATTGCAAGCCACACTTCCATTCAGGCCCTCTTTACATTTTAAGAATGTGGTTCTGTCTTTTTCCAGAATGAATAACTTCTCCTGGAGCCTAAAAGGCATCTGTAAAGTTAAAAATATCCTTGACCATGCGCTCATTTCCTCGACACATTTAGTACCATCAAGCATAAAATATTTTCCTTTCACTACAACTTTCCAGTTCTAGAGGAAAGGCAAAAAGAAGAATCTTGGCCCAAAAATAAACAAAAAGCAAGAGTGCTACTGCAATTTTTGTACAGAAATGTCTGTTTCAGACTATGTTTGTCCCAAAAATAATTTGTCTGATATTCTGCTTGGGAATGCTGGTTCCAGAGAAATTAGTTCTGTACACACAAACTGCAGGAATCTTACAGTTCGAGTACGGACGAAAATGGCCCATGTAGATGTAGTCTTGGATTTCATCCTTTAGTTTAGAGAAAGATGGATATACAAGTACAGTTGCCAAAAGGATGGCTAAAGATTGAGCTGGTGCATACAGAATACAGAGTAATCCTGTAGTGTACCCCTGGTAGTTAGTTGCTGCGAGGCCAAGAAATAAGGACGTCGCTGGTAGACTGTAACATGAAGTTATTACACTTGTTTAGGAAGATATATCAATCCTCTTCAAATCATGAAACTTAAATTCAGCTTCTCAATCAATCAAGATGCCAAARTACCAACACGTCCAGTCCGTTCCAGTAGCAGACACCTTAGAATCTGATTCTCAGCTCCATAAACACGTTGTTATCCTGTTCAGAACAAACAACTTATAATGACACTTAAGCTTGGGATACTAAAGAGTAGGGTTGACCATGGTTTGGGAACCCTCAGTAACCGGTTCCCGACTGATGGTTTCAATTCCTCAAAATGAGGAATCTTTAACCAGACCTGAGGACCGTCGGTGTTTTAGGGAAGTCACTTGGTAGATTCTAGTGTTGCTACATGACAATTAATTTAATTTTTTTAAAATTAAATTAWTCTTAGGTTTATGATCCTAGCAATAGAGAAATCATAACCATACCACCTATAGACGGTTACAATTACGGTCAGGGACACCACCTATAGACGGTTATGGTTACGGTTTCCATCCAATAACTATTAACCAAGGTTCTGAAGCCAATGGTTCTTGAGTATAAACTTGAAGAATAGATACTCTGAGAGCACTCTAATATCATTAACTAATGAGTAAACAACTTGTTTCTTGTCAACTTCATTATGCAATTTATTATTCCATGAGGTAATTCCAACCAATAAGAAGTGGCTCATCATCAAAGGGACAATGACTACAAACAAAAGTACCAAATATCAGAGTTTAGAAACATCTTGAAATAAGTAGCAAGTAAAGCATTTGAGCAGCCATCAGTGAAGTTTAGGCAGAAAAGCTAATCCAGAGATGCTATTACGGCTATAGAGTAATAGTCAATACAGAAAAGAGGAATGCATATGCATGACCAGAAAACAGAATATTAGAAGACTCAATTGTGAGGCATAACCACAAAACCTGGCCAAAGGTGTTCTCCTGATAAGGTTACAGCTGCTGTAGATTTAAGTTTCTCAAATATCCTGAGAATAGTATTGCAGCAAATGGAAGTAGGGCAGATAGGTTAGCTTATCTATATATCATGGCTTTTTTATTTTGTACCAAAGGGTGCAACTTGCATCAAACATTAGTTACTAAACCCTCCACCCCTCACTACACAACCTGTCCAATTACCGAAACATGCCATCCATCTACTGCCGCTTGATTGAGATAAATGTAGAAGGGGAAGAACCTCATGACAAACTGTCAGGGATCCTATGAACTCTGACCCTATCAATCTTTGCAGACCTTCAGCATCTCTTGCTCATATTCCCATCTAATATCTCTGGCCTATTTTCGTCTCATTCATATTGAAATTCTGAATCATTTCAAATTAATACCAATAACAACAGAAATAATTAAACTGACGGATAATAAAAGCAGCAGTTGGATGGTTGGAGGAAACCATTAGTATCAGGGAACATAGGTTGGTTTTCAAAGATCAGGTCATTTCTCATTTCCCTCAATTACTACTATACAAGGGAATAAAAGGATGGAGAGAAACTGTCTCAAGGCATTCAAGAGAGTTGGGAAGAACAAAGGGAAATTACTTGGACCTAAAGCATATCAACCACAGTTCCTGTGATCCTCTTCATAATCGGTTATAACATATTTCACTTGGTKATTTTAATTTGGTGACTTATTAGCATTCATGTGACCTTTACTCTCAAGCATGGTCTTACGTTCACCAAGAAATAATAACCAACTGGTTTTAGGTTTTGGGGACACATGGAACACCATATCTTTTTGTCTGAAAGCCAAAGCTTCACACAAAGAGATTGAAATATCCATCTTGCCAGGGAGCATTCTTATATCTTTTTAGCTCAGTAATTCAACCAATAGCCATAGTTTTCACCTAAACTAGCGCTAAAAGGAAACAATCGATTTGATACTTGGTCAGTAGGATTAATTTCGTGGATGTCAGCAGGTAATCCAATCTACTCAAGCAAACAAGAAAATAAAATAAAGAAGAAAACTGATATAAAGAGATCTTTAATATGATTTCTTAATCTCTACAACTTCAAAAGAAAACAAATCCTCAAAGAATAAAATCTGTGTACCAAGATGTCAAAATAACCTCATTAATCAAGATCATCAATGTCATACTCAACATGAGCGGAAATAAACATATCAGAATAAAAAAGAGTTCATAAAATCATCGAGCATTGGCTAGTTAACAGTCTTGCACTAGCCAGACTTTCAGATTTTATCGCAAACTCGGAATAATTTAAAAGCAGCCCTAATTGGAGTATAAAGTCACAGAAAACCAGGATTTTGTTTATTGCAGTGCGACTCTCAAGAACTCTTAGGTGGCGGTGAGTTTTGCATCTCCACAACCTTTTTCCAGGACTCCCGGCTGGAAATCTCATCCCACCACCGTCCCACATTCTTCCTTGAAGTAAAAAGTTCTCCTCTATCAGTTCCATGTATCAAGTACTGTGTGTTAGGCAGGTGAGAAAGATCAGCCAGCGTGAACTCGTCGCCGGCCAAGTACCTGGACTCTCCAAGCTTCCTTTCATAAACATCAAGCACTTTAGAGAGCTTCTCTTCATTCTGCTTGATCAACTTCTCATCTTGTTTGATCTTCATCCGAGGCCCAAAAAAAAGCTGAAACATGATAACCGAGCTCGGTGGATTGAAGTTTTGCCCTTCAGCCTCGATCCACTGGTCAATTGAAGCTTTAACTAAGGGGTTTGTTGCATAAAGGCTCTTGTTTCCTTGATTCGAGTACTTATCACAAACGTATCTACATATAGCTCTAGATTCTTGATTTATCAAGCACATGAAAAAGAATAAAGGAAAGCCCAAATTGAGTTTGTATTAGACAAAAATAGGAAACACAGAAACATAAATTGCATATATATMGAAGTAGAAGAATAACCAAGAAATGTGGGTGATTACCAAAGAGAGTAATTGTCTCATCTTCAAAAGCAGGAACTTGGCCAAAAGGCTGTTCACAACCAAAATTTTGAAGTCAGAAAGAGCAAAATGCCTTGGAATGATTCAAAATACATTCTTTTGCTATTCTTTGTAAAGAAAATTGAGAAATTATACCTGAACCTTGAGGTATTCAGGGCTTTTGTGCTCCCCTTTTGCCATGTTGACAGGAATGAGTTGAAACTGGACATCTTTCTCAATGAGGCAGGCCAGAACCCTCGACACAGCAGTTGATAAAGGAGGGCCATATACCTTCACCGGAGTGGCCATTGGAGAAGCTTCGTTCGAGTTGGAGGCAAAGAATGAAAATTTGATATGGTATACACCTTCACTGGACTGGCTACTATGCTCTAGTTCACTCTTTCCCCATTTTTCAGTACATTTATCTCTCTTTTCMCCAGAAAAGGTTAGGTTGGCTGGGGACCGCAATTCTTTAACAACAATGGTGACCGTGATGGTGATTTACCCTTTCCCCAATCCCCAAATTGACTGAAAATTCACTGCAATGACAGGAATTGGATTTCCTTTGAAGAAAGTATAAAATTACAGTTTCCCCTTGGAGAAAATTCTTCAAGACTCATATCATGTTCTAACTCGTGAGATTTTAAAGCCTTTAGGTATCCCATCTTCAACGACCATCAAGTTATGGCGATACAAGTTGATTTGGATTGTGGCCAGTGTACTATACTACCGTGGAACAACTAGATCCCCATGACGTTTCACCTCATTATCCAAAAATGAATATTTACAACTCTATATTAGTATGTCTTGCAAAATAAATGTTGTATTGATTAATAAATCAATAAAAGACGAGTGGRTAGGACATTAAATTAGTGTGTTAATAGGATATGTAAACGACGATATATCATATTATTTTGTATCGRTTAATTTTGAAYGATCAAATAATGATTATTTTATCTTTTAAGAAAAGAGAGTACTTTATGACGAAATCGCTTTATTATTAWCTCCTATTCTTTCCTATTTTTGAAGAATCGRTCAAGTTTAAATCGCATGCAGATAGTCATAAAAAATAAACTTTGTATGTATTAATTTTTGTYACAAATTAAATATACAGTCGAGTTTTAAGAACAATTTAATAATTTATATTCTCTTCATTTAAAAATAATTATCCTTTTGGACATAATTACATATATTAAAGAATTATTAATTCTCATCCAACTTTAAACAAAATGACAATTTCAGCCTTCTTTAAATTTGTAATGTTAAATAYTTTGACCAATGTATCTCTCCAACACAAAATAATATTCTAAAATTGAATAAAAACAAATCTACGAGGGGTATTTTCTAAAATAATAAGTAAAACAATTGTCCAATGTGTCAACACATTGGAAATGATATTGTAAACTTAAATAATATTAATTAATTAAAGATAAAGTAAAAAAATATTTAATGCATTCTTAATTTCTTAAAATAACAAGTATTTTAAAAAAATATTAAAAAGACAATTATTTTAAAAAGAATAGAATATACAAAGATAGGATGGAGGGAGTAATTCTGTCTAAAGGTTCCCTCCCTTTTATAAGATGGGTTATAATAAATTCTGTGAAGTAATAAAAGTAACCCACTTAATTTCTTAAGCCAATATTCTTATAATATTTTTTCGAGAATGACCTTAACGTATTACTTTTGCCTACAAGATTGCGAAAAGCTTAAACAAATTTAACTTTTTTTTTTTTGACGAATTTTAACTCAGAAAATCGTCAATAGTTGCCATATTTGATAAGTTAATGGTATCAAAATTCAAAAGAAAAAATGATTGACAAATGTAATCAATAGTTGCCCGTGAAGGCAAAGAAAAATGTCATAAAGATAAAAGCAAGCAATGAGGAGGAGAAATCTGGGTCTCTATGGAGAAGCAGATCAGCTATTTTCCATTATAGACCAGAAATCAGAGTCGACAGATGTGCCAACTTTCATCTTTACTCTTATTCAATCACCATTGAAACGCAATTAAATCCTGGAATCAGCAGGAGAAATGTGCGAAATGAGATGTCAAAGTTGGCAGTACAAAATATTGGAGCTTAAAGTCACAAATGGTAACAGGTTTGTAGCAGTGAAACTAATCAAGAATTCTTGGGAGGAGGAGGAGGAGGTTGCATCTCAAGCACCTTCTTCCAAGACTCCCTGCTGGAAATCTCATTCCACCACCTTCCCACATTCTTCCTTGAAGTAAAAAGCCATCCTTTGTCAGTTCCATTTACCAAATGTTGGGCATAAGGCAGGTGAGAAAGATCAGCCAAGGTGAACTCATCGCCTGCCAAGTACCTATGCTCTCCAAGCCACTTCTCGTAGACATCGAGCACTTTGGAGAGCTTCTCTTCACTCTGCTTGATCGCGTTCTTGTCTTGTTCGATGTTCATCCAAACTGCTAAAACAAGCTGAAACACCAAAGATGAGATTGGTTGATTGAAGCTTTGTCCTTCAGCCTCGATCCATTGGTCAATTGAAGCTCTAGCTAATGGGTTTGTTCCATAAAGGCCCTTGTTTCCTTGATTAGCATACTTATCGCAAATGTATCTACATATGGCTCTAGATTCTTCATTTATCAAACACAAGAAAAAGAACAGAGAGAATCACATTGAGGAGAAGCATATCAGAAAGTAATTACAGAAGTGGAAGAATATGCATTTTATCAAAACATGAAACAAGATATAAGCAAGAATAGTGATTAGTGGGTGATTAACAAAGAGTGTGATGCTCTCGTCTTGAAAAGCAGGCACTTGGCCGAAGGGCTGTTTACAACAGAAATTGTTGAAATGAGGGCTGTTGAATGATACAAAATCACAATCTTTTTGCTATTCTTTGTGAATCAGCAGATAAACTTGTACCTGAATTTTGAGGTAGTCAGGACTTYTGTGCTCGCCTTTGGACATGTTGACGGGAACGCGCTCAAATTGAACATCTTTCTCAATAAGACAGGCTAGAACCCTACAGACAGCAGTAGACAAAGTAGGGCCGTAAAGCTTCACTGGGGCGGCCATCGGAGGAGGTGGGATGACGGAGTTGGAAATGAAGATCTGGTTTGGTTGACTCCTGCTGGGTTGAGTTATCCCCTCCTATGTCTTGTGTCTTCAGCCTTTCCGAGAGCCCAAACGTAGGGAAGGGGCATAATAGCCCTTTATCTTTTCATTTCCTCCTCCACAAAAGGGTGTCTTTTGTGGACCAGACTTCTTAACATGGATTCCATTAGGAGAGACTTTGCCTCGCCTTCCTCTGTCTCAAAAGGATTTCTTAACATGTGCACATTTCGAGCGGCCGACTATTTTACTAAACTTTTGCATCAATTTATTGTATATCATAAGTTTTCTTCCCCATTGGTTAACGCGCGAAAGAAATAAAATAAAAATGGAACTCATAACTTCCCGATGTTGTCAAAGAACATCTTTTACATGCTACTTGTATTATAAAACCGTAAATAGAGTCAATATAAAACGTTTTTGACTTTAAACTCCTACTTTGCTGCAGGTTCATTTGGGCTTTCTTGCTTCACCAAGAACCACCACTCAATGAAAGATATATTAGTTTCTTGACCTTCAATTCAATTCTAAACTCAATCTTCTCATCATCACTTCATGTAATGTAGATAAAAGTGGTATGTATAATCGCTATTATCTGATTGGATCCCTACCAGAGAATCTGAGAACAAGCCACACATGGGCAACCACCTGGTGTGTTTGAAAAATTTGAAGATGACTTGGTAGTTCCACCAGTTTCATCCTAAAAATATTTAGATACTATAAAATGAAGCAAAACCAGTTTCCCTGCAGAAGAAATATGATTCCATTATGTACAGAGACACAAAATATAGGCAACAGATCAGAAATCAACTCCATGCCAAATGGACAGCCCCTTGTTGTACCAAAGGCATCCTCTGCAACTATCTACCTAGAATGCAGGATTCATCATCACTATATTTTACACGTCAAATACCAGAGCAGGGTGAATGCACAAAGGAGGTCCAGCAGCAGCTTCCTTTCTGTCTTTGCCGAGAAATTAACTAGAGCATGTTAGCCAATTTGATGGAAGTCTGCTCGAATTCAGAGATGGCATTTGGCGTACGTTTAGATCAACAGGCAGCATGCGGTACTCAATGTCGAGTTCCCTGAAGATTTTCACCATCTCCTCGACCAGTAGAGCTCTCCTTGCCCATCTTTCACCCATGTCTTGATGATTCATTGTGTGTGAAAGCCATATTGACCATTTCAGCCGGTTCATGTCCTCCACATCTCGCATGACAATCATAGGAGCTGGGTACCAATGGTCGCTCTTGTTTTCAATATATCTGCAATGTAGCCAGACAAAAGCTTAAATTTCTTGATCAACAACAAATGATAGTCAAACACGATAATTACATGTTAAAACTATGAAGTGATTCTCTTCGATATTAGCCATTGCTTTCTTCTTCCCACCTCCCCCCACCCACCCTCCTCTCTTTTTCTTTGCCCCATTTTGATGGACGTAAATCACTACTAATTATTTTCCCAATTCTGGTCCAAGTCAGCGAATACTCAGTAAGCATGAGTAAAGTCACCCCGGAATAGGCCTGGAGATAAGAATCCCACTTAACCATTTATTAGTCTATCAATTTTGCACCATGCACACTTTAACCAATGTGGGTTAGAAAAGGCAAAACTAATCTTTTAGTGCAGATAAAAAGCCACAAAGACATGGCAAAAACAAAAGAGGCACCCCTTGTACGTACCTTATTATTCTCTCCTTCATCGAAGCAATCTTTTCCATTGGAGTTGAAATGTGGATACAAAAATCAATTGCATCTCCCATATCAGGACTGCGGTAGTAGTTACTGATGGGCTTCGTTGATAAAACACTATTTGGGTATATGATCTTTTGGTTATCATACCTCAGGAAAATTGTTGTTAGTATATTCATCTCTTCAACTACCATCTGAGAACAACAGAAGAAGTTTTAACTCTATAAACATCTGTACAGTACAAAAACAAATGAAAGACCAGCTCGCACACCACATGCACATCACACTCTGTATCAGAACATATCCGAACCACCACACAACACCTTCCCTCCCCTCTGACGCAAAATAAATTTAAAGAAGAACGGGACAGATAATGGAAAGTTCTGTTGCAGTTTTTTTCTAACCTGAACCCCATCAAGTTCAATACGGTCACCCACATCAAATGGATGCATCACAAATAAGAAGATGATTGCCTCAAATGTTGTCTTGCATGTGTTTCCAAACATAAACACCACCAATAGAATCTGGGAGCTCAAAAATATAAAAAAATGTGTGGTTGCAACTTTAAGTATGAGAAGCCAGATAACAATAATGATTATTGCCACGAGGACATTCAACATGTGGTGCAGTTTGTTTACAGCGGTTTTTGTGTCATTCAGAGACAAAGCCAAGGCTCTCCGTTCTCTAAAAGCATTCACCTGCAGAAAGAAATCAGAAATACTATCACTTTTCTCATATGATAGCACATAAATAAAGATGCAAAATCTAGTACAAACAGATACACAGAAAAACAGCAAATATAGAACCTTCAACCTTGAATCAGATTTTCACGTGATAAATCTTTAGTCTTCTAGGGGAACAGAAAGGAAAAAGACAGAGAGACCATAGCCTACATAAATGACATCTTTTTTGAGGACTGAAATGATCAATTAGAAAAACCTCGGCCTGAGCACATTGCTAGTACTTAGAGGAAGACAAGTCAAATATTCTAGTATCACAATATATCATAAAATCTGGGACAAGACAAAAATGCAAATCATGTACAGTAGTCTGCAATTAAAGGTGACCGCCTCAGTCTAGCATTAAGCYGGAAACAGAATGTTGTTGCTTGATAAATCATCTTACAATAATAAACCAAAGTGTCTGGAAATGTATGAAATGCATATAACTCTCTTTTACACAACCATTTCATGACTATAAGGCCACTTCAACAAGAAAGRAGAATCAGAACTTTGATTGAAGAAGAACGTCTACATGCAACTGAATCTGCTTGTCTATAAGCAGTGACCAACTTTGGTGAGCAGAGAAAAAGGGACAACATCACCTATAACCCCACTCCCTTCCCACTTACCTGTAACTTTCAAATCTTATTTACTATGATGCAGTCCTTTTATTTGAAAAAAGAAAAAACAATATGAGAGAGAAAGACAGATGGAGATAAATACATATAGAGAAAAACTGACCACCCAATTCTTAAGGGATCGTTTGCTGATTCCTTTGCCTTCATTTGCTCCTTCAAAGAGACGTATCGTCTTCAAAGCTTCATCCTCTCTCATAAAGCGCATCAAATCCTCCAAATGGATGTATCTGATATACATAAGACAATCTCTTGCAAATGAAAAATGTCTAGAACACATGTGATACTGACCAAACAAGATGAATTTACATAGCAAAGATTGTAAAACTGGAGTTCATGTAAGTAATGGCCTAATGGGACATAAAGCATTCGAGACTTATCTATTGCAAACAATTGAGCCGACTGAGGTGCAAGAATCATTTCTCTTATTCCATTTTTACAAGAGAAGATGTGGAAGTTACTTTTCCAATGAAGTGCAGTTTCCGATTTTCAATAAGAGAACATTTTTTTTCCTAATTTTTCTGCACAATGATGCAGTATCCCAATAGCTCCCATTCTAATAATGGTCAGCAAAACGGTGATGAGATATGCCAATAAACATTAAAGCAAGCATTTGTCGACAAATCCAACTAGGCCAATAAACATGAAAGCAAACATAAAAAGGTTGATAAAACTGAGATGAAAAATCAAGTTACAATATTCCATTCYGGCAAAGCTACTTACTTGGAGCCAGRCTTCGCAACGTTGCAGAATATCTTTTTGGCTGCAGCTTTTGCCTGGTTTTCACTTGTGATCTGCACAGAAGCATCATCACCGGAGGCTGAGTCCTGCAATTTCTCATCTAAAGTTGACAGTACTCCTTTCCGAACAATATTCATCAACCTCTTCATATTCCAAGCTGAAATATTCTCCTGATTCAGCCTGTGCAAATGTTCAATAGTAATACCCCCTTCCTCTTCCTTCTTGGACATAATTGTAGAAAATGCAGGACTCCTAGCACTAGCAGCAGTCGCAGATGTCGGACTTTTACGAGGTGTTCCTATGACTCTCCCACTCTTCAGAACATTTGCCCTGAGATCAGCAGGCAATTTAGCACCAGCATTCTGAAGCTTCTGAACTTCAGCAATGACCCTCTCCTCTTCCTCTTGCTCCTGCTGGATCTCAATTAATGGCGGTCCTGATAATGTCTCAATCACATACTGATTAAATAAAGACTCCTGAATCCGATCGAAAAATGTACTAACGTGAAAGGATGAAGCGAGAACCTTAACAAGCAGTGTCTTAAGAAGCCAAATCAGTGTACCAACCAGAAGACACACCCAAATCTTGGTCACATAAGGCAAAACCTTCCCATTCGTCACGCTCTCAACCTTCTTATCAAAGATGCACTGCCAAGCAATCAATACCAGAGCCAACCAAATACAATTCTGCACTGCATTCCTCAGCCCATAGACAAAATACAAAACCCGCTTCCTTAAAAGAAAATTCCGCTCTATAAAGAATACCACAATCCTAATCCCCCACCCAGACACTAATCTCCCACAAATTAACACCAAAATCATCAACTCCCACTTCCACAGCTGAAGCTCGAAAATGGTCCTTTTCCTCAAGACCTTTATAGTAAGGCTACAAACTAAAGCTGCAACAAGCAGAATCAAGCTTACCAGCTGAATCACAGACATTGGACTAAACTTCATCTTCTTGTACTCTTCCGGTAAATCCTCTTCCAAGAAAGGGTCATCTTCGTCAATCTCGCTAGCCCTTCCCAACACCCCAGATTTCATCAGCCTYTGTGACCTCTCTTGCTCCGGGGGGTCAATCAACCTCGACTTCGTCTTCGTCCGCAGAAGACTTGATTTTCCTTTAAAAGAATGGTTCCCGCTGCAAATCAAGACCTCCTCCGGTTCACCATTTCTACTTAAGCCGCCGCTCGCATTAGAACGGCGACGAACCGTATCAGCTACATTTTCATTAAACGAGACTCTAACATCCCTAGAGGAAACCTGGTCAAAGTTATTAGGACTCTCGGCGATTCTAGACAAAGGTGAACGTTGAGATAACGGCGACTCCGCCACAAAGTCGAAATCTTTATTGTTGTTCGCGATGGCCCTCATAGCTGCATCGTTGGAAAAATCATAACTTGAATCTCTCCATATGTTATTCTTGGGAGCACTTGGATTATTGTTGAACTGGGACTCCAGAGTAGAAGATGAAGATGTAGAAGCAAGTTCAGTCTCTTTTTTAACAGCGGGTTCTGCTCTGGGATTGATCTTGATGATAACATCTTTATCACCACCCGAATCACCACCAACTGGAGCAGGCACCATATTGGTATCGGAAATTCTATGGCTCTCGGCCTGGTTCAAAAGGCCTAAACGCTCTTCTTCGGGAAGATGATGGGGTATGTCAGTACTACTGCGGCTCTTGAAAGATTTTCTAAGTTTATCCATGTGAAGTTTCAACTTMAAAAAAAAGCAGTAAATAAAGGTTCTGCTTTCTTTATCGACGTCTAGATTATTCAACAATATTGTTGCGACAACGAAACAACTTTAACAGTTTTTTATGGGAATTACTCGATGAGCTGTTGGATTGCGATGAATAAATTATGGAAGAGGGTAAAACTTTGGGCACCCTCCGTGGCTTATTTGCGTTACAGTGTTGACTATGGAAGGAGTTTGGTAATGGAGTAATTGATTTGGTACAGACCAGTGCCAAAAAAAAGGTGCGGCTGTAAGGAACAGACAGCGGTAGGGCAGTGAGGAAAGGAACACAACAGAAGAGACAGGATGAGGAGGAGGAGGAGGAGGAGGACGAGAGCGAAAGGATCGTAAAGCTTCGATGCGCGTGTGTGGGTACGGTTATGGCGACGGTGACGCGGAGCTGATGATGGGCTATTGCTCCACTCAAACTTTTTCAAAAAAAAAAACAAAAAAAATCTCTTTTTTATTGCGCTTTATCGAAAAAATATATTTTAAAATTACATTTTCACCTAATAACTTTTAATACTAAAACATGCATAAAAATCAATCAACGATATAAATATTTTTTAATTGAATGACCAATTAAAATAATAAATTCATAGTGAGTCATCAAATTTAAAAATATATATACATAATAGAATTTCAATCATAATCTCCATCTTACTCCTTAAATTTGGATTAGAAAATAGYACCTACTTTTATTTAGTCAATGYTTGTCKAGGAACCTGTTTTATTGTCCTTTATTTTGTTAATGACATTTTTAATAAGGAAAAGTAAATGTTTCCTTTTATGATTTCTCTTATTTTTTAGCGAYATAARATTTCAGGRTTCAATGTCCCTAATAAATTWGGCGTAAATTTGACAATTTCTTATCATTCTGACGCAAATTATATACTTAATTATGAATAAGTAATATTCGATATAAAAAAAATTGTGCTTTTTAAATAACAAAAGATAAAAATAATGTATCTAATTTTCCATTTTTAAACCTTTGAGTAACTATAAGCTCAACCATATGATAAATTCGTTAAAATATTTGGCCATTATATATGAAAAAGGAAAAAATACAAGGTTTCAGATACAAAAAGAGCTATTCCAATAAGGGGATAGATCTCCTTTCAAATATAGATTACTTTTCTTGTCTTTAATACTAGCATTAATTTCATCTAGAATATTATAATTTTTAAATTTTTATTTTTTTTACCAATTTTATGTATATTACTAGTTCCAACATGCTTACCCAACAAATCAATGTGAAAAAAATAGTCACCATATATAACTAGTAGTGACAAAAGTAGAGATCCTCTGTGGTTTGTTTCTTCTCCAATAAGGGTAATTAAGAAATATAATGAAAAGTTTGGTAATATATTAGTTAAGCCCATTTGGGGCCCGAAAAGGTTCTTTCTTTGGCWGCTAAGAGKTTAAGTTCSAAAAATATGACATTTTTGGTGMAATTTCAAATTTGTGCCCTCATTTTATGGTGTAAATCATTTTTTTAATTTGGTGTATAATATGTTATTTGTCATTAGGTATGTCAATCGGATCCACTGAATCGGGCTTGGCTCAAAAGAGTTGGAGTTACTCTCAATTACAAAAAAATTCAAATAAAAAACACTTCAAATATAAATATTGAAACATCAATTAAAATCTAAATAATTATCATGACACAAGTTAAGTTATTAGWATATAAGAACGAAGTTAGGGACGAGGGGCGAGAGTTTCCTCACCAATATTTTTCGAGAACGTAATATTTTTCAAAATTTATATAGAATTTGTGTACATAAAATATCATCATGTTACTCCTAATATCTTTATTATTTATACTCTTTCTCGAAGATTAAATGTTTTTATTCTTTCATTATCAATATACAATAAAAATATATTTAAAGTAATTTATTAGTCAAACCGTTTAGGAAGATGATGACATCAACAAGTATACCCAAAGTAAAGCTATATGATACTTTTGTGTTAATCCTGATTTGGTGATGTTTGTTTTGGCTTATATTGTACTCGTAGACTAAGTTGAATTGATATCCTTCCGACCAAGAAATCTCCTACCTTAGTGAAAACGACAGTTAGAATAAACTAAAACGACAAGTGTCCATGTGTACACATTAGGCATTCTCCATCAGCGCCGTCGTTCGTGTTCCGCGTATTTTAATTTCAATTGCATACTAACTACGATATAATATGACAAGAACAAAAGCATCCACCCTGTTGATTGCTTAGGTCCAGCGAACATCACGCGCCGTATCCAATCACATCCGTTCATCTTTTACGCCTCCAATCATAATCCATTACGCTTATGACACGTTTTCTGCTCGGATGACAACTCATCTACGAGTGAATGAGCTCCATCTCMTTTGTCAGCCGACCACCTTGGATCCTCGATGTGTCTGTGTTATAAAAGTTTGAAATTATATTTAAATTTAATAAATTAATCTAAGCACCTTTGAGAATTATTCATCCAATTATGTCCCTTACTCTCCACTTAAAACTTGAAAATAAGAGAAAGTCATAACTTTTTCCTTTTTTTATMTTGTCTTGTCTTCTTTTCATTTCTCTACATCCAAATGAAGCCGGAGATTTTTGTATAAACAAGGGTATGRTTGGAAAAAATGATCCTTGGTTTTACATATGAGGTTACTCAAACGTGGTGTTGATGTTTTATAGAGTTATTGATGTCGGAACTATGTTGGAAGGCAAAATGTTAATAACCCTACCATAGTGAGTTATTGATGTTGGATTCTTGAAGAAATGTCAATTTTAACCTCCCACTAAGGTGGATAGTAGCCAATTATAAGGAATATTAGAAATCTCACCATGGTTAGTAATGATCGATTATAAAAATTATTAAAATTTTTCTTACACTCGATTAAGAATAGTTAAAAAAGAATAAACAATGTTTATCAAAAAAATGATATGTATCTCTCAAAACTCGATGTCGTACACTTTAACGTGGAGGTATTTATAACTTTATTCTAATTATGTATTTTCTGCTATAATTTTACAATCACTTATGCAATATGATTGTAGTTAGACACTTGACATTAGCATGATTGATGTTAAGCATCGCATTTTTGACCAATTTAGACAACACCACCAATTGCCTTCCTTTTGAAATGATAGCATTAATGGAGGGAACATATTTTAAGTATGCGATGGTCCAAAAATCAGCGCGCAATATCTGAATGCCTAAAGCATTTTCTAAAGTATTAGCGAATRCATTAAGTCCATTTGTATATCACAGTTTAAAAAATTCGTCTATTAACAAGGTTGATTATCAAATCATGTYCAAATTATTCAAAACCCCATCAAGTCTCTACTATGGAGGTCTAGTCCAACATCCTTGAATTYAGCTATGATTGAAATTTGGAAGTGAACATTTCAAAGTAACGTGAGGATAGCAATCCACCCTAAGTGTGATGGTCCCAATTGGCTTGTTTTCATGTCTAGTACTTTAAATTACTAAATGATTATTTTTAGGATAATAAGTGGGTCCTTGTCCATTYGAACTCAGTCTAAATTGAGTTCATATTCCATATATGTAGACACGATTAGTCTGAATTCGAAATAATGTTATATATATATTTTAATTATTTTAATTTTTAATATTAATTTTATTTTATTATGTGAAAAAAATTATATCATATATTTATYATTATTGTAGGAAATTACTTTCACGATAATTTCTTTTACTTGGTCATGGCATRACAAATAATGATAATGATGTTTATTGTATATCTTTTACTTAGTGTGAAAAGTGATATTTGACTTATTTGAATTTTATTAAAGGAGGGGTTAAATTTATATCCCTCTATTTAAAATCTGCATTCCATTTAATAAATATATATTTTTAGAAAAAAATGACCTCCTTCTTAGTTTAATAAGTATACTTGGAATGATTTTTCGTGGGAAAGAAAATCTACTGTTGAAAAAAAATTCAACGAAAAATGCAAGAAATTAAAAATAAAAAATTTGCTTTTAAAATGAAAAAGATTTTTGAGGAAGAATTCATTTGAATTGGAAACCATGGAGCTATAATTTTGTTGAGAAAATATTTACTGCAAATGTTTGGTAGCAGAATATATATATGTGTGTGTGTTCGTTTTTGTGTGTGTGTGTGTGAAAGCTATTCTTTCATAGACAACTCCTTCAAAAAGATGTTACATCAACTGTTTTCCTGTACAATTCTAGGGGGATTACACAATTCAGTGTCCTAACAAGACATAAAAAAGTGCTAAACAATTGTAATTCTAGCAGATTTCTAGAATTGGTTCATCCCAGTTTAAGGCTATCTCTGCTGCATAGCTTTAACTTGGGACATGCATGATAGATTGCAGAGAAAAAATAACTCATCTTGCTTTCTCTCACACAGTGTTTTCACTTTCTGACCTCTTCAGTGGCCATACGTCCATGAGCTGGTATGGTTCTCCAAGGCTTCTCCTTTTGCTTGACCTCTCTTCTTGAACAACCTGGCTTGAAATTAAAGAAATGAACGTGTTGATATCTAAGTCCTCGAGATGAAAGTGGAGATGGAACAAGATCTTCAAATAGAGAAATGTATACCCTCTTGGCTATGTGTTGCAAGATCTCGATGATCTCTGTGAATTCAGGACGTAAAGATGGTTCTTGCTCCCAGCATCTTTCAAGTAACTCCACCACCAATGGATACGTATGCCGTGGTACTGTAGGCCTTAGACCCTACCGTCACATCAGAAAGAATATGTATCCATAAGTTAAAACAAACTGGAAGTAGAAATTTTTGGAGCTCAGGCTACCGAGAAGGTAAATTAAGATGAAATGGGAAAGTACCTTCTGGACCACACCCACTGCTGCTTGTAATGGAGTCAAATGCTCGTAAGGGAGCTGGCATGGTGCAAGAAAATTTTAGAGTCACTTTTAACTGATGCACCTCAGAACTCTCATGAGTAAGAATAAACATATATGCTGTAATATAATATGATCACCTTTCCTGTCAGTAGCTCCCAGAGTACTATTCCAAAGCTGAAAACATCAGCCTTATGATTGTATGGTTTGTGCTCAATAACCTTCAAAGCATTCAAAMAACATAAGCAGAGTAAGAAGTGATCAATGTTGAAAACAGAACCATGTAATGCAGCAGGTTCCCCTAGCACTAGTGATTCTATGGTATTTTTTGGAGTATAAAAATGGTCAGAATCTCTATATTGTCCATGTCAATTGACACGGATACTTTACCGCCCCAGGAGATTAAAGTTGAACTCAGAGAGTAAGAATTCACAAAGCTAAATACCCTCTTTGTTATTAAATTCCCTATTAGTATATCCACTGGAAAAGGTAGCAAGCACTCAAATTGTCGCTRGAATAACAAAAATGAAAGCGAGTAGAATTAACCTCTGGAGCCATCCAGCGGTAAGTTCCTGTTTCTGCAGTCATAACTCCAGAATGARCTTGCACTCTAGCTACTCCAAAATCAGCAACCTTAACTACCTAAGAGAGAGAGAGAAATCTGTCAGAAGAAAATTGGATAGAAGGCCACAGGTTTAATGATCAACAGTCCATGGAAAAAGCTTACTGACAAGGTACTCTTGATGACTTAAGTGYAAAGATGAGAACAAGAAGTTACAGGGAGAAGAAATCTGGCTCAGGATTAGAATGGATAGAGAAACCATAATATGGCCATAGAAAAACAAATAAAGTTATTCAACTGCAGCCAAAATCTCTTATTAAATTTTTCATTAAGTTATATGTCAATGTTATCAAAACTAATAATCAAACAGAATAAGGAAGTAAATATTTCCACTAATTTCTCACTTCATTTTCATCCATCAAAAGATTGGCAGCCTTAAGGTCCCTGTGGATTATATTATTCTGGTGCAAGTAGCTCATTCCTCTTGCAACATCGATAGCAACTTTGAGTATGGCTGGGATCTTGAGAACTCCCTTCTTTTTATGCAAGAAATCATAGACGCTTCCACCAGACATGTATTCTGGAATAGAAATGAAGAACAAGGATTAAATTTTATATCATGGAAAGCCCCACAACATGCACACACAACCAACAGATAGAGATGGAAGAAATCAATGCTGGATTTCCTAGMTTTTGACATTAAGATGAGGAATAATTCTGCAAAGAGTTGAAAGATAGGAATGATGGAGTTGCATCTTTAACTGATTCACAGGTTATACCAGTGACAATGCATAAGAGTGGAGGTCTTGTACATGCACCAATAAACTGTACAACATTCTTGTGCCGGACTCTCCTGCAAGTATAATAACTCTTTAGTGTAAATTAGGGAATCAGCAACGAAGGTCCAGAACATTAGCAAAAGATTTAATTACGTTACATCAAATGCAACTGGGACCAGTATAATACATGAAGTTGGCAACATGTCAGTGGATAAGGAAATATAACTGTTCCTAGAGGCTAATTTATAAGAAGTTCAGCTAGATGTGGAACACATTCTGTTTCTGGTGAAATCATTCAGTGCTAAGAAGTTTAACTTGGGAAAACTCTCTAGACCCAAGGTTTTGGAGGAGAACAAGCACAAGATGTTAATTCAAATTTATCTGAGGCAAGTATAAGTTTTGGCAAATGGACTTCATACTGCTAAAATCATATATAGAGTAAAGCCAGAAATTAGTTATCTTCTTCCTGTCACAGTATTTTAATCACATGTCAACTGATTTTCCTGACTCTCAATATAATTTTGCATCATTTAAACAGTAAAGATAAATCAAAATAATAATTTGCTTACCGTTAACTCAAAATTTTAATGCCTAGTTTAAAAAATATAGGCAATGMATCTTTTAAAGRTAAGAGTACCACGAGAACAATTTGATCCCCCAAAGGGGAGGTCTCAAATATGGGTAGACCAAGTTTTATATTATGAAGGAYATCATCTAACCCTTCCACAAAAAAGCAGTCAATYGACATGGTTTACTTCAGCTATATTCTTCTTGTAGTCTTTCCACATGTGCAGACATGAACATCTCTGATTTCATCATTCAGTTTCCAGGTTACAGCTGAAATGTGGAAGCAATAGCATCTGCTTGCACCCACGGTATAGTGAATATATTATGAGATTCGCAACTTGTAGAATTCATGGAAATTATTGGTTTCCAATGGCAAAAATYGGTTTAAGATAGTAGAAAAGTTTCCTCAGTTCATATTGCAGAAATAAATCAGATGCAACCCCCCCCCCCCCAAGAGAAAAGGGTATAATGAATTTAAAGTAGAAAAACCTCAATATGTGTACTTCTTGRGCAAATTCTCTTTGCATATTTACATTCAAGTGCTCAGCTTTGATAACTTTGATGGCCACATCCTGACTACGTAAAGTTCCTCTGTATCTGTTTTCACAAAATTCTAAGATCAAACAGGGAATAGAATATCAATGCATCTCTCTCATGTATAATAGAACTTACAGATCTCCATTTGAGCCTGTGGCAATTCTATGTTCAAATTTCAAMAGCTTGGAATCTATTTCCCAGACATCAGTTCCATCAGTGGGGATGTCAACCCGTTCAGGGAAAAGCTTAATCTTGGTTTGCCCCACACCAGGAGGCAGTAATTCYTCATTTAACCCTGAATAATCCTGCAGAGTGTTCCAGACAAAAAGCTAACGGACATGCCAGATAATTTATCAAAATCAAGTCATTGTATATCAATTACCTCAATTTTTGGAATTTCTTTTGCTAGAACTTTCATAAGCTGGTCAGTGTCCTAAAATTTTGCAGACGTAAAGCAAGTCAACAACTCRAGTTTAGATATGCAACAGTTGTGAACATAGAGAACCTAATTCTTGATGGAATTGAATTAAGGACCAGAATCACACAGACATATATATAACTTCAACGCTTTCTCTTTCTTTTAGTAATGCTATCCCTTTGAGTCCTTATGCCTACTACTTTATGTCGGTTCTTGAACTCTATATCAGCAATGTGCTCAAATGGCTTTTATGAAATGATAAATCAGATTAATTAGCTGAGGACTAGGGAGTGAATTAAGTACAGCACAAAAATATATTTTGTGGAATTTCTCAATCTGAAATTCCCATATTATCATAAAGCTTCTTTGATAAGGAGATAAACAGCCAAATTGCGAATGAATCACAATAAGAGCTAAAAAAAAATAACAAAGCCCCCCCCTCAACCACCCCCCCCCACCCCCAAAAAAAAAAAAAAAAAAAAACCTGTGGGGCCTTCTATTCCAGCCAAAGAAAGATTAATTGATACCCCCCAAGGCAAAACAGAATAAAGAACGAAGAGGCTTGGCCCCCATATTTAGTCATTATCGTGACGCCTCAAGTCAATTAATGTTCTGAGGCCTCTTCCCCGGCCACAGGATTGCGGTACTCTCCATAGATATTCACAGTCCTCATAACATTCTCTAAGTTTTAAGCCGTAACTCCACCCAGCAGAATTTATCAAATTATCCATTGAAGACATTACATTGGAGAATCGAACATATGGGACATTTGGTCTTCAATTCTGAGAGTGGTATACCAAAACATGATGGACAACCATACAATTAATAATGACAACATACAAACTCAAATAAACTACAGAAGCTGATTCATGTCAAGACATAAGATGAGTTAACCCTGCAAAAAGGATGAGAAACTTCTGCTCTTCATTATCAGTGAGCGGGGGCAATACCTCATACGCCCAACTGTCAACAACAAAAACATCCAAGGAGTATCCATCCGTTGTGGAAAAAGCATGAGCTTCTTGAATGTTCAGGCCAAGCTCAGAAAGTAAGGAAGTCAACTGAAAATCTCAAGCATATGAATTATATAAGAAAGAAGATTGATAAAGTAGAAAAAGATGTAAACTGCAAATTGATCCTGAATTAGATGTAAAATATGGRAAAGACGAGGAAATCTTAGATAGAATTTTTCAATGAAAAAGAAAACCAAGAGAACCAAATATCAAACACTCAATTAAGTATCAGGTGACCTTTCTTCTTCAGAATTATGTGTTCCCTTTGTATCAGTGTTATAACGAGGATTAATGAGGAACTATACAGAATAAATTACAAAAAAAAAAAAAAAATGGACATTAAGGATGAAACTCCAGCAAACTTCTGTATCTTCAACAAATGCCACAGGTCCAACATCGCGAGAAGAGCCGAAAACTAGTTAAGAAAAGTGTTTCAGTAAGAATGAAGATATGAAAGTTGATTTGTTGTTGACGCTATGCATATGATAGATAATTCAGATAAGATTGATGACATATTTACATTATATGCAGATGAACCTTCATTCTCCTCTCATCTGCTTAGAATGTACTGAATGGATTATGAGTTGAATAYATCCTTTTAGCARAAAGAAAGATACTCCTTGACAATTATCACACAATCATTTGCCCACAAAACGTTGGGCAGCATTAATTTCTTTTTATTCCCCATCTAATAGAAAACCTTTTTCTCTCCCCTTAGCCYCATCCCGCTATGTGCATTCAAGTGATAAGTTCTATAGAAAGTGGAGAATCCTACTGAATGAGCCTTTAATGACACTGATAGTTGTGGAACTCAGCTCCATTCCGTAATCAAGGTCTAAAGGATATCAGGGAGGAACAGGGTAGATGGCCCATGAGGATAAAGAAAATGCAACTTGTTTGGGAATTTCCCAAAAATCTAATCATAGGTTCTCCTCTCTATCGGAAAAGCAGGGTTGTTATGCTAATACGGAAAGACAGTAGCGCATAGGTCAAGCTACAAATACTCACAAGGAAAAGATCTAAGAGGTTGTGCTTATTAAGGACTATATAACTAGTGGATGCTTTCTCCAATCGTAAAAAGAAAAAGATATTCCAAATGGTGCTCCATAATTTTAAGAAAATAGCTCTGCTAATATAAATTCCCAAAGTAAGACTAGGCAAGTAACTTTCCAACATTAGTTACATTGACATCCAATATCTCAGATGCATGCAAAAGTTACTTGGCAAAAAGAGTTCATGAAAAAAAACCCTACCTGACTGAGGAGTTTTGGCTTGTCATTTGTTGATATTGTAATTTCATGTGAAGGACTGCAAGGATATAACAGACAAGATATCAGTTGTAGATAATTAATGAATACAAAGAACCTAACTTTGTTTGCTTAGCATCCAGTTCATTTTAACTTTTTGAAATYTGATCTGAGATGCCTCATAAAACRGGGTTTCCTATAAGCAAGCCTTGTAATGAGTAAGCTTTTGCTTATAAGAACCGACAATAAACMCTACAAATGCTCAACGACCACTTCTTCCAACAGCTTGAATAAACTAGAGCAAATGAGAATGAGCATAAAGTCCAACTAGGATCTCAGAAAATAATACACAACAAACAAGTCAGTGTAAAACAGAAAAGARAAAGGAAAGCATAAACTGGCGCAAACCTTTCAGAATATTACCGAAATAATTTGGAATTTCCACTGACTGAACTATTTCCATCTTCTGAAAAGGCTTTATTTGTTTCTACTCGAAATCCAAAATTTGATGACAGACAGAAAGTAGGAGGAGGATGGAGTCTACTAATCACAAGAAAGAAACTTGTGAGAGCAGGTGAGAAATTTTAATTGAAACCCATACAAGATCAGGTGCCTTTACCTGCCAGGGAAATCAAAATTTTGAGCATCGCTTCGTCTTCTATAGGYTGAACGAACTGAGTCACCTGCATWTCCATCAGAGAAGGGATGAACCTGCACAGAAGAGAAATTAACCTCATCTATAGGGCYGATTGAAGAAGTAATATGWATTAAGATCAATGCCRCAGAAATSGAATTACRAGGCTTTAGCAATAACTGAGTGCTAATTCCAGTACACAGGTCAATGTAATTCAGGATAAATGGATATCTTTCACATAAGGAATAATCAATATGCCCAAGTTCAAATGCAAATTTCTTAAGATTCGATCATTTATGTATGATATCTCTTGCACTGAAGACTATTGCCAGATAAGATTTGCTCAACTGGGGTGAAGAATAATTCCTTCACAAATCACCCCAGATTTGCTGCGGTAAATAGTCAGTTCACCAGAAGGAAAAGTTTGCCTAGAATTAGACCCTTTAAGGTACATATCATCATAAGCTGGAATGTAATAAATCTAGTGATTGTTGGTTTTAGGATCCCACCTGGACAAGGCGTACTTCAAATGCTTGCCTGGTGTTAGGGTCATGCGCCAACTGAAGCAGTTTCTTGTGCATGAGAACATCTTGTGCCTTCTCAATATTTACATCTAAAGCATAACTGCAAYATCAGGGAGAACATAATTAGCAGGAAATCCACCAGCATTCAGAATTCAAATGCAGCCTCTTAAATTCCAGTTACCTAACCTCACTTAAATTACCCACTCTAGATTATACGTCATGTTTTTAGAGAATTGTTCTTCAAAAAYTAAGCCCATCTCCCTCTTGAATCCAAAATGTTGCCTGCCATCTTATAGTTTATACAAAGTACAGCTGATCCAAAAGCCTTGACCACAAAATTGATCATTTTGCCACTGCGTCCAAGTGAAATTGAAACTTAACAAGAAAAAGAGACAAGTTCCTTTCTTGATTCACTTGCGATCAATATGTGGRAGAACCGAAATACATAWCTCTGGAGAATCAAAGTCTGCTAACTAAGCTCCAATTTCAACAAGTAAATTAACCCATAAAGAAGATTAAACAAAGCTTAGGGCTTGATACCGAAGYGGTAGCCTAGTGAAGTGATTCCAGAGCTCATCTTCAAAACCAGGCCGACTGGCCTCTTCCACGTCCGATTCCTTTAGTCTCCGAAGCACTTCATGATACACCTCAACCTTTTGCCGGCGCTTCCGACTGGGACTGGGCGAAGATTCTGACGCTCTGCTGCTGCAGCTTTCGGTATCTTCCATTACCACTCAGAAAGCATGAGAATCAAGATTAAAGGAAACGACGAATATGCACCGGATTCAGATTCTCCTCAGATATATTATTACTATTACTTAGTACAAATGCATAGGTAAGAGAGAGAATACAAAAGCAAAAGAAAAGGATAGGATTGAGGGGCGAAGAGTTGTTGGAGTTTACGAACGCATATTCCTTATGGCCGTTTGCATGGATGAAAGCGAAATGCCACAAAACAAAGTTGCAAAACCAAACGGAAGGCAGCAACTTGGATGTGCATCAGACGTGGATTCAAACGATGCTGCCTACCTTTGCTTATATCACCCCTGTCCTTAGTCCAAAGACACCACAATCATCTGTATACAATTCTTGTATTTAATTCATTATATCCTTTTCAAGATTAAAGAAATCATTAAACAATAGAAAATGAACAAGCTTTCTGATAGTAACTTGCCTCCAATCTCATCCAAATAAAGGGGATTTGATCGACTCATTTCCCACTCAAGCTCGTTTTGTAAACTCTGCTTCCTGGGCTCTCTGTTCTGTGTGCTAACAACTTTTACCTCATTACTTGAATCATCAACGACCATTTTAAAAAGTGATGAAAGTTCCCTCTGTTTGTGCGTCTGTGCCTGGGGATATTGCCCAAGATTCAAAGACTTGGACCACTTTAGTGCGCTGCGAGTACGTTTCCATTTCCATCTTTTCGCGTGCTTGAGAAGTAAAGTAATTTTTTTCCCCATCTATCTATGCTCCGACTATTTAATCACGAGATTAATTTAAATTTGACTCAAAAAATTAAAAAAATATATTAAGAGATACTTATCAATTCATATTTATACTTGATAAGAATTAAATCTTCGACCTCTTAATATGAGAACTTTGCTATAAAGGAGTTCAATTCTTGTCAAATATCGCATGATTTGATGAATATCTTTCTACATATTTACTTTTAAATCGTCAAATATTAATATTAAAATAATAATTATATACATTTTACGATTTAAGATAGTTGATAAGTAATATATAATTAAAATGTTATTTTATATTCTATAATAATTTCCAATGTTATATTAAAAAACTCTATGAAATAATGATGATATACAAGTGAGCTATTTCCCATAGGAGAGATTGAAGTTTGAACTTATTAAAGTCAAAGATATGTAGAATGAAAATTCAACACATGATTCATGAGTACCCAAAATTTTAAACTTATAAATAAAATAAAATAAATACTATTCAAAGTTACAAATTATGGCATATGATATTTGTGGAGGGAGAAAAGAATATCCATATATGTTCCTCACTTGACCAAAAACATTAAACAAAACAACAATCTAGAATATAAATGGAATCCATCTATTTTTTTCTTACTTTAGTGATGCAGTAAAAAATTCTCAAGATCAATAAAATTAGAATTTACCATATTATTCGCGAGAAACTCTCGAACTTGATTAATAATAATAATATGAAAGATGAAAAATCTGTTTGCTATAAAAGTTACTTAAGTAGGAAAAATACAAATATAAATCTTGAAGCCCAATTAACAATGTAGAAACAAATTCGAAAAATAAAAAACTCTTAAACCAATTTGAGGCCTAATAGATTTTCAAAATTCATCTTAGGTTTACCATAGTAATGAATCTTGCTCGTATTGTTATTTCCTTCTTAAAAAGATATCATACTCATAATTATGAAATTGAACGCTAAACCTACACAATCCTAATATTATTTATTTTTGTCAATTTGAACTGTAATATCTTCGATCCTCGATTCTATATCAATTATAAAATTAAGATATTATTTTTTCAATTTTGTTAATATTCTGCTTTTGTCCCTTATATAACATTAATTGAACGGATCAATGTTCAGATGTACAATTGTTAATACTAATCTTTTTCTTACATATAATAAATGACAATTTTGATAAAAAATATGATACTAGTTGAAGATAATTTAATTTTTTTTTACACTTTTAACTAGATTAATTAATAAATCATAAAATAGATATTTTTAAAAAGAAGAGGGTAGGAATCCAACTAAACATAGAAGGTTCTTGGTAATTGCCTTGCATGTCTTTATTTTGTTTGGACTCTTTCAATTTGATGCAACAAAACAAGAATATGAGCAAAAAGAAATAACTTGAAATCTTTCTTTAGTTAATGAATATAATTAAAGTATATCCTTAAAGCAAATTTACAAAGAAGGGCTCATTCTTTAGGCCAMAAGGAGGAGGGTCCCCCACCACAACCCATCCACCCACCCACGCTCACAATTGTTCCTTTTCTAGACGACAGAATAATACTCTAACAAGTGCTAGTCCACGCTTAAAGTGGGTGTTTTCTTTCTTTGCTAGGGTTCAAACACCTTCTGCTACATTATAATTTACTTTCTTTAGGTTTTGAACTTTGTAGTATGTTTTTTATACTAATTAAATCACGATATGATACATATATTTTTTTATTCTTAAGATAAAAGAATGAAGATTTCAAATGGTTAATGATATATACACATCGTGCTTTGATAAATGTTTGAGACCGTGTAGTAAGAAGCGTATCGAGATAGGAAAGTGTACTAGAATATCTTAGTCCTTTTTGTAGCTCTGAATCTTCTAGGTCACTTTCCTATCCCATTTTCCTATTACATCGATCGAAGCACAACAAGTATATATTTTTTTACTTCTAAGATAACTGAGAAGAGAAGTGCGTTGGAGGGATTAAATGATATATATACATACCAGTGCTAATGTATATAATCAGAAAATATATTAGAAGATCTTTTAATCATTTAATAAGATTAAGCCTGTTTTAAATAAATTTAACAAGAAAATATACGAGATCTGATTGTTGAAATAAATTAATATTTATGAATAATCGATGAATTTATCGTTTAAAATGGATCTAGATTTTCGAAATTTTGATAGAGAGGTTGATACATTTACAATTTTGCCCCCACTCTCTTCACTCTAGTGTTGGTCGGTTGGTGTGTGGAATTTGTATTAATTCCTTATTTTTCACATTTTGTATTAGAAAAGAAGTGAATAGTGATGTGAGCGTGAGGGATAAATAAAGGAACAGAGATGCTTTCTTTATATCCGCATTCTGACGAGGGTCTGACCTAATGGAAATCGAGACAGTGACTGGGCTCTGCCGAATGTTGCAACCCACGATATACGGATGTCGGGCTTTTCCAGTTGAATGGGGGAGCGGTCCGAATGGACTTGGGGGGATGTGATTGGACCACACTTCCTCCCTCCTCGTACCTTGTTGTATCGACTCGACCKCCTTCTTCGCTTCAGAGAGACTCATCTTCTCTTCTGCGCCGACAACACTCCTCTCCTTATCGTCTACGCACGAAGGCTGAGGTCACCAAGGCTATTGTAGGCATATGTTACTCATAATTACGATTTTACCCTTCATGAGATATTTTTTTAATTTAAAATACCTGAAACATCCTTTATGTTTCCTCTATTAATATTTTCTTAATCCAAGGTTACAGGCATCACATGAAATGCTTTTGAAATTTTTTCCACTTTCTCTCTCTTATTTCTTTCTTAAAGAAACTCTTGAAGATAATAGTCGAAAATTTTTTGATACACTCTTATGCTATATCTCATATTTTGTGTTATAACTCTTTAATACGAATCAGAGAATACCAACCCGAGATCATAATATGTATATATTACAAATCTCTCCTAACATCTTATCTCCTCTATCTTAGAAGTTAAAATATATACAGATCGTGTTATGATTGGTATAACAAAAAAGTGAGGTCGGAAGCATATTAAAGATTCGGAGTTGAAAAGAACTCCAACTAACATTAAAGGTCCCTTAAAATAAAGAAAAATATTAATCACGAGCTATAGTTAAGCATTAAATAAGTAATTATTAATGATAAACATCTTTGACTTTGAAAAAAATCTAAGTAATAGTAATATTAATGGATAATCTTTTCCAATGAATTGGATAACCATTAAAAGATTATTACTAAGTATTTTAAATTAAATTTTTTCATTTCATTGAGTATAACAAAAGAATAAACTCCAAAATCCTAAATCTTAAAAGAATAATTATTGTCCATTTATTTATATCCATTTATTTCGACGCTACAGAACGTCCTTGGCCCATGCACTAGATATCTTGGGCTACCGGTTTGAAGCGGGCCTCCATTTTCGTTATACATAGTTTGGGCCTGTACCTAACTGGACTTATTATTTGATGGCCGCAAACTCTTCACAACAAATTGGGGTAAATTGTATTTGTCCTTAGGAGAGCATATTGTATACAAGTCATCAAATTAGAGTTTTAGGCCGTTTACATTAAATTTTCGAGCAAGGTCAGTATTGTAAATAATCTAATATGTATCTAAATTGTCATTTTGTTTTATCATTAAAAATATAGTTTTATTTTTTTTTTTCAAAATATATATCCCTTTCGAGCATGTTTAATTCTGTAAATAGAGTTATTTTATTATAATATTTTGTACACCATAAGGTCTAACGACTACCTTACCTTAGAGAGTCTATCAATAGGTAAGTGTAATTGCCTGGATCGGAACCAAATCCGTATGAGGAAGGAGAAAGTAGGAAAATTCAGCTGCTTAGGGCACTTAATAAACAGATTATTAAGTCAAAGTAAAGTTACGTGTATATTGGGTAGGTTTCACAAAGAAAAAAAAAAAAAAAAAGGAGGAAGYATGAATCTCAATGAAATTACTAATGTACCCTCAATGGCCATAAACCTAGCAACAAACCCCCAGCAAGAGTGAGGACGAATATGTTGCCGAGACATGGGAAGAGTTTGATGCTTTGCGCTTTAAATGCCATAACCTATGGAAACTCCTCATTGAAGTTCATCCATGCATGCTGCCTGCTGCCTGTTGCAGGTGAACGTATTAATATCAGCCATGGACAAAACAGTCCGGCGACTCTGATGAGATTCCTCTTACAGAAATTAATGTTCAATGTAAAAAGGTTCACAAGGAAAGAAGGAGAAGAGTTATGGGTGATTCTCTTTATTCATTGTTCATTGAAGAGAAAGAATATTGTGGCTTTATGGGTCGTGGCTTTGCCATTAATGGTCTCTGGTCCTTCTTTTCACGGTTTGGTGATCGAGGTCTAGAGATTTAATGCACCTACGCAGTAGTACACGCTTCTCTTTCTTCTTAACTTGGTTCCAGAACTTCCCCTATTCCCTCCCAACCACCAATTCCCTTCTTCTTCTTCTTCTTCTTCTCGTGAGATAAATATATATGCTTCTGAAGAGAGATCAGGAGAGCAGCAACATTGAAGGGGTTAAATCACTGAAATGTCAACTGTGATATTGGCCCGGTTCACTCAGATGTTAAACTGTAATTTCACTGTAAACATTTAAGTGCATGCGGTAGCAGTTTATGAATTTTGATTGAGCCGTGCCAATATCTTAGGGTCATTTCACTCATCAGTTCATCACCATGGCCTTCATTTTATTTATGCTTCTCCAAGATCATCCTGTTCGAGTTAAGTTTCTTGCCTTGTTCTCTTAGTTAACATCTCTCTACTGCATAAACTATGTGAATCTTTAATGACATACTCAAATATTTCACGTGTTCTTCCCTCAAGATGTCTTAACRAGTTTTGGAGGGATTGAGGGCATGTGATTTAATTCAGAAATATTCTTTTGAGATTTTTTTATCCAAAATATTATATATTTATGGCTATTTTCATTGTATTTGATTCATAAATACTACCTAGGTAATGGTAATTTAGTTTTCTTTTAAAACTTATAACCACTCCGATTAAAAATTTGGAGCCAATATTTTGCAATGAAGAGAATATAAGATTTAAAATATTATACTTTTTTTTGAAAAATATAATAATTAAAGGTTCGTATGATTTGCAAAATTGATATTTAACAAAATTATCCGCATGAAAAAAAGGTATTATCCCTTTAAGAAAAGGGTATCTTAATATCATCTTTCTTTTTGACTAACATGAATATATAATAATATATATGAACTTCTATATAAAGTAAAATAATATATATTACTATTATTCCAGTTTTTTACTTGCTTTCCATTTTTTTAATATTTTTAGCTTCTATTCCATAAGAAACTCCATCAATTTCTTTACTTATTTTTGTTAATTGCATCTAATATAATAATTTTGAGGTAAAATTATAATTTATTTAAAATAAATATGAAGTTAATAATAAATTTGGTGTAAAATTAGGATCAGAGGTAAACTTAAAGGGGGGAAAATATAATTTACCTTTTGTAAAGTTCAGGAAAATCAATGATTTGGTCCGAAAATATTACATATATTTAAAAAAGAAACATTTCCTTTAATCCAATAATTCCAAACATACGTGGGGGGGCATAAATGAATATTCGTCAAAATATCGGGTAAACAGATGAAATTTTACCAAATTTCAAGGGCTACATGAGCTATTAATATCTGAGATTCTGCTGGTCAGCAAAGTCGGTTCCGGGGATAATAACTGGCTAACCCCAGCAAMGCTAATCCAGACACCACCACGGTCACCACCACCAACCACCGTTATTAAGCTTAGTATTCACCGGAGCAGAAATGGAAACCCTAACCTCTACTGCGGCAATAGTCTCTTCTTCTCCTACCTGTCGACCTATTTTGATCCATAGATCGAAGGACTCTTCTTCAAGAAGATTTGTCCGTTTCTCCGCCTCCCCCAAAAGTACGTGGCCGCTTTCTGTTTCCCTTTCTTCCTTGTTTTACCATCCTYCAGGTTTAGATCTCGTTTATAACTTCTCTCTGTTGTTTTTCTTCCAGATAATGGCGACGAACCCGATCTCTTCTCCGATTCCAGCAGCCAATCCAGCAGCCTCGTCCCTATCCTTAGCGGTGGTACTTTCTCCAAGGTGCTATTTCCTATCAATAATTGATGTGTTAAAAGATTTATTTTGGTTTTTTGTTTATTGATTTAATTGGATTGAACAGGATGCTGCGATGGGATTGGTTTTGAATGCCGCGAATGTTAGAGGATGGACTACTGGATCAGGCATGGAAGGCCCGCCTGTTCCTGCGGGTTCAGAGTCGAAGTCGGGTACTGAGCGGATTTCCACATTTCCCTGGTCTCTCTTCACGAAGTCGCCACGCCGTCGTATGCGTGTGGCCTTCACTTGCAACGTCTGTGGCCAACGCACCACCCGCGCCATCAATCCACATGCCTACACCGATGGCACAGTCTTCGTTCAGGTAGAYAATAGGACTTGCTAAACTTCGGTTCAGTATGGATATGCATTTTTATTTTCTTTTAAAGGGTTCTTTAACTTCATGCTAATGCTTTCATTATATGTTTGAGTAGTGTTGTGGATGCAATGTATTTCACAAGCTGGTGGACAATTTGAACCTGTTCCATGAGATGAAATGCTATGTGAATCCGAGCTTCAAYCCGAGTGTGAACACTGAACTGGGTTTCAAGTATTTTGACCTGAATGACAACAACGACAATGATATCTTTCCCCTTTTATGAGGTGAAAAATAGAAGCGAAAGTGTTAATGTTTGGGTGTACATTACAATGGTACTATCAGGAAACTTGTTATTGTAAATAGATATCCTACTCTATATTTACCGGTAGATAAGGGGAAAAAAAAAAAAAAAAGAAAACCTTGATATGTATGTAGACAAAGTATATATGCACATTTAATACACATGTTTCTCCTAAAGTTTATCCCATAGTTTACTAATGCTTGCTTGTATAAGGATGTGGTACGGTGCTAGTTGAATACACGTTTTCTGTGGTTATGTCTCATGTGATGGCTAATAGCTGCAAATGGCTTATGCTTTGTTAAAATTTCGGGCTCATTTGATGGCTATAGTGGCAAATGGCTTATTTTATGTTAAAGTCTTGAGGATATCTTCCTTCATTTTCGAGGATAACTTGATGGTTTCCATTTCTAATGTCAATGTATCATCACTCTGATGATAATCTGGTTTTCTTCTTGAGGTGGTTGATAAGTAGAATCATGTTGTGTCTGCATGAACCTCTTAAAAAAAAAAAAAAAAAAAAAATTGAACATGGTTTGAATCATGTTGTGTCTAGATTCATTGCTTAACATTGAGTCTGAATCATCTTCAACACGAGGTATCCGTAAAGGATCCAAAGTTAATAGAACAAAGTACGAGAGCAGAAGGATCTCACTGAGAAGTACTTGACCTGATCAATAGTAACATATGACAGTCCTCTTGATTTTGTTTATTTAGTTGGTCGTTTGAGCATCTTGTTACTCTGTTTTGTTGAAATTGTTCTATCACATGTCAGTAAGGGAGAGACTCTACTGTGCTTCTCTCTATGAGCTGGAGATTTTGTTCTATTTTGTTCTTCTTGAATCTCCTCCGGCTCTCTGAAAGCAAGGTAGTGGCAGTTTGGTAGACTGTTCTCACCTGCTCCTTTGTTTACATGCTGAATGATCTGGTGCAAACATATCTGCGTAACGGTTATTTGACAATCTTGGTTAGATTACTTGCAAGTATTAGTTTCTTGCAATTAGTACTGCTACCCAAAACTTCTCTACAAGGGGAGCAGTCTTGAACATAATTTCAAATCTAGTTGTTCTATGTTTTAAAGTAGCAATCTTAGAGGAAATATGCCTTTGGGTGATCAATGCTGGCGGATGAAGGCTAATACTAACTTTATCCTCGGCCCTAGATGTTATAGAGAGCTTCTATCTGCTGTTTTAGAGGTACAGCCAATCTCAGGATCCTTCTTTTCCTACCTTTTTGTTAGTTGAACTACTCTGATCACCTCTCATTTCCCGAGACATAATATAGTCTCCAGGTTGAAACATAGTAATGTAACCCATGCTTGAATAGGTGAACATATAATCTCCAGTATCCAGTTTTCCCTTGTGCTGTGCTTACTCCCTCTTTCAATGATGGTAAGCTTCCAGATTAACAAAGATTGCTATAGTGGTTGAGTATTGAGAGGCCTTTGATATAAGGATAGGATTGTTTACCAAGCACCCCTTGCTTTGTTTTGGGGTTGGCGGGAGGTGAAGCGTCTTCGGATATGAAAGGATATTAGTACAAGCCATTTGATTATATGAACACCATCTTGGAAGCTTTATGATTGTGAAATTGTTCGAGTGAAGGAGTACCCAGTTTGTTATGGCTATGTATTGATCATCCATATTTCTGGACTAAAGAGTAGGCCAAAAATTGCAGAGGAGAAGAATATTTCTTTGGCATTTAATTGACTTGGAGGAGAAACTGGGAACGAGAATGAGGGTCATTCCCTGCCCTGATGTGTGTGTGCTGTTTGATTGAAAAAACAAAACCAAGTTCAGAGTCAAGGCTAGCCTCTGTTAATAAGCCAAACAGTAACTAGTTATTGGCGATGACATTCGTCTCCAATTATGATATCTTTGCCTTTGTTCTTATGTTATGCTTTTAATTTCAGTCGTTGCCAGGAAGAGCAGTAAGGTATCCTTGTTCTTGGCCTTTGTTATTATCCCTGCAAGGTTCCTTAATAAATTAAAGAGAATTAGCCGTTACGATATAGCGGTGCCTAGACACCAGGAAGAGAATATGATAAATGTTGCCCTCCTAAGCTTCTGCATGCTGGAAAAGAATTTGTTTTTGAAAACTGTTCTTTGAAAAATTAATGTATCATGTTATTTTTAACAACKTAATACTATGTTAAGAAAGTGCTGTTATTTTTTTTTTTTTTAAAGAATGTATTTTTTAACCTTTTAAAGTTAAGAGTTGCAAAGTAATTTTTCAGTTAAATGTAATTATTGAAGATTTTCTCGTATATTCTCACAAGAAAAAGCTAGAATGGGATAGGGAACGTAATCTTTAAAAATTCGAGAAATTGCTTCTTTCTTGAGAAGAAAATTCCAGCAAATGCCTAGCAAGTCAAATGGTATGAGTGGTGACAGTTTCCRGCTGATTCCATTTTGCAGTCTGCCATTTCGTCTAGTGAATTTCCACTTCAAACGCAAAAATAATCTAAACTCAGATAGATTCCACGTTGGAGGGATAGCGTGCTTCCTAACCAATCACATGAATCTTCCTCAAGATAACCCATATCCTCCCTGCCCATCATCCTTGCCATGCATTTATCCACTCGCTGACCCTTCCATCAACCTAAACCACATAAATTTTAACCTGAGAAATCATCCTCAAACTCATGTTATTAAAGTCCTTTCASCCTCTGTTTTCCTTCTTGATCTTCTACATCCAGACTATTGTTCAGTAGCTCATATTATTTAGCACTATCTTGCAATGGCTGCTGTCACCTCGGCTGCTGTTTCCATCCCATCATTCACTGGTCTTAAGGCTGGTGGAGCCGCTTCTTCAAGAGTTAGCAGCACCGTCAAGGTGGTGTCTGCTGCAACTCCGGCCCCCAAGTTGGCCATCAAGGCTTCACTGAAGGATGTTGGTGCTGCTGTTGTTGCTACTGCCGCTGGTGCAATTCTTGCTAGCAGTGCCATGGCCATCGAGGTCAAGCTCGGTAGTGACGATGGTGGGCTTGCTTTTGTTCCCGGGAACTTCACCGTGGCCTCCGGGGAGAAGATTGTTTTCAAGAACAATGCTGGTTTCCCCCACAATGTAGTGTTCGATGAGGATGAAATCCCAGCTGGTGTAGATGCTTCTGCAATCTCCATGAGCGAGGAGGCCCTTCTCAATGGACCAGGGGAGGAATTCTCTGTCACTTTAACTGAGAAAGGAACATACAGTTTCTACTGTTCACCTCACCAGGGAGCTGGCATGGTTGGCAAAGTCACTGTCAACTAAATTGTATTTTCTTATTTCATTTTTCCATTTCAATTTCTAATTAGAAGAGTTAAATATATCCTGTATGAGGTGAACTTAGACAAAATCATTTTCTGTTTTATCTTTTCTTGAATTAAGATCTGTATATTTTTCATGCTACCTCTGCATTTTGCTCCTGAAGGGGGCGGTGCATGAAGTGTTTACACTGCAAATTACCTGTGTAACACACCAGTAGTGATGAACATGCAAGAGAATTCGGCTTAGAGCTAGTCGAGACATTTCAGCTCGAGTTTGATCACTATTTGTAGCATCATAGTCAAAAGACGAAATCATCATCCACCATTGTCTCTCATTTTCAGGTTTCATCCACGGCGAAGTAAACAGGGAGAGATTCGATCACCTCTTCATTTTCGTGTCATTATTTGTTTCAAGATGACAAATGATTCTCACAATTGAATAAGAAAGATAAGAATCTCAAGTCAAGCAATGCCCAATCCGAGTGACATACATCTTATGGTACATGTTATAACAGTTTGATAATATCAACCCCAAGAAAATCCAAACCACAAAATTTTTGGAAATCTTCTGGCTGCAAGAGTAAATGCAGATTTATGGGCATGGAGAACTTGTCAAGGCTGTACAGGGTTATGTTGTCAATGCATCAGGGAGAGTACTTTGTGCTCCCAGCACCTTGCCACCAACATCTGGAAAGTTTTCGTGTCCAGGTAAGGCGTTCACCTTTCCATGAGCATCAACATCCAATGGATACTTAAGAAGATGRCCTTGTAATGGAGTGAATTCGTCGGCCACAAATCTCTTCCAGTTATCTTCAGCAATCTTGTTCACATGCTTCACACATTCCAAACTTTCAGGATTCATGAAGCAATCATCCATTTTTTCCATATGTTCTGCCCACAAAGACATTCTGTATCCATATATCTGCAAAGAAATTCTTAAAACATTAGCATTTCCATGAAGTATCTATTATTATGAAAAATTGATCATGATGGAGGTTAGCAGTTAAAGTGAAGAATGTGTGAGTATAATCCAGGCACCCGATTTAGACGGCCAAAGGACGTCTGGCAGAGAAATCCAAGGATTAAGAACTCGCCATATGGAAAGAAASGTTTCAGTTGGCTTGATTAGTTTCAACCTAGAAAAAAGGGGGAAAAAAGGGGGGGGGGGGGAAAAAAAAAAGTAACCTGCCCATGTGGATGCCTCTGTCTTTTAGCCCAAGTGTGATGGGGCTGATATGCACCCATTGCRATCTCAGTATCTCTTGAACCACCCATCGATCGTTGGTTAATGTTGGCTGACCCCAATATCACGTATTCATCATCCACAATCATTCCTTTGGCATGTACATATATCATGAACCTCTGATTTTTTTGTGAAGCTGAAACCTGAAGCAGTTTATTCCAAGTTACTTTCTTTAGTCTGTATTTTGAGCAGGAACAGAATTTTGTTTTCAAAACTCTCATATTCAAAATACAGATACATGACTAAGARACTTGCTAATAAAATAACTCCCAAAATCATATTGACGTCTTGCTTAAGTCTAAAAGCTTCTCACGACATGATTTGGATGATTATGCAACTTGATATATATTGGTGCATAATGCAGTTGAACGCCGCAAAATAGAAAAGATTCACAAAAGAGTGGCAGAAAGTGACAATTTCAACAAAGATGTACTAGAGCTTTTACGAGCTTATTTTGTAAACATGGAGAAGCCAAGGTGACTCAAGATCATCATAAGAAAGCACTCCCTTTACCAGGTTTGGAGCATAATCTTATGTTCAGGTAAGAACCAAACAGAATGTTGAAGTCAAAGTTATAAATACTACTTCACCTTTTAAGCATTCATACTGCCCCACCAACATGCAGTTGACAAGCTAGACCTTGTCTGCCACAATCAAGGGTTAGACACTTCATTTTAACATRCTAACCTTAGGATATACTAAGAAAATAGCTCAAATGTTTCCTTCTTTTTATTTTGACCTACCTAWAGCAGTATATGTTACTGCAGAATGGCAGTACCAGATGGTATAAGGGAGAAAATGGGGCAAAATCAAGACTAGATACCCCAGTGACGGGGCAGTTCCTGGTGTTGTAGAAAAAAGTATAAAGTTCAGCATAATTACCACTTGAGTGTGTTGTGAAGCTTCACTGCCTGAATTGGATGACTTGTCTTGGCATTGCTCACGATTACCAAGACAATAGAAATTTAGATAGTCGCTAGGATGTGAATTCTCAAGTTCTGAGGATGTCAACTCTTTAGCAACAAGATCATACATCATTTGCATGGTCTGACTCTGCAAGTAGAGATGTACGGGTTAGACTAGTCCTTCTTATGYCATGCAATAAGAATATGCTTGGTACATAACACGCCATATTTTCCAGATACCAAAAGTTGCTGGAGACTGGTGCACTATGGGTGCCTTATATAAATAGGATGTATATCAATCCCTAAGAAATAAAGCTAGAAATGACATGCAATGTTTCTCATTACGTTTTCATAAACTAAATGAAATACTTCTATTAAAATATTGAACTTCCAGAGCGCAAACTAATCACTAAGCTCATAAATTAGGACGCTATAATATGTAGTCCCATGGTTGTGCTTTTTACTAACTTCTTTCCATTGAGAGAGGATTATGCACCTGAGCAACAAACAGGAATAATGATTTTGACAACCTTGACCAATCAGATGATAAATGCACCAGCAACTTCCATTTCTTTCTGGTCTCCTCTTTCCATTTAACAAGTCTTTGCATATTATTTAGAATTCAATAACCTCTGCATCATACCTGCCAATAAAGAATTTCTTGCACCGAGGCAGAAGAGGGGACACCCTCAGGCCACATGGGGATAACAATATAAACTGCAAATCTCTCGTTGGCCCGTATTTTACTAGCGATCTTGAGAGCAAGCTCCATTGGTATTAAGTTATCAGCACCTAATCATATCCAGATGCAGAGAGCTTGAGAAAGTGAAGAAATAGTGTTAACTAGCAATGTTCTGTGCTTTACAAGGAACTAGAGAATAGAAGTAAAATTTGGCTGCTGAAACCYTTTGAGAATTGCATCTTAACTTGGATCATCGAAACAATGGAGAAAACTTAATTTATTTTTACTTTTATATGCCTGAGCAGACATAATTTCTGGAAGCTACGCAGTTATATAGAAAAGGTAAACCACCTGGATGAGAGTAAGCATCACATTTACAGTAGATCAATAACATACTCTTATGAGTAACTCCTAAAAACAATGCTAGCGTTTCACAAGTTTTTTATTCATCTGGTATATGACAATGTAACAAAATAATATCATCATCTCAGGAAGACTTACCTGCAACCTTGTAGGAAGGCCAAGCATAAGACGACCCAAGGAAATACTGATTCTCTATGTATATAAAGCGCTGGGCAGATCTTATTGCTTGAATATATGCCATCTGAATACTCCTGTCTATAACGATATTTTTTGCACAGACTAAATTCTGCGACAGATTAACAAAATCAATTATTTGAACATGAGGAATTTGGAAACAGAGACACAGAAGTTTCAATTTACAGATGATATCTAGAAGCTTTGCTAGTTTCTCTTGTGAAAATATTAGTCTTCAGCACCTGAGCCTCAGCTGTTTGAACATCTTTGGGAAATCCTTTTACAGAACCCGAATCTATAGATCGAAAGACCTGCAAATATTTTACAGATGATGAAGATTCAGTTATATTATTACATCTATTCAAAAATAATTTTTACAAGAACTGCATGCACCTGAACATGCCAGTTTTCTGGATTATCTTCCTTGGAAACCATCACRGAAGAATCATCAGGTGGAACAGATGAGGATGGACTAAGTATCCAAGAAATCCTCTCGACCTTAATTAAAGTATCATCATGCCAATGCGATATTCTTTTAAAACGCCTTCCAAATGTTGACCATTTTCTGGCTTTTCTCCACCGTTGCTCAAAGTTGGTTAGCACATCATAAGCAGCAGGTCCTTCAATCTTGCAATGCATATCATGCCATGGTTGTCTGGGACCCTTAGTTCCTGCCTATTAAAAGAAGATGAGACATAACCTTCTGTTCTTGGTATTTAGTTTAGCTTTAAGTGGATTTAGTACGTTAACAACGCTSTCCTTGTCTTGTTACTATATGATAGTGTATAAGAATAGATAAATTAATGTCTAGAGGCCTCAAAAGAGATAATTGCTCTTGTGTTGCACAATAAACCATTTTCATGCAGGAAGAGCTCCTAATTTTGATAGCTGAGGAACAAATAGATTGCGGAACAAATTAACTGATAGCCAAATGCACGTGATTCTCTATTAGCTTTAAAGTGATGAAAAGCTTTGAACTATATCGAAGCAGATATTAGAAGAATAAAGTATTATAGAAAAGACAGAAGACTTACAGCAAATGTGGGATTATGATAATCATCCTGAAAAACAGTGTCAAGATCACGAAATAATCTATGTTCAGGTGTATCATAACGCCCATCGCAGAGGTCTAGACCTCCAATAAAAGCACTTATCTTCCTGTTATTTCCGTGGGCTTGTGTATCAACAATCACACATTTCTGATGGTGTGTGTAGAGGGTCCCAACCACCTAAGTAAGATAGACACAGAGAGAGAGAGAGAGAGAGAGAGAGAGAGAGAGAGAGTCAGAGAGAAGTTAGCTAATATTATTTGGAAAAGTATATCAATCCCTCAGGCATATGTTGTTTGTGTGCATCTGTGCTTCTACGTTTTGAATGACTGGACCTCAGTGTACATTTGAAACTAGATTTGAGATTTCTTCCTCCTTTTCAGATCTTGAAGCGAACATGATTGACTCGAATAGGCCTGATCATGTCTTAGTTGAGCTCTCAAGGAAAGTGAACAAAAAGTGGGAGGCATGAAAGGATCCTATTATTTCTATTTCTACCCACATCAGCAGGGTTTTTTTTAAGTCTGAAACCAAAATGCTGGGGAAAAATATTACAAAAGATAGATAATGATATAAAGCATGCCTGTTGCTTAAAAATGCTGAGCTTACTACTACCATAGCGAGGTGACAGGACACAAGTGACAGAGGAATGCTTGAAGAATTTCCGAGTTTCTTCATCATGAGTTTGCATTACTCCTGCCTGCACACAAGTTCTATTTAATTGAAGTAGAGTACACCAAGTCTAGCATAACAAGAACTTGGACAGAGTTTAAGGAAATAAAATAACATCAACATCWGATAGCTTTCATGTAGAAGAACAAACAAATTCCATCATGTGAAAGAAATAGGCACATATGCTTGTGTGTTTGATCAAAGCTAACAGGAAATGGGAAAAAAGATATAATCGTCTAACCGAGATCTTCCTGAAATGAATGCTAGTTTCTGCTTTGCTCATGTCCAAAAATCTTTCATTATATGGAGATAATAGTAAGTGGCTAGTACAGCRGTTTGCCCATCTAATTAAATTCAAGGACCTAGAAATTAGAATTACTATAAAATACAGGAACAGAATTTTATTGACTGTAAAGCCATGGAACTAACTTTTCCCAACCAGTGAAGCAGGACCTAGAATCTCTGAAAGTGAGGCCACTTATTGAAAAGGCATCAGGAAAAACCAATAGTTTAAAATCAAAATGAATTTCAGAACATATCTTGGGTACTCTGCAAAAATGACAAATAGAGTGGACCCAGATAAAGAAACCTACATTTTCTAATTGGCATCCATACTTTCAAACAAAGACCTGTATTTCAAAATCGAAATTTAAAACGGAACCAAAATGGTCAGAAAGTAAAAGTATTCCATTTATTACAAACACATACATCAAAAAGCTCTGTCTTCTCATCTCCTAGGCATAAAATAGAACCATATATGGAAAATTTTCCTTTTTCAGAACTACGAAAGTATGTGGAAAGCAAATACAAAATCAGAACCCATACCGTATTAATAAAGAACTTGCTGTGAGAAGTCTTGTCATCCCAAACCAACAACAACACCCTCACTCCCTCCTGGGACTTATACTTAAGCAAATCTCCAAGATTCAAATTGCCACCACTAGGCAAGGGTTTGCTAGGCTCCCTCACCAGCCGCACCTTGTGATAAATCGACCATCCCACTAGGTAAACCAAGTGATGAGCCTCCAGTATGGCATGACAGATGTCCTCCCAACACTTGTTATGTTCAAATACCCTTTTCTCGTCCAATTCTATCTCCGGCAACATCCCATCTGGTACATGTGCATCTTGATACAAAGTCACTGCCCCTCCGGCTCTTAAAGGAAAATAACTCTGTTTGAGCCCGTAATTCTCCGTGATGCCTTGTTGATATTCTTGACTATCCTCGCACTTAGTGAATTTCATCTGTAACCGGATAGCGGAATCTGAATGGGGAGGCTTGCCATGAGCTCCGATGATGGGAAACCAATCTTCAATGAGGTCACCGGAAATGATCTTCTGAGCAGGCACGGATGCGACGCCAATGAGATCAGCTCCAAGGACGTCATTATCCTTCACCTGAAAATCTATCTGGGTGCAGGGGTGGGCTAAGGCGACCTTAAAATTCTCGTTCCAAACAGGATCTTGAGAGTTGGAAATGACACGGGTACGGGCCACTGTAGCGCCGGCGAGAGAAACAGTAACATAAGGATCACTTGTAATGATTTTACGGTGGCGATGAGTTCTCCGCTTTCCGGCAAAAGGTCTGCGGCATACGTCGAATGCTGTGATGCAGCGGCGTAGACGCTCAGACACTAAGTCCATGTTGGGCAGGTCTCTAGCCTCTATAATCTTCAGATCAAGGTCTCCGTGAAGATGTATAATGTTCTTTTCTGAACCATCATCCGCCATTGAAAAAAGAAAGCTCAGATAAAAATGGCTTCTTTTTCTTGTTTTTCTTGTTTTTCTTGTTAGTCCTACTAGTATCTTTCCCCCTAAGGTAATGAGGGTGTTAGCTACGGCCGGAGGAGGGAAAAGGGGCGGCGGGTGGAGGAAGGAAGGTGAGGTTAGAAGTCCAAAGAGTAGTTTTGTCTTGGGTTCTCCGCCGTAGCAAGCGGTTGGGCATTGGAGTTTGGATGCAGCGAAGGTGGTGAAGGGGGGGACTAAAAACTACCCGCGGATTATGGATGTTGGAAACAGTTACCGCAATAATCAAAGCTACGAGCTGTAAACTGTACACGTGGAAGAATTTTCTTACATTGTAAGATTAATGAAATTTCACGGACAACCCCCAAAAGTATTGGATTTTGTCAATTTCACCTTAACTATGATTTTTCATAGCTTGTCCTCCAATTTTAAAATTTTTATCCCCTCGTATTTTACAATTTATTACTATCGAATAAATTTCTCTATATTGATATGTCACTCTAGAAATCCAGTGAGGTATTATTAACTCTAATAAATTTTTTAAYTATTTTACATACTAATTTTAAATATGTCTCTATCATATTCTCTTTCGCACATTCCTTAATTGTTTYTGTYTCTTTATTATAAAGTTATTATTCAATAGTATAGTTCATTCATTTTGAAAAAAATATTCATTTTTCTACTTTTTTCTAAAATTAGTAGTCCTTTTAGGAAATCAAGAATCTACTATATACTTTTCTTCCTATTTTACCCTACATTGATTATTTTGTTATTTCATATATTATCCAATTTTTAAGAATGAAGAACATGTTAAATAATGTTAGATTGTGTCATTTGAAACGAATGGAGTAACAAGTGCTCCATTCTCAATTCAATCAAGAGAGAGGGAGAGAAAGAAATAAGATGGTACAATATTCCTCTGGTACATGAGTCGAGCTAAATCGCTCATGGATTATTCATGAGCCCAAGCAAAATCAAGTAAATCGACTATTGTCAAAGATGAATTGAATTATAAGTTGAACCATATTTGAGTTATGTCGACTCAGTTAATTTTTATCTCAAGTAATAATTAGAACAAATAAAAATAGTATAGGAGTTTGTGGGGAAGTTTCGATCTTTGTATCCAAACTTCACTCGAACTTCAAATTTTCAATTCATAAACAAGGCTAGTTGATGCAATTTAAAGTTAGATGGGGCAGTATGAGAATAAAGTGAAGTTCGGTGACAATATCGAAAGTTTCCAAAATTAGGGTGGAAAAAACATAGGAGGCTGATGTCACCTTCGGATCGGATATGGGTCCTATGGAGTTCCACGATCGCACGTCAGTTGACTATAAAAGCGAGCACGTGGAGGGCGGCTATTAGCGGTTTCCTACTGTATCTGATTGACCGCGCTTCTTAATTGTCGTACTAGTCGACTGATTCGGTAAATAAAAAGATTCTCACCTGTAATAATCATTGAAATGATACTAAAAATGAACGGACAAATCTTGGTATTTTTCCTGATTTTTAATATTTAATTTTAAATTAAAATGACTAAAATAATTTTAACAAAAGTTTCACCCAAATAAACCTTTCTCAATTCCTCCATCATTTTCTTCCCATCCACTCTACGATCTAAATTTCTGATGTGAAGCTTTGAAAATTTAATTTTAACCGTTAAAAATTACTTTTACCATGCTAGTAATTAATTGAGAGATAAAATGAAAAAGAAATCATTAAACACCCTTTAATTTTATAAAGTGATATGTATTTTGAAACAAGTGAGTAATAATATTTGAATTCATCGTTTCAGAACCTTCTTTTCTATTACTAGAATAAAACAATAAAAGTACCCTTTTTGTACCAAGTTCAATGATGTGAGTTCTAGAAAATATAAATTGCATAATTACAGGCGTTTTACAAATGACTGCTTCTACTACATATTTGAAGAACAAGGCTGATTATCATCAAACTCTTAGTCCTACAACTAGAGCAAGAGGAGCCTTCATTCTTGTTGCTTCTGACTAGTGAGGTCCTATAACAAAACCACAGGGGACGAAAGCCATCATGCTTTTCTTAAAAACTAAGGCTCCACAAAATTGGGATTATCGATACTCCAACTGGTAACAACAGGTTGAGCAGTCTTTATCAGGAGGCTTTGAAGGAAGGCTATCATCTGTGAAAGGAGAGAAATCTTCAGTTTTGAGTTCATAAGTGCAGAATAATGAACAAACATAGGACTACACTGCTGCAGATAAGCATGCAAGCTAGCTGGAATTGTATGCCTAACAYTGTATGCCTAAGTCTTTGCATTTCTTATTCATGGGATCTCATGGGTATGTATCAATTTCTACTTGTTGCAATGAAAGAGATGAGAAAAGACTTGTTTCTTATCAACGAGATTTCATTGGGATGTATCAAGTTTTTGTGTATGAAATGCAAGAGGAGAAGAGACTTGTTCCCTATCAAATAGATTTCTGTGATGTGTATGGGGTTCTACATCTTGAAAGGAAATAACAAGAGATGAGAATAGTTGCTTATGATGAGATTTCAGTCAGATGTATCAGAATCCGATCATTGAAATGAAAGAGAAGAGAAAAGGCTTTTTTCCTGTTAAGGGAGGCTGCAATGCGATGTATCAAGTTCGTAAGAGAAAATACAAATGCTTTAGTTACTATGCTTAAGGACTTACCCCAGCAAAGGCAGCACACAGAATGCTGAATCCTGGAAAATGAAATGGTGCTCTTTCTGAAAGAAATAGAGCTAGAAAACACATGATTCACAAAACAAAATTAGATTTCAGGTTGCATCGTTACACTTTGTATAAAAGAAAAGGATGAAGGAATTTCAGTTACCTGTTAAAGGGCTGAACACTAATGGGGAAACAATGTTGGCAAAAGAACATATGCCTGTAAGGMACCCTTGAGCTCTTCCCTGGTAGGAAGAAGTGAAAACTTCAGAAAAACTAGATGAGTAACAGGAGGAGCTGTAATACCGCCATTACAGGTTCTGATGGCCATTATTCGTGAGACGAGACCAAAATGAAACCTAATGGATGTGAGGAAGGCTAACAAATTTGGCCTTCCAGGCAACCTTACAAGATTGAATATCATAAAGCTACAGTTATAAGAATTCTTTCCTTGCTTTTTCTGCTTATTGCTTTTCGTTCTACCCAAGTAAATAACTTGATTGTATCTAGTTTAAGAAGCCTACCTGGGTTATTTATTTTATTTATTTTTTGTACACAATTTCATTTTGGTTTCAATTAATCCAAATAAGAGAACACTAGAATGAATTGTGCGTAAATTCAAATAAAGTCCATGATGGAATCTCTTCAGCAAAATTACCTGTTCACAGGGCCCAATTTGTTTGGACGCAATGCTTCTTAACTGCAAATAGGGTAACAGCAATGAACACCTACTGCTCATATCCGGGTGAAGAATGTGGCATAAAGAACAAAAGACTTACACATGGCATTGCGAACACTGCAAGAACAGAGATCATAGAGGCAGCATAAGGAACCTGCAAGATTTGAAATCATTACATAGAGCTAAGACATAAGACAGATAAGATAATGATGCCATTGAATAAGTACATGTAGTGACAATTTGTTGTAGTTCAAGAAAAAGGGAAGCAGCATTGCAGGAACTGGAAGCAGCAGTAAAACTTTACCCAGGAGGACCATGCAATGCTGTGAAGCAGCATCTGCATTAAAACACACAGACATGTTAAAAAAAACCTTGTGGCATAGTTCCCACACCAGGGGATTTAAATTTGTCATTTGTGTTCCTAATAGGGAACTATTTTAAGTTTCCTTGTGTGCAACTGAAAATAGACAAAAGAGTTGAGAATGCAGCAAATGAAACCAGATACTCAATTAGCTTTATCCTTACAGTTATACAGCTGAAAAATAGTCCTACTGAGAGCAGCTTCTCTTCTCCAAATGTAGGAGCCAGAATGGGCATTAGAATTAGCTGCAAAGGTTCAAAACCATGGAGAGGAGGATTGAGGACCATGTAAGATGAACAGCTAAAAGGATACGGGTGACAGGCAAATAGAACTGATCAAGGCAGCTACCTGTGATACGGTTCCTGCAATGCCTCCAATTATCATTAGATCAGCAAATTGATCTTTATCAAATTGAAATTGAGCCTTCAAGTAGTACTGCATATATGCAATTCAAGTCATGAAAACAGAAAAAAGAAAAACAAAGGAAATTGGCAAAGGCCTTTTAAGAATGAGATTTTGCAAACTTATTGGTTCTCTCACTATAGCATGATAACTAATAAATTGATGGATAAATCCTTGATCTTATAAAGTTAAATAAATTAAGGAACATTTCAAAAGAGCTTCTATAACTAACTGAAGGTAAACATCTAGGCACATTAAAAAACATACCAATAGAGAAGCATGAGCACCAACTTCTGCAACAGTGCTGAAGAACGAAATCACAGCCACCTGTGAAAATGTCGGGCTGAAAAACAGTATCAAAGAATTAGTAATTACCAACTTGTTCTAACATCCCTTCTGTGTGCCAAAATTGTATAATGCTCCAAGGAAGGCAAGAAAAGAGCCTGAATTATATATACATTTAACACAATATTGATATCACATTTGAGGAGGCTGACCTGGTTCTTAACAAGCTGATTGTATCATCTAGAGAAGGCAAGTTCTTGAACAGTTGCAAGGTCCTTTTTGGAGCTTTTTCCAAAAGGCAATCAGTCTCTGTCGCTTTTGATGAAATAGGATTTTGCATGGATGATTCTTTAAGGAACAGTCTCATGTATATAAATGCTATTACCGAAACTGCTGCAGCAACCTACGAAAGCCAATGGCAAGATCAAATAATTAGCCATATTCAAATTTTGTTTCCAATTATTACCCAGAGAAACTTCACTGCATCGTCCACACCACATCGTACACCAGGTAAGATAATTAGCGTTTGTAGGTTCCAAAACATAGAGTTGCTGAACATCAAATTGAGCAAGAATTAAGCTTTTTGTGATTTAGATGAAAGAAAAGAACCTGAAAAGTAGCAGAAGTGGAGAGGAGGCGAGTAGAGAGGTTCCCACAGACAAATGCACAGGAAACAATGCCCGACATGATTCCAAATGTTGAAACTCGTCGGCCTTCTGGGACATTGTCTGCCTGAAGAGAAGACCAAACAAAATTCATAAGAGAAGACCAAACAAAATTCATACTCATAGAAATGGGGTTTTTTAATTACATTCAACAATTTCACAATCATAGACATGAGATTATCAATACTGCGTTTCTGTATATACTAATAAAAGAGACAGACAGAAAGAGAGAGAGACTTTACCACATATGCAAGAGCAAGACAATGTACACTTCCTTCACTGACCATGGAAATGAGGGTTTTGAACACATAGTAGACATAGAAGAATGCCCTTGTCCTGCTGTAAGCTAGTATGGCTGCACCCAACAGTGTGGCAAAATATCAAAAATGATCTTTCTTTCTTTCTTTCTTGGTGAATTCATGAGCATTGAATTGCAAATCAACGTCGTAGGATCATACTGACCAAATTTCTATTTTCTTTGTGCCTTTTTTTTTAATCACCCGGAAGCTCCTACTGCTTCGGATTCGAGCCGAGTAAAGATTCAGGAGGCAAAATCTTTTCAACCTTATGAAATTTTGCTTAAAGAAATACCAAGTTTCTCACAATTCTAATCAATAATGGTTGATTTATTTTTCTTTTTTTATAAATAAGTGATTTTATGCAACACCAATAAATTTTTTTTTTTTTGTATGGATAAAATAATATTTTAGTTGAATTAGGCCCCTTGGGCTGGACTTACAAACCAAGTAAGTACCCAACTTTTTGGACATTTGGTCGTCTTGTATTAGTCGGGGCCCATTCTCGGGTATTTATGGATCTTTACTGAAGCCCACAATATTATAATACAAGATAAATCCGATCATGCACCAAAAAACAAAATTGTATCTTTTAAAAAAATATAATAAATAATTTGTGATCCCGAATCTACTTATATATTTTCTCAATGAATATATTAAATAAAAAGGAAAAATATGAGTTCAAGAGGGATCCGTCTATAGATGCAAAGGGGCAAAGAGAAGGAATAAATGCTTTTCTTTCTTTATTAAAGCTAAATTTATTTTTCCCCTTTGCTTAAGTTGTCCAGCTAATTACATGGCTTTATTCTTTTTGGTCGGTAATTAGTTTCCTTTTATATTTATTTTCATTAATTCATAGTACCTAAAACCTTAAGTATTGATGTTTCTTAAAATTAATTTGATATTATTTAATAAAAGAAAAAGATTGATGTTTTTATCGATTGGGATATTTTAATAAATTTTCCTATTATATTCTTTATTATACACTTCTATCTATTGAACAGAGCACGATCTGCATTTATTATGACTCCTCTAATATTCCTTCTCTTTAGGAGCTAAGATATATACATGTCATGTTCTTATTGGTGTATCAGGAAAAAGATGTATTAAAAGATCCGGAGTCATTTTTATGTTAATGCTTTTAATTTATTAATTTCGAATTAACACAATTTAACATAACAAGTCATATATATTTTTTTCATTTTATATTCTTTATTTATAAAATAAATATAAAAATATCACTCTAAAATATAAAAAATTATCATCTTCTTAATCTTATATAATATTAAAAAATAGAAGAAATAATTATTTTTTAAAACAACTTTAAAGTAAGCAATCAAAGGCTTAAGGTTCACAAAGGAAAAAGTGGAATAAAAAAGTTGACAAAATTGGAGTTTAGGACCACTTTTCTTGGTAGGGTACAAATAAATCACATTTTCGACTTCCACCCACATTTCAATGTTGATATTTTAGGTTTATTTTACTTTTAAGCCCTCAACTAGTTTGCTTTCATGTCTTCTCTTCTTTTGGGAAATTGGAGCACTAGCATGTTCTTTATAAATCAACACCGACAATATCAAACTCGAGATTTATTTATCTAATAATTACGTATTTAACAACTCAATTACTACTTAAGTTAATAAAAATAATGCAAAATATGGTATTCCGAACTTACTTGTCCTTTTAACTCACTATCAGAAATAAGAGTATCGATAAGAAAAATAATTATAGAAAGAAAAAATTTAAATCGTTGACTAAGGACAGATTAACGACGAATCAATAACTTAAAATAATCGCTTATTCATTATAGAAAATAAATTTAATTTTTAAAATAATTATTTAAAAATTGGTAATGTATCAGTAACCGAATGACTTAGTTATAAATTTGAAGAGGAGGAGGAGGAGGAGGAGAAAGAGTACCAAGTGGGAAAATGGTGAGAACCATAGGAACAGTGAGCATGAGTTTTCTCCCATGAGTGTCGGAAAGATTCCCCACTAGAGGCATCGTCACCAGTGATCCCAACCCTATTATCTGCACGGATTTAAAGTGAATATGTCAAATCTATATGGACTTTTATGCATTTAATAAATCCTTTTTAAAAAAATCTTTATTATAATTAAAATTTTCATTTCAAAGAAATAAAAAAGAAATATAGATCTTCACTAGTTTTCCAAATTATACTCTTTTAATTGTATTTAATTCATAGTGGGAATCAAAGCTTTATGCTTGTAAGGTTCTCGAGCTCTTTGATAAATATGATTATTGGAAGCGTTATTCACATTCTTAATTATACTATAAAGTTCTTTAATTAGTGCTAAATAGGTTTAAAGTTCCATGAAATTATTAGAACATAATGGAATGAAGAAGATACTCCAAAATAAGAACGYTGTATATGTTAGTTATCATTATAAAGGAGTAATTCCTTATCAAACGAAAAGTTCATCTTTCTAAAACAAAATGCTTTATGAAACGAGGCAATTGGATATATCTATTTTCTATTGTGAATTCCTTGCAATTCAAGAGATAGCCAGAGAGGAAGATGTTTGAAGGTGATGGACAGTCACAGTAGTACAGGAATATCTCTTTATCAAAGTAAAGTCACATTCATTCCTTTGAGGAAATTGTGGGAAGGTGAGAGAGACAAGAAAACAGAGTATGGGATCAGATATTCAAATGTCTGTCTCCCTTTCAATTTCAAAGGAGGGGACAACAGCAAAGATAGATGTTTACGCTACAGCATTCTGTGATGATTGCCTTTTGGGATTTTCTACGGTGAGATGTCATCTGCAGTACTCAAGAAATTCTCTAAGTTCAATAAGATGAATCAGTATATTATATATCTTTTTAAAAAATGAATGAAGAAGACTATCTAGTTCTTTCAAATTGACCCTCCGGCATCTGAATTGGACTTATGAAGATACTGCCTCCCCCAAGGTTTGAAGTTGGGATGATGTTCTCTCATGTCACCTTCGTGTACCCAAACCCCACACTGAGAAGTGCTGAAAAAGTCACTTCACTTGGCTTAGAATTGAAGGTACGTATGCAACTTCCTACCCTAAGCAAGAGCAAGTGAAGGAAGAAACTTCCCAAAGAGATTAACAGTAGTGGTTCAGTTCATTATTACACGTGCATGGTGCTCAGTGCTGACAAAAATTACTACGTAGGGTGATCGAGTGCTTTTGCAGTTGATGATCACGCCAAGGAATTCAACATACACAGATTATGATTAGGGTAGACGAGTACTTACCGCTTGCTGGATTCCAGAGAGATATATTGCTATGGAGCATTCATCTTTTCCGGGACAAATAGCAGACATCGTCACGTCGGTGATAGCCGGAATCACCATGAATGATGAGAAGCAGTACAGAAAGACTGTCATGAAGAGATGCCCAAGTCCTGATACCTTTAACTCCATCTCTCCCACTCTCTCTCTCCCCTCTCTTACCTCTGTAATGAAGGTTGAGTGCAGGAAAAAGAGAAGCTAATATGCATATAGCTCAAGAATAGAGAAACTACAGAAAAAGCTAGGGAATCAATTGACGAAATCAGCTCATATGTTGGGTAAAACTGATCAAAAAAAGTATGAAGAATGAAGGAAAGTGTAGGTTATGCTTTACTTGTTACATCAGAGATAGAGGCAAACTTATATGGAACTTTGGGGAGTGGGGAAGAGGCTCACTAGTCAAAGAGTAACGAAAGTGCGAGGTCGAAAGGATGCGTAGCTTGTAAGTTCATGCAAACCCTCTGTGTCTCTGTTCTTAATTTAATTATTTATTATTATAATTGCTGCTCATAGTTTTAGCTTAGCGCCTTCAATTTAATTAGGCACCATTTGCGGAATCTTATGGACGTTGATCACGCTTTTAGGCGTACAAGTCTTGGCAACAGAATATGTATACTCTTGAATCATTYTTCACTAACCTAGACCTAGCTAGTGGTGTATATTGACAATTAGGGTAGTAGTATAATGATATCCACTGAAAGATAGTCGAGCTTGGCTTAAATGCAAAAGTTAATTTATAAGGGCATATTATATTAGATAATGCAATTCAATGTTTAGAGTTGAATTAATTAAAATTAAGAATGACGGAACATCTTTTAATATATTTTCTTTATTATACTTTCTATTATGTTCTTTTATTCATCAATCAGAGTACGATTTGTATGGCTCCTTTTATTATTTTCACCTTATTACACCAATTAGGAGTTTGACACATATATATCTTTAACTCCTAAAATAAAAAGAGGAGAAATATTAAAAGGATATATACACGTTATGTTCTGATTGATAAATAGAATTATGTAGAAGGATTGCACTAAGAAATTTACTAGCAGATCCTTAGTCCTACTTGTATATATCCTTAACCTCGTCATAACATTTCTTCTTTATTTTAAAAGTTAAGATATGTACGTGCTGTGCTCTTATTATTCATATAGTAAAAAATAAAAAATAAATATAATAAAAAATGTATTAAAAAATCTACAACCATTAAAAATGTATTAAATTATTACGATTGGATAACATAATTTAAAATGTTTAATTACTTTAAGTGTATAAGAATGACAATGTTATAAATTTTTCTAAATTGATTATGAAAAGTTTCATCATAATTCATCATTCAAATTCAGCTACTGGGCCTAGTGAAAATACAAAAGTTGCAGATCATGCTATATGATCCACAAGCATTAGTGAGCCCAGCCTGAAGAGCAAGAAGGTCAACCCACCCTAATCCCCCAGATGAACCCATTATCTAGAGGCTTAATGGATCCACAATTGACAAGCCCATTCAACTTTTCTTGAAGAAAAATATATGCATTGAAAAGTCAAGTAGTTATTTTTTTGGGTAAATTACACTTTTGGTCCTATGTATTTATATTTTATCGACATTATCAATATTTTATATACCATTTATTTACTAAATATTCTAAATTGATCCTATATTGCACAAAAGATAATGAACATTAGGAAAAATCATTGATCCTCTCATGGCTTCAGGCCTGATCGTGGTTTCGAAATCGATAATTTTTTATTCACTTAAATAAGAAATTGCGATTAAAATTTCTGATGAAATTTTTTATCCATTTTTATTAGAAAAGTAAACTTCATTTGCAAAGTCATTAGTTATTTGTCTCCTAAGCGTGGCACAAATCTATTAAGCTATTATTCCTATAATAACCCTAAACCAAGATTATAATTGCAAGGCCTACCTAAGTACCGAAACAAAATCTAATTCCAGAGGTAAGAATCAATCAACCTTTAACTAAAAGTCTCGAAAGAAGGCAACAGCTTCCTAAATTTCTCCGAATTTTTCCCTCGTGCCTTTTCTTTCTTCTATAATTGAAGTCCTCCTCCCCACTAAACTTCATAATCATATTTCAGGGAAACTATGGATTCTCTGGCTCTAGTATGTTCCATATTCCTCCTCCTCGGCGGTGTTATTTATTGGTTCTTCTGGATTTTCGGCCCGGCGGAAGTAAAGGGCAAAAGCGCCTTCAACCTCTCTGGTGGATCCATCGCGGCTGAGAAGATTCAAGACAGCTACAACAAATACTCGTCCTTCTTTTTCCGGCCAAAAGAAATCAGCAAGGTTGATAAAGTTCCAGACTTTGTAGACACCTTCTACAATCTGGTCACTGATATATACGAATGGGGTTGGGGTCAGAGCTTCCATTTTTCGCCTTCTGTAAATGGAAAATGCCACCGCGAAGCCACTCGCCTCCATGAAGTAATGGCCGTCGACCTCATCGGATGTAAGCCCGGTGATAAAGTTCTTGACGTGGGGTGCGGCGTTGGTGGACCTATGCGGGCCATCTCAGCCCACTCTGGAAGCAAGATCGTCGGCATCACCATCAACGAGTACCAAGTCAACCGAGCTCGCATGCACAACAAGAAAGCCCGTCTCGATTCGCTTTGTGAGGTCGTTCTTGGAAATTTTCTTGAAATGCCGTTTGACGACAACTCCTTCGACGGTGCCTACTCCATTGAAGCTACATGTCACGCGCCGAAGCTGGAGGAGGTTTATGCAGAAATCTTTAGGGTTTTAAAACCAGGTGCTCTTTATGTGTCGTACGAGTGGGTGACAACAGATAAATACAGCACCGGAAATCATGAGCACTTAGAGATTATTCAGGCAATCGAGAGCGGCGATGCTTTACCGGGGTTGAGACACCATACTGACATATCAGAGACAGCAAGGAAGGTAGGGTTTGAGGTGGTGAAAGAGAACGATCTGGCGGCGCCGCCAGCAAGTCCGTGGTGGACGAGGCTACAAATGGGGAAAATCGCCTATTGGAGGAACCACATTGTGGTAACCGTGCTGGCATCTCTTGGAATTGCACCCAAAGGAACTGTGGCTGTCCATGAAATGCTCTGCAAGACGGCCAACTATCTCAGCCGTGGTGGCGACACCGGCATTTTCAGTCCTATGCACATGATTCTCTGTAGAAAGCCATACCCTAGATGAAGAACTTCCCATCTTTCTGTCCCGCCAGCTCTCACCATTTTATTTTTATTTTTTCTTATTTTTTTAAAACTTTTTTGAAGGAGGAAATAACGTCTGATGCAGCTTCTTCTTGGCAGTTCATGTGCTATGTCGATCTTTTAGAGAATCCCATTGAAGATATTTGAATAATGATAATGCCATAATTCACTTATTTATAAATACTTTCCATTAATAGCAAATCTGAAATTCCATTTATGTTATATATATATATATCTATATATATATATATCTTTTTATTTAAATTTTTACTAGTAATCCGTTAATTTAAATGATATCAGTTCCAGAGAAATATAATTCGTTAAGAATAAAGAACTTGTGAAATACAATTGGATTTCATACAAAATCCCCTTTGACGTTCAGCTCAGAATTTTCATTTGGGTAGTGACCTAATGAGAAATGTGAACCGTTGAGAAAAGGGAAAAAAAAAAAAAGAAAAAAGATATGACTAAAGTTTGATAGTTTCCCGCCGCCAAATTTTTTTTTTTTTTTTTTTTTTTGAATAAGTAATATTCAATGGTGATATCATTGTAACGTTCTGATTTTTTTTAATATTTATTTTGGTGCTAAAACGTAGATATTTTGGATGAATTTTTTTGAAGTATTGTTTGGCAAGGCATTTAAATGGTAATGCCCTTCGCATTATTATAATTTTGTACAAATGCGTAAATAAAAAGAGAGACTAAAAAGTTATTTTATTTCAAAATACTAAATGTGTCATTAGAGTATTATCAAAAGTAAAATATTTTAAGTCAAAATTAGATTTGAAGTTCGATTTTTATTTATAGTATCATGTTGAAAGAGTTTTAGGTTCATTATTCTTTTGAATAAGGCTTAAATTTTATAAACGTGACTTGAATCAAATCTGGATTAATCTCATGTCACGAGATCTGAAAAAGTATTTATAAAATATTTTCATTGAAAGTTTTAAAAATAAAGAAAACACATAAAAAGCAAAAATCTTTGTTTGTTTCCTAAGCACAATATCTCAAAAGGAGATAAAAATCCGCTTAAGAAAAGTCTTGTGTGGTTGATATAAGCCACATCTAAATGAGTGGATATAACATTTCCCAACCTGATAATAATATCTCATTCCTCTTTTATCCCTCTTCGTTGCCCCCTTGGAGTTCCATCTCCCTCAACCCTTTGCTGAATTCTTGCAGCTGCTTCATCTTCCATGGCAACCATCGCCAATTTCTTAGCTAAGCCCTCTTCAGATCTGTCCTGCATGACTAAAACCGGTACCTTCTTGAACCAGCCATTTTCTCAACTTTCCTTCTTTGCCAAACCTAGACAAAATCTTAATGCAAATCTAGAACCACGCCGCCATCTCCAAGTTATCAAGGCAACGGCAGCTTCTGGTGCTGTTAAAAGCAGTGAGAAAAGTGATGAAAGAGTGCAGAAAGTCCACAGCATAGAGGAATTCGACGAAGCACTTCGCATGGCCAAGAACAGGCTCGTTGTGGTTGAATATGCAGCTAGGAACAGCGCCGAGAGCAGTAAAATTTACCCTTTCATGGTGAATCTGAGCAGAACATGCAACGACGTGGAATTCTTACTGGTCATGGGAGACGAATCGGAGAAAACTCGCGAGCTTTGCAAGAGAGAGAAAATAGAGAAAGTACCCCATTTCAGCTTCTACAAAAGCATGGAGAAAATCCACGAAGAAGAAGCGATCGGCCCCGATCAGCTCGTCGGCGACGTGTTATACTACGGTGACAATCATTCAGCTGTTGTGCAGCTCCATTGCAGAGAAGATGTGGAGAAGCTGATTGACGAACACAAAGTAGACCACAAATTGATTGTTCTTGATGTAGGTTTGAAGCATTGCGGACCATGCGTGAAGGTTTATCCGACGGTGATTAAGCTGTCGAGGCAGATGTCGGATACGGTGGTTTTCGCGAGAATGAACGGCGACGAGAACGATAGTTGCATGCAATTCTTGAAAGACATGAACGTGATTGAAGTTCCGACATTCTTGTTCATCAGAGATGGTAAGATTTGTGGGAGATATGTCGGTTCTGGTAAAGGAGAGCTCATAGGAGAAATACTCAGATACCAAGGAGTTCGGGTTACATATTGATGAAACTGAGGTTCCTATTTGAATATTTAGAGACAAAACATTGATAATCATATTTTAATTACTCCTTTTAATTGTTCACCTTTCAATTATCTAATTAAACGATTGTGTAATAATAATATTCCTTTCATTTCAAAATAATTTATCCATTTTAATACAATTACACAAAAGCAATATTAAGCTAAGCTCGGGCTTAGTTGAGCTAAGCTCGATATGAACTTGGAATCGAAATAATATTTATATAAATTATTTTTATTATTTTTAATTTTAATACTAATTTTATTTTTATTATTTAAAAAAGACTTATATTAATATATTTTTCACTGTTGTTAAAAATTAGTTTTATGATACTTTTTATTTAGTTTTGATATAATATATGATATTTTATATATTTTAAATTTTATTTATTAAATTATGAACGAAATTTATAATTTTTTTAATAAATTATATCTTGATTTACTTGAATTTTATTTATTAATATTTTGATTTTTATATTTGAAGTATGCTTTTTATTTGAATTTATTTTTTATTATTTTTCTATTTTTTGATAAATTCAAACTGAGCTCGAACTTAAATTAAATAAAAATAATTTAAATTAAGATTGAATTTGACTAAACTCGCCTCATCCATCCCATTGACGACTAAATATTAGATGACTGCGAAGCACAAAAGGAGCTATCCATGTGCATGAAAAGTACCTTCTTAAGAAGTACTTCATTCTCTCAACGACCCCCAATAACTATTCCTTTTTCAACAAAAGGAGGATGGATTGATTTTCCACCAACCWGGAAATTAAAGAAATGAATTAATTTTTTGATGTAGTCAAATATCAACTAGTAATGTAAACTGATTCTCACACCCCTCCCCCCCCCTCTCTCCCCCTGCATTTTCCCTTTACTTTCCATTTTTTTATCCAAAAGTATAAATATATTTATTTCATTAATTATGTGCAATTCATTTGAAGACGCGCTAAACGTAACACATCTAATTATTTTATGTAACATTTTTTTGAAATTTTTGTTAACGATACCCATAATATATTTTCATAGATTTTAGTTTTTTAAAACTTTTTTCTTCTTTTTAAAAAATATTAATAATATTTATCAATTATTTTAAATTTTTATTAAAACATCATAATGCTTGACGATTGGAACTAAAAAGATTAACTTTCGAAGTTAAAAATAAAAAAAATTCATGCAAAAAAATTAAAACAGAACAAAAAGATAATTAAAAATATTGGGCATCACTCCATTTAAGCCGCGCAAAGCAGCTAACTTTTGAAGTTAAAAATAATATCTATATATTTGTATTTTCAAAATTTTCATGTAAAAAAATTAAAACAGAACAAAAAAACAAATAAATAAAATAAAATCAAGCTGTTGGCAGCTGGCTCAGCATTTTCGTTCATATTCAATTTTATATATATATATATATATATACGTATATTTAAAAGTAGTTATTGTTTTAGAAAATTAAGAACATATGAAATAATTTTTATTTTATTTTATCCCACATAAATTATTTTACTATCTCATAATTTATTCAACTTGTAAAAAATTAAAAACATATTAAACAATATTAGAATTATCATTTCATTTAAAATTATATAAGAATTAGTCTTCCTTTAGAAAATTGACTCACACCAAACACGAGTTGAGTCAATTCTTTTTAGAATCGAACTTGAGCTAGCCTTATGAATTGAGCTGTGAGCTTAGTCATATTTAAAAGAATTGAGCTTGAGCTAGCCTTAGCTCAGATGTCCTCATTTTTACCCCGAGATAAATATATTATAAGTTGAGATATATTATACTCGTAATTTATATTTTATATTCAATTTGAGTATAAATTGATTTCTCGAGTGAATACTTTGCTCTCTTTCCCTTTTGCATATGAAACACATATATGAATCTTAGTCAATTATTTTCTTCTCTTGTGAACTATTCTTACTTACGATTCAATCTAGTTTAAGTTAAATATTCTATCATCTTTATGTGGAACGATGCCTTACTCATCCTTACAATTTATACACTTTTGTAGCCTACTTTACACATCTTTCACCACCATCAAGCACTAAAGAGCAAGCAAATTTTTTGGTAAAGAGTTACATATTCAATACATAATCTCACAAGATGAGAATATTAAATCGAGCTTAAATTTGTCTTGCAAAATAAAAATATCGAGTACCCGATTTTGTTTCATGAATGTGTAGTATTTACAAGTTACAAAAATACGTCTTTTTCTTCTGCATATATCCATGACATTGATTGTATGTTTAAATAATGAAAAGAATTCAAAACAACTAATCCAATACCACCAAGAAATAATGGATGTAATGAAAAATTGAAGCAGATTTTTTTTGTTTAACCAGATATATTCACTTGAAGAGGCATAGGTTTAGCCATCGTTCTTCTTTTCCATAGATTAATTTCTTTCCTGGGTTCCAAAGCTACTCCTGGTCCAACTCCACCTACCGCTAATGGTGCGGAGAAAGGAATTCTGACTTCTTCTTCTTCTTCTTCTTCTTCCTCTTCTTCACCGTCAATGTAACCTCTCTCATCGTCAGAATAATATCTCCGGTGATCTTTCACCACATGATCCTCCGGTGCGACCTGTGTTGTCCAATCAAATTTAGATAGCGTGCCGTCCCGACTACTTGCAAACCTCTTCATTTGACTTAGACTAGGTGCTCTATCAGGAAGCCTTGAAACTTCTGCTGAAGCGTCAGATTTTCTTCCCTCTGGTTTCGTAGTACTGCTAAAGATATTCCGAGACGAAGTGTTCGTCACTTGTTTCCTTTTCACGTCATGAGTAATAGTCTTGATTGTTGATGGCTTCTTTCGWGACTCGTGAGGGAGAGATAAAAAGGGCTTTGAATGATCTCTAGGCAGAGCCGAAACATATTTAGCCTTTTGGTTTATCTTCTTCTTTTGCTTGATCTGTCCCATGCATGAAATCTTGGGCGAAGTTGGTTCTTTCGCCTGCTCAAATCTCGAGTTCTTCGATTTGTTTCCAGCTTCTTCCAATATTAGCGATGTAATTGGCCCTGAATATCCTCTATTCTGACTGGGCTTGTGCTTCTTTACTGCATTCGTAGCTGCTCTCTTGTCCTTCCCAGGACTGAAAGGAGGGTTTTCGAATTCAAACCTCATAGCTGCAGCTGCTTTTAATGCCGCCAAGAACTTGTTCTTTGCCTTGACCACTGGATTCTCCATAGCAACTGATCTCTTGGTATCGACCTGATCCCGATATATTTACTGTAAAGAAAGAAAAGAGAGAAGGAATGGAATTGCAATTTGCAGCAAGCAACGGATGYAAGAAAGTATAAATCTAGTACAAATTGCAGCCTACGTAATTGACCTTATCAAGAAATGGAAGTGATGAGGGCAACGTTGTTGGGTCAAATGAGAGTATGTGACTGAGCAAACCATGGCTTGTGCCGACTGRTATTTAATATTACAGGTAAGGTTTGASGCMTACGTATTTCGTATTATCTCATTCAAAGGTCTGAAAAAAGGGGCTAAGTCTACAAAACACACTATTGAGATAAGACAAAAGGAAGAAACCAAGAAACTATTCATGTTTGTTGTTTCGCTTTAGCCTTACATTAGAATAATACAGCAAATTAAGGTTTGCTTAGCCAGCTTTGATCTATCTTTTTGTAGTGATTAGTATGTCACTATTATCACAAGTTTCCCCTGCCCCCCTTAATGATGATGACAACAGAATTAATAAGCAAATTATTGAAACACACTTCCCCACCTACCTCTGTATTTTCTATCCAAATGAATATTTATAGGACAAACATAATAGTGAGAGGCCAACAAGCCAACTATTGCTAATTTTTTTGGGTTAATATCAACAACCCCTAAGATTATTCGAAGAATAATTCATTCGGAACTCTTTCGATATGACATTATGAATAGAAGATTGAACATATAACATCATTTTGACTTTGCAGTCTATTTACCAACCAGACCTAATTTGCTGGGTCAATATCCGTTCTTTTAATTTTGACATTTGACAATCAAGGGCTTAATCAAGGATAGAGTCTTCATTTTTTAATGATTAAGCAAATTATCTAAAATGTCCTTGGAAAATCTTGCTTCCACTTATTAATTGTCCCAAATTGCTGGAATTTACTAGTTGAATTATTATCATATCTTAATTACCACTAAATCAATTACTAGAAATAATTCTTTACTGATTGATTAGATGACGAACTCTTTAATTCATCTGACGTTCTTCATTTTTGATCAATCAATAAACCATTGCTAATTCCTAGGATGGATCTTATAATTACGATCAAAAATTGATTTGGTCAAGGTCATCATATTAGTATTATATGTAGTAATTAAAGAAAACGTGTCTAAATTAGTAATTATAATTACTAGTACTACATTGTTTTGTCTTAATTAACAACCACCAAACTGGGAAAATTAATTAAATATTAGTCGTTCCAATATTCAATTATTAGAGATAGGTCAAGCGTTGCTTTCTGTCCCGATTATAATTAATTACTGGTAAAATACATAAAGCTTCGCCGGCATGAGAAGACTCGCCACTTATGCAACGCGTTTTGCAGAAGAGGAGGCTCTCGGGACAAAAACTGCATCTGCATCTACTCTCCACTTCCCTACCTAACTCCGGAAAATTTTTAAGTTCAATGTTAAATGTTCATATTTTCTAAAAATAATTATTTAATATTTTAAATATTAAATATTTATTAAATCGAAGTGAAATCTCGAACTCGATCTCTACTTGTAATGTCATATTAATAGAAATTTGAGTCAGTTGCCCTTAAGCCTACGTGTCATATAAATATAATACCAAATGAAATACAATTAAACTAATAATGTGGTCGAACATTTAAATATATTGATAATTTATTTTTATTTGTAATTAGGTCACTATCATAAAAGTAACATACTCAAAGTGTTATAGAATTAATAAATATAATGTTAAGATATTTAATTAGACAATTGAGTAATTATTTTAAAAATAATACTAACATATTTACATATTTATATGTTGGTTCCATTTAAGTTTTTAAAGAAAATATAAATCATAAAATTAGTTTTGTTTGGTCSGTTCAGGCAGCTTTTCTATTTTGTTTTACACTTGTACAATTGCTGACCTCATTAAATGGAAAGGATAATGCGGTARTCTACATATGATCGGACTTGTAATGTTTTTCYYTTTTTGTTTTTTTCCGTTCTTTTTTTCCCTTGTTCTATATAAAACCCGAACAACCAAGATAACTATTCCAWACCCAAAAAGAAAAAAGGGACGGCCCAAATTAGATGGATTTGGGCCTTTGCKACCTCGTGGCCGACTGTCCTTACTGGGGCCTGCCGAAGATCCAATTAAGGCAAACCGGCAGAGTTTCAGTTTTCAACTGTTTTCTCCTCTCCGAGAAGACCATCTTCCGTGGCGAAGAAACTCTGAAGAAGGCGGAATCAGGAGGAGAAATCCAGTTCACTTTCTAGTACAGATTGCCCCATTTGAGCCTCCCGGTATGATAATCTCTTGTTTGTTTGTTCTTTCTAAAGTAAAACTCYGCAACACGTTTCCTGGAAAATGAAACCCTTGAATTAGCTTCTTAATGATGTTTGAATGCTCTTATTTTTTGTGGGCTAAATGATTAAGCTTGAATCTTTTAGCATTCGACGCTAATTGAAGGAAATTTGTAATTTGTGGAGAGGAATCAGTGATGGTCTTCTCCTTAGATTTGCAGGACTTTCTTCTCCGGGCTAGAGTGTTAAAGCTTTACAGACAAGCTCTTAGGACTACTCGGAGAGCTCCTGTTCAGGCTAGAGGTGATAATTCTACTCTGTTCTCAGAATTTTGTTTTGGTATTGGATTATTTTGGGGCAAACTAGCTGAAGCAGAGGTTCATTTATTGTACTTGACGAGAAAATGATATCTTTTGTATCGGCATTGAATTCATTTTTGCCATTTTATTAGTGGATCCGTGGACCCAATTGAGCAAAAAATTCAATWTAATCTTGATCCAAAGCGCATTTCCGTTTATTCCATATGATTCATCACTAAGAAAAATTGTCTTATGGATGTTGGTGCAGCTGAATTGAGACTTGTGATTAGACAAGAGATGGAGAACAACAGGAGTTGCAGTGACAAGCGGAAGATTCGGTTCCTGATCAGTGAAGGATTAGAGAGATTGAAGCGTTTGAATGAGACACTTGATATGCAAGGTCATTTTTAATAGTAGGCCTCACATTCATGGAGAGTGATCATTGACACYTCTCTTTTGTATTGCTCTGAGATTGCTCCTATGATATGAAAATGCACTGATAATTCTGAGATTTTTCCAAAACCTACTGATCGAATTAAGCAATTCTCCCCTTAGATTTGTTTAGGGGAAGTTTACATTTTCTCCTTGTGTTACACAGGGCAGCTRCAACTTCTATCTTCTATAACTAYCAAGCAAGGAAAATAGCAGGTTCTAGTATTTTGCATACATCTGAATCCTGTATAAGGTGTTCAAACAAGTAAATCCAACTTATAGAACGAGTCTGGAAGCAGAATTTCTTGCAGCCATTTGTTCAATCTCCCTGCATGCAAAGGAAACGAATAGCTTCAGAATGAGCAGCGGATGTCCCGGAATTTTAACAGCAAACCCTGCATCTGATCGCAATCTTCCTTGAATAACCGTAATCTAAACACTGACCATACAGGAAACAAGACTGATACCACAAATGTTCTCAATGAGGTCAGGTTAAACAATGCAAATGCTTAGAAGAAGACACGTATTCTTTAATTGACATATGAAGAAGCCCACACTGCAATTCAGAAATCACCAAAAAGATGGCCGTTAGGGACAACAGGCTGGCTTACAATCGGATCTAATTCCATCCTCCATGTACATCACAACTGCAGGTGGCAACTAGTCTTAYACAGTACGTACTCAATCGCTGATTAAGCCCTAGGAACAGTGGTTTTTACAGCTCCAGAAAATAATGAGAAACAATACAACAAAAGCATGAGTGTTTTCAAGCTTGAATAAATGATCAACTACCAAGGGCATGCTTATCTAATAGAGTGATAGTTTGAGGCAACCAAAACACCAATAACTCAATGAAAGAACTAATATTGATTTTGATTGCCAATCAAGGAAGAGTTTAAAAAATCAATAAAACTTCAAAAACAAATCAAATGAACCTTGAGAATAACTCGGCAAAATAGGCTCCGTGGCTGAGGAGAGCTAAATTTAGACCTACAAATGATGTTTTGAGGGTTCGAAATTCAAGGGCTCTAATCAAGCCAAAGAACTTTAAGAACTCAATTGAATTACACATCAGGAAAACAAATTCAACAATTTGATTATCAATAAGTTATTTCTTTTTCATTCTTGTAAAACTAATAAAATTACTCGTACTTAATATCAACATCGAAACCAGGAAAATAGTACTAACAAAATCAAAATTCTACAGGGTACATAAAAAAACTCCAAGGTTCGTTTTTCAATGATTATCAAACTTGAGTAATTGAAATATTGTTGCAAATTCAGACTGTATTTGACTTACTAAAATCAACAACGAAGGTGATGTCCTAAGGAACGTGGCTAACAACTTCTGACTTAAAAGGGACGTGTAGCAAATCCCCTATCCAACATCTTCTCCACCAATTCCTCATGCTTCTTCATCTGCCCAGCCTTCCTCAGCTGTTCCAGTACCATTGTATAAACTGGCTGGCTTGGTTTCAAACACTTCTCCTCTATCATCTCCCTAAAATACTTGTAAGCATTGTTCCAATGCCCTATCCTGCAGTACATTGATATCAGAGTCCTGAAAGTATTTACATTGGGTTCAACTTTGTTCTCATCCATTTCCTTCTTAAGCTTGATAACCATGTCGGTTGACTTCGAATCAACGAACATCTGCATCAATACGTTGTAAGTCACAGTGTTCGGCTGACACTTTAACTCCTTCATCTTGTCAAATAACCGATGAGCAGCATTCACATCCCCTGATTTGGCAATGCACCTAAATATGGGATTAAAACTATGTGCATTTGGTTCGCACCTTTTCTTAACCATTGTATTGAGAACCTTAATTGCTTCTTCACGGTTCCCATCTCTGCAATGACTATCAATCAAGAAATTATAAGTAATCACATCAGGCATACACGAAAACCTCTTCATCTGATTGTACACTTGCAATACCTTTTCAGTTCTCCCCGCCTTTACATGTACTCTTATCAGATTATTGAAAGTAACTACATTTGGCTCACACCCAATATCAATCATCTCACTGAAAACATCATGGGCTCGGGTTATTTGTCCACACCTACACAAAGCATCAATCACAATACTGTAAGTATACACATTTGGCTGCAACCCAGCCATCTTCATTTCGTGAAATACCCTCTCAGCCTCGGATATATTTCCTGCTCGGAACCATCCATGAACTAAGGTAGTATAAATAACCACATCAGGCTCAAATCTACCTTTCAAACTATCAAAGAACGACTGAGCTTCCACAGCCCTTCTTTTTTTGCACAAGATGCTGAGCACTATTTGAAAAGCTTTACTATTAGGCTCGCAACCGTAGTCTTCCATTCTATTAAAAGTATGCACGGCCTCAGCAGCCATCCCAGACCGGACATAGCGGCGAATTAAAATTGAAAAGGTTTCAATTGGGATTTCAATATTCCTCGATTTCATTACATCAATGAAGTGCCAAGCCACATCAAATTGGCGTACCTTCCCGGCGAGGTCAATCATTTCATTGTAGGGCTCGTGCGAATATAKGATAGTAGAATGGGACGTGACCCAATTGAAAAAAGCAAGAGTTTGGGCGAAGGGGATACCGTGCCGAACCTCACCGCATTTGTCTATAACACGGCACACGATGACCGGAGAGAGGGATTGAGTAGTGGAGATTCTAGAGAAGTCGAAGGAGAGAGTTGGGAGAGTGAGCCCAGGGTTTATGGTGGCGGTGGTAATAGGGGATTTCGGATAAGGGTTTAAGCTGGGGTTTTTGCGGTGGTGGTCTTTAATCAAAAAGTGGAATTTATCAACAACTATAGTATCATCCGGGGATAAGTTAACCGGAGCTACTGCGGTGGACTTGTTGCTACAGGCGTCTTCTCCATCTTCAGAGTCTGAAGCCGAACCTGAGGATGAGAAGGAATTGAAACTGAACCGATTTTTGGAGAGGGAAAGGATATATTTCAGCTGTAGCTTTGGTCTGGTTATTGTCATTGGAGTCAAAATTTGGCAGCTCCRACGAACCACCGGAAGTCAAATACTCAGCTTTTGATGGCGACCRACGTTAGCTCTGCATAAACCCTTTGCCAAAGCTGCGCCAACACCACCTAAAAGAAAAAGGAAAAGAAAGACGTAGCAGTAAATTTTTTCAATTGTATTTTTACTCAATTACCCTTGCGAATTTTTGAATGAATTTTAACTTTTTTGGGCAAAAATATAATTTTAACTTAAAAATGAAAAATGCTTGGAATTGATTAAATTCAACGAAACCCATTTCTGTACCCCTCCCGTTGAATCACCGGAGATATAAGGCCGTCGCTGCTCTGATTCTCTATTTCACGCCGAAATCCTTGCGCTCTTGACCACCCGTCGATTGCTTCGTTTGGACCTACCGCTGTAACAGTAGGCCCTCTCACTCATCTCCTCTGTATTCGCGCGTGCTGTGTTGTTTTTTTCTGTATTTCTCGTGTTGTAACTCTGATTTTCAATCATTCCGTCTGCTTCTARCTGAATCTAGAATTTTGCCCCTTTTATTGCTTAAGCATGATTCGTTTATCAAAAGCGAATTCGTAGAGAAAAGTAAAGATCTTTTTTAGTTTTCTACATCCCAAGCATGTATTTTGGTAATGGAGTTGTAACTGTGGAATGTAAATGGGAGAGTTTGCTTAAAGGGCACCAGGGGCCTGAAAAATTCATAAAGCTGACGGTGAGAGTGTGATGAAATAGGAAGCCTAAATTGCCTGAAGGTTAAGGTTATGGATGACAGTGCATTTAAAAAATGTCCGTTCTTTTTCCGGTGACTTGGTTAAATTACTTACTTGGTATGTTAGGTGCGTTCTCTCTGAATTTGTCGGCATCTTAATTATGAAATTTCGTTCTATCTTCTTCTGCTTATTTCCCTGCTTTGTCTTCCTTTCTCTTATTTGTCTGAAAAATGATTTGATGCAACAAGCAAATGTGTGAATAATCTCGAGGTATGTGGCCCAATATAAAGTCAATAAGCCAGAGAGTTAAATGAACAATGACATACGTTTAGCTTCTTGTTGTTTTTAGTCTCTGTGTACATTTGAATGTCAATGACACTAGACCTCTAATAATTGTGTCCCTTTCTTCTGATCATCATTGCCATCCTCCTTTTGGAAAAAATTATGGAGTTACTTCAAAATTTAAAAATTTTGAAGTTTAATTACTATGCTCATTCTACCATATTTGCCCATRTCAAACCAGATCTTTCAAAGCTTTAGATTTCTCTCCKACCAAAGTCTGCATTACAAGAAAATGTTAGTGTTGTCAACTGTTGAGAAGAAGAATTACTGGCTTCAAACTAGGCAAACACTCAACCTCATTCTTTGCCTCTTAAGTGCTTTTGAAGTTGTCTGATAGAATTCCTGCAGGGGACTGAAGTTCTCTCTAGGAGAGCAAGAGACAAAATCCATATTATTATTTATATACTTCTCACTGTAGTTTCGTGTTACTGCTGATTTTATATAAGTTAGCATATCTCTGTAAACATCCATCATTTCTTTGTACTTCCCTAGCTTAAAGCCTTAAATCCCCTGAAAATAGGAAAGCAAATTACTTKGTCGCTGAAACCATGAACAACTAAACTGAGTCTAAAATTGAAGCACAACCCTTTTTTGTTTTTCCTGAAACTGTWCTTTGAAGATGCATACTCATGGTATACTTATTGAACCCAACATTTTCATGAAACAAATGTTGTCTAAACCATAAAGAATATGAAATTGGTGTTCATTTTGAGTAGTGTAACTGAATGAGTATTGCTTTATTTTGATTGAAATGGAACTATGTCCAAATTTATATCGCAAATACTGGYTGCGATATATTCATTTCCTCAACTTGTTTCTTGGCGATACTCTTGGATTAAGTTGCAATCAGTATTGCAATATACATATTGCAAAAATGTTAGCAATGTAACCGATATGTTGCAAAGTGGCTTTGCAACTCTTTTTGGGCACAGAATACCCCCAAAAAGAATAAAAAACCTATGTCGCAAAAGCATATTGCAACATTGTTAAAGTACCCMAAAAAAATGAAGAAAATAYACCAAAAAGAAAACCTATGTCACGACATTGTTTTTCTATATCGTCCAATTTGTGATTGCCTTAAGTCCATTTTTTTCACCCTTTCAAAAATCAGTTTTTGATTGAATATGAGCAAAAAAAATAAATTTAAACAATTACTATTTGTTCCACAGGAAACGCRCACTCCAGAAACCTGGGGAGAAAGAAAATGACAAGCAAKCTCCATAAATTTCAAAGCCTCCTCCTGATCCACCATCGTGTCCACTGCTCAATCACCTATCGCCGTCTCTTGCACGATGGTCCAGACACAGTGGAGGAGCTGTTRGACMGACATGTTGTGAAGAAAGAGAAAATCTTGGATGATGATGAGAATGAACTCTTGACTCGTCAGCGACTCACTAGCACTCGTCGTGAGGCGTTGAGTCTATACCGAGACATCATCCGAGCTACCCGGTACTTCATGTGGCCTGATTCTCGAGGCATCCTTTGGAGAGATGTTTTGAGGGACAATGCCAGGAAAGAGTTTGAGGAGGCCCGGTTTGAGAAGGACCCAGAAGTTATTACTCGGTTGTTAATTGGAGGGCATGATGCTGTTCAGGCGGCACTGGATAAGCTTGTGGAGAAACAGAAGCAGCAGGTTGAGAAGGAAAGGAGTGATTTGAATCGGCACTGACTTTGATAATATGGTAATTCTTCATTTCCATGTGCTGTGGATTTAGAATCTTCTGTAAATTTGGTTAATTCTATTTATGGGGTTGATTTATTTGCTGTTCTAATTCATAAAGTTGCAATTTTTAGYCTTCAGGAATTTTGTTCTTTTCCATTTGTTTATATGTACATATGAACTTTGCATGGGCTGGGTAGTTTGCAATTATTTCTATTGTAAATATGGAAATCCTATTCAGATATAAATTCTTTTTGGGAGAGAGGTAGTGCAATTGCTGCTACTCATGAGCTTGCCTGAAAAATAAGAAACAATTGGGAAAACAATTTTTAATTTTGGTACTTGCTATATGCAATGTATTCCAACATTTGGAAAGTAGTAATTAATGTTTGAAAATTATGTTATATGCAAGCTCTTGATCAAGCTTTTATCTGGCATTTGGGTTGACCCTAGGCTGAAGTTTGGAGCTCTGGTGTGATTGAGGGATTCAATTGGGAACCTCTGTTACAGAAAGCAAGATCGGTGAGCTTGATGTTGTTCTTGTTAGTTTTGAAATTGGTAGAGATAACCGTTATAAGGAAGATAAGATCTCTTTGTTTATTCCGGGGGTTTGATTCTTTGGTAAAAAGTRGATGCTATTGTAAGCAGTCAACGGTAATGAGGTCACCCAGTACATGATCCATTGTTAGGATCTAGGCCATACAATTCCAGGGAAGTTTTGCAGGATGAATATGCTGGAGACAAATAAAATATTGAGGTATTTCAATCTCAATAAATCTGTTAAAATTGCACAAGCTGTCAGTAAGTCTCTGCGTGGGTCCTTTCTTATCTTGGTTATAAACTTATACTGGTTTAGCTAGTTGCTGTTATTTGTTAAATAAGATGGTAGCTGTTCCAGATAATAAGACTCGCCTCTAAGAATATGGAGAAACTTAAAATGTGATTCTTTCTTAATTTTCCAGATTGATTTCCCAAGTTCGAGGATTAAAAACATAGAAGTACACATAAGTCGCAAGACAAGAAACTTTATTTCCGTTCTTTTCTTAATTKATTTTTTCAGATTTACTTGCTTTCGTTTCGCRTGGTGACCTAATTAGGTGCAAGATCCTCTTCACTAGTGGTGTTAACTTTTATACACAAAGCTTTAGCTTACTAATTGCCATCAACCTCAAGATCAACGAATCCATTTCCATAGTTGATTATGCTAGTTCTTATATCTTTTAGTGTCATCTATTATGGTAATCGCAATGTGTGCATATRCATGATTGGTGACTTTCACTGATTGCAGATTCAACATAACCATCTTCAATATGCTTCCCAGTTGGAAGGGATAATGCGTTTTATGCTTTTACCAGTTTGAGCAACCTGGTTTGCAGGATGAAAGTTCAACAAATATATCAAATACATAACCTTCTGGATTCTGAAAGCATCGGTTGCCAAACCCTGATATGTACCTCATGGAGAAGGATAACCAACCAATTTCTTTTGCAAGCCAAAATAAGAGCAGATGGATATCAATGGGATCAAATTTTTCTCTAATCTAATCTCTTACCATACAAAAAGGATCGGTTTTTCCTCWCATATTATCAAATRTATATAAGAATTTAAATTTTTCTTGTCCATTCTTGTTTTACTTTAGTTTGGGATGAAAATTATGTTATACTATACAGCTATAAAGAGGGGGTTGAACTTAGGTTTACATAGAGATGGGATTATTACTTCAATTGCAGAAGGAAAAAAGAAGCCTGCATGTGGCAAAACCTCTAGAGTTTTAGATTGGAAGGTTTCGATACTTGCTGCTCCAGTATGGTCTTATAAGGAGATTATGCATATAAATATTTTTCTCCATTTTAAACGTATGTCATAATATATATATTTTAACTATGTCCCTTGTTTAATTTTTAGATTATCCTTAAGTCAATATTTTTCTTTTATGCAATTAATTAAGTTAACATCTCTTTTTTTTCTAATGTAAGGGTAGATATGTAATTTTAATAGTAATTTATTATTTTTTAATTGATATATTTTGTCTTATTATAATATACTTTAAAAACGGAAGAGATATGCTTTAAATTATTTTATGATAATTGTATTGATATTTCTATCTAAAAAAAGTTCATGAATTGAGTTAATGTTTTTTCTTTCATGTAATTAATTTTTTTTAATAAAAGAGAAAAAATGTCACTTTAATAGGAATTTTAGATCAATTTATTATTTTTTAATTAATCTATTTTACTTTATTATAACATATTTTAAGAAATGAAAGAAATACCACTTTAGAACATTTTACAAAAATCATATTGATATTTCTATCTAAAAAACATTAAAGAAAATACTAATCTAAACTTACTATATAAAAGAAAATCACAAAATATATATTTTCTCAAAATATTTATAAAAATAAATAAAGACGCCAACTGCCCAATCCCTAACTCGAGAACAGCACAAAGGACCAAGGCTGTGGGATCGATGACTTAACTATAAATGACATCGTATTGGTTTGTGGTTAAATTATTAAAAAACAATTAATATATTTTTAAATGAATAAAATCATACATTGAAGAGTAAAATTATTTTCTTACAAAATAAATAAATTAATTTCTTTCAATTAAAACMCATAATATGAGAATTTTGAAGAGATTGCTAATTAATAATTATTTTAAAGCGAATCACAATAATATTAAGAAATAGTAAATAACGAGTTGRAAATAATATATCAAGAAAGATTCGATTAAAGTCACTAAATCTGCATTAATTCTATTAAATTGATTAATTCAATTATTGTAAATAAATCGATCATAATTGTYTAGAATATCACTGACAACCAATCTCTTCTTCCGTATTGATAATTAAAATGACATCTTATTAATTATATTTTAATCGATAAATAACTTAGATAGCTTATAAATTTAACGTATCCCACTAGTAATAAGAACTAAAAAAACCTAATAGAGAACCTTCAAAAATATTTGAAAATACTTCCAAAACAATATGCCCGTGGTGTAACACATTCCCAAATATTCGCATATTTTGTGAAGGATTTTAAAATTTAAATGAAAATTCAATAAAATACATATTATTATAATAAATATATTCAAAATAAATCAAATATTCTACAAATATCACTTCTATCACTTAATCATCACCACAGTCAGCATTCTTTTTAGCTCTTCTCCTTCATCACTTTTCCCCCTTCGTATATAAACTCCAATTTCTTGAAATTACGGAATCAATCACCGACCAGCACACAGTTTCTCTTCGTCGGTTTCAGACTTTTCGTAATTCGACTATTCAATCAATCTCTCATTTTCACCAACCTCAAAAAGTGAGATTTTCTCTGCAGATTACTGCAATCTCTGGCAAAACTGGTGAAGCAATCAATTGCTGTTTTCACCAAGGTTTTTCTCTGATTTCTTCGACTGATTCAGTAGATTCAGTTTGGCTCTTTCTTGATTGGGTGGGCTACAGTATTAGGATTGAAAATGCCGCCGAAAGGAAGGCTTAGTCGGAATCATGGGAAGAGATCGTCGACGGCGACGTTGGTTCTCTCAATGCTACTGATGTTGACGATTGTGCTGTTAATGCTTCTTGCGCTCGGTATTCTTTCTCTCCCTGTTGGCTCTGATAATGAGCCCTCTCCTATAGGAGATCGCATCAAGTTCAAGCGCATGACTCTCGACATGTATGCTTCTTTTGCTTCCTGTTCCTTCAATCCACCAAAAAAAAAAAAAAAATGCCATTTTTTTTTTGCAAAAGCAACGGGACACCTACAGAAACATGCATATCTATTCGAGTCTGGCCTTGGGAATTTATTTATTTTTATCTTCGTCTAGAAAAGTTTCTAATTTGTTTTTTCCCAATACTAAATGCAGAGTGGAGGGAGAAGGGTTGGGCAAAAGAGAGGAACAGTGGTCTGAGGTGCTTTCGTGGGAGCCAAGGGCTTTCCTTTATCACAATTTCTTGGTAAACTTTTTCGTTACTTGTTTTTGGAGCTCCATCTCCCAACCCTTCCACTGGGGCTGAAGCATGTGAAAAAAAATGTTTTCAATTTGGAAAAAGGAAAAGAAAGAAGCATGTTGTGTGTAATTAGTCTTTCTTTTGATATTTTCTGGGCACAGATACATTGCCTGATTAAGTGTAAAGACATTATTTTGGTGGAATTTTGTATGCTTCCGAGCGCCCCAGACCATTATTTCTAGAGGCGTATAAATATTGAATTTCCATTAGCTATTTGGTCTTCCATTTGTAGAGTTATMGCGTTATTCAAGCTATTACCTATAACAGAATTATATTGTTTAAAGCTATAAATCTTTGATATATATATAAATCTTGCAATGCTTAGGCTGCTTCATTTTCTTGAAGAATATTAACTCTTTCCCATGTTTCAACAGTCTAAGGAAGAATGCGAGTATTTAATAAATCTTGCCAGACCCCATATGGTCAAGTCAACAGTAGTTGATAGTAAAACTGGTCAGAGCAAAGACAGCAGGTTTGTGCTGCTAAATCTTCCACAGTTGCTTTTTCAGGAAGTCTTTGTTCTTCAATCATTTCTACTTTCTTCACTGTCTAGTTATGCTATTGATCTGCTTTTGTCATGTTGTAGGGTGCGTACAAGTTCAGGAACATTTTTGAGGAGGGGCCGAGATAAAATTGTTAGAGACATTGAGAAAAGGATTGCAGACTACACCTTCATTCCTGCAGGTATGATTGAATATTTTCATGAGCTTTTGCTTCTTGCCRTGATAATTACAAAGCTATGCTTTTCTTTTATRTTCTAAAAGGTCCTAATGTTTTCTTTATTTGGCTTGATAAAATTCCATTACGATAATGTCTTCGTCTTTCTAGTATTTGTTTGTTCTTATGCATAATTTGTTGGAATRTGTTCCTTTAGGTTTAGATATCCTGTGAATCAATTGAATAATGTGTTGACATACCCTTAAAAAAGAACAGATATCGATTGGATTATATGGTATGTTATGGTCTTATTTTACAATATATCTTAACAATGCTTCCAGTTATGGTTTGCTTTAGCTGCCTATCAACGAACAGGATTACTCTCAGTTTACAATGACCTTTTCCTGGTTTACTTAAAATGATAGTCATTTTCTTCATACTTTTTGTTGGGAGAATCCATATGGTAATGCTGAACAACAGTAATACATGTAGAAGGCATGACCAAATAGAAGTGGCTATTGCTTGCTATTAGTTTTCTATTGAGTTCATCTTCTTCTGTGTCATAGCTAAAGTTACATAAATAACTAAGTTAAGATTCACTTCCAGAGCATGGAGAAGGTCTTCAGGTTCTTCATTATGAAGTTGGGCAAAAATATGAGCCTCATTATGACTACTTTCTTGATGAGTTCAACACCAAGAATGGGGGCCAACGTATAGCTACACTTCTGATGTATCTGTAAGTTATATTTCACCACCGAATGGTGGACCTGTTTTCTGTACCTTTGTCCTAAGTTATGATGAATTAGTACCTTTGCTTTTTGTTCTGTATTAAATTTCTACCTTTCTTCTATGACTAATACAGATCGGATGTGGAAGAAGGTGGTGAAACAGTTTTTCCTGCTTCCAAGGGAAATTTTAGCTCCATTCCGGGGTGGAATGAGATGTCAGCATGTGCAAAGAGGGGACTCTCTGTGAAACCTAAAATGGGTGATGCACTGCTTTTTTGGAGCATGAGGCCTGATGCCAGTTTGGATCCATCAAGTTTACATGGTAAACATACTCATTGGTCTTTCTACAACTATCCCACCTCCAAATGTTTTTTTCACTCTGTTCCCCCAACAAAGAGAATGTGTGGGTGAACCCCGATGATAMGCATAAGGCTATGGGGGCTAAAAATGTTCTGATATCTAAAATGAAATGCAATGCAAAGAAATCCTTGGTGCACTTTGTATCTATTGAAATACTAATCATCATAAACAGATTGATGTGTGAGTTGTAGAATGTGGATTTCGGAATTCAAAAGCCAAGTTATCACTTTCAATCAATGGACAGAATTTAATTTTCTTTTGTCTAATGCAGGTGGCTGCCCAGTGATCAAAGGTAACAAGTGGTCATGCACCAAATGGATGCATGTTGAAGAATATAAACTCTAGAGTCATCTCTTGAGGTAACTGTGGGATTATTTGTTTTACTGAACCGATCTATCATGTATAGTTCTGCTGCTTCTCTATTGCTGTTCTTTTGCCAACAGTAGGTACCCTCCCTTCTCCCCTGAAAGAGAAATTGGACAATAAGAACCAGTAAATAAATAAATGAGGAAAGAGAGTTATAAAAAGGGGGATGAGGGAAAAAAAAATGAATTTAGAAAGAGATTCAAGATAAAAGAAGGAATATAATGAAGAAAACGAGAAGATGAAAGAAAATAACAAAGAACTATGGGTTATCTAGATAGAAGGAAAAAGAAAATGTCTTTTACTGGTTAAATCTACAGAACCGCTTCAGGATGCGGAATCAATCTCTGTTTTTCTCGCTTGAATGTGAAATTTCATTTTCTGAATGTGTGCCTGATCTTGTGCTGCTTAAACTTGTCCATCATAATACCCGATGTTTGAAGACCATGTCCAACATCTCAATCTCACCATCTTGGGATGCAATCAGGCCATAAATATTTTAGTGTTCTGTATCTCCTGTCCCTCCTAGAGTTAATGCATTTCAACCTCTTTATTAGGAAGAAAGTTTTGTTGTTTGCGTGCAATCTTCGCCTGGTAAAGAAGGCTCTAATCTAGAATGTTCTTGAATTAAAATTTCTTGATATTTGCATTTTTCTGTTTAATTTGAAGATTAAACAGAGTTCAAATATGGGTCGAGAACAGGAAGATCACTTTTCTTGAGAAAATTAATCTACTACTGTATATTTGGACCTGACAATCAGCTGTATATTTTATTTGGCAGGTGTGCTTGAAGATGTGCTGGTTGGGTATAGTACTGATTTTAGCTATACCTTGAATGCAAAGATCACGAATCATCCAGCTTCCATGTAATATATGCAGCTGACAAGATGCTTCAATTTTTGGACAGTCTTTTTCCTAATTCT
>MEJB01000028.1:5210881-5269131 GCA_001752375.1 Rhazya stricta | reverse complement strand
TTCCTTGAGAGTCACCGTTGATCGTCCGTCGCGTCGGAGTAATTAGCGTCTTCAAGTGACTAAAGTTAGCGCAAGCCAAAAGCGTAGTTGGTTGCAACAGCGTCTTCGTTTGAAATCGGGAGATTCTCCTAGAAGCAGCTTATTCCGGTCACGTGTTGTTCAATCAAGAATTTGTAAAAATCAGACGATGTCCAGGCTACGAACGTTCGCACCCAAAAAAAGTCTGATGATGGGCGGACAAAATCCCAAAAGTTAGGTCAATTCTGTTCCTCTGTTGGAGCAACCCTGCTTACTCTGGAAGAGGTGGTGGCCTTATCTACTCATCGGTTTTTTATGGTTTCGGGACTGGGGAGACTCAGAGAAATCGAGTATGATCTTGGCCTTCTTGATGATGCTTAAGATCTCAGCTATGATATGCTAAGGCGTAGTGTGGCTGACCCAGGTCAGCTCAAGGGCAAGGTACGCTTCTTCTCATTCCGCAACACTGTAGATCTTTGATGGGAATTGCTTTTAGGCTTGGGGAATTCAACGACAAGGTTTTGAATTCATTGATTTGTAGGAGAGTGGATTTCGACATCGGTGTGGGATGGGAGGTATTGCAAATGCTAGTCTCCTCCTTCGTGACACTGGAGTGTCTGAAAACTGCAAGGAGGACTCCATCTCTGGTCGAAATCTTGTAGGGAGAGAGAATGCATTAAAGATAGTGAAGAAGTTATTTCTTTTATTCCAATAATGGAATGGGAAGATTGGGGAAACCACTATAGATAGTTAATCTATAACAATGAAAAACTAAGAGGCACTCCGACAAAAAAGAGTTGGATATGTGTATCTGAAGATTTTGGAGCAAGAGGAATTTTCAGAATGAACCTGGGGATCACGCCTGTGTGTCAAAGGTTTATCCCTTGCTGCAAACGCAAGCAGAGCTTTTACCATGTGGCACGGGGAAAGAGGAGTGCCTTTCTGTGTTTTATAAACAAATTTCGAATGTGAGTGGAGATGGATTTGGCATGTCCATTGCATATTGCGTATTATGCAAAAAGTTCTCTGGTAGAAAAGAAAGATTAATTCAACTTTGGGTAGCAGGAGTATTTATTGAATCGAAACATGACAATGGACTGGAAATGAGCAAGTTTGCAGCACTTTGTTGCAAGAGAAAGGAAGTTTCAAGGCCAACTCACATATGCATGACTCTGTGCATAATCTTGCACAAGTTGTTTCAAAATCAGAAAGCATTATAAACGATGGTATAAGAGATGCYAATTGTCAAGATTGCTATATCGTGGTACATTCACTGGGTGGAAAAACAAAAGCAGTGCTAGAGAAGGAAGCAAGTCTGGTTTTCACCTTAGATTTAAAGGAGTCCTAGACCCTCGCATGTTATTGATGTTCAAGTATAAGTTTTGCAACTTCCTCAGCTAGAAGGTGAGGCATTAATAACTGCGTTTGGCAAGCTTATACATTTATGGTATTTAGACCTTTCACATGCTACATTCAAGCTTTGCTGTAGTCCATTTGCAGCCACTAAGGAAGAATAGTTGTAGATATCTTGGGGCTCTTCCCAAAGGAATGACCAACTCGATTGGCTTGATGCATCTTCACAATGATGACCACAACCGGAGATTGAACAACTAGTCTTCAAATAGCAGAGTTCTTTCGAATTGGTCAAGAGAAGGGTACCGAATTGTAGAGCTAGGATGCTTGAAAAACCTTGGAGGTTCACTATCCATATCTCATCTTAAACAAAGTAAAAGTAAAAAAAAAAGCAGGCACACTTGGTTGGGGAGCTCAGTATAGCGTTTTGGAGTTTTCTTGGTATGAAGAAGGTGAAAATGATGAAGGTGTGCTCGATGGTCTTGARCCGCATCCGAGTTCGCAACAGTTAAGTGGTTATGTGCYTCTTGGGTTGTCAGTTTCTATAATTATGGAAAAGAATGTGACTTGTTGACGAGACTAGATAGGTCTTTGTCTTGTTTAATGTCCAGATGATGCAAACAACTCCCTGCTCTTCGGCTACTACATACGTGCCTGAAGTTTCTTGAGTTAGAGGCACTTGATAATATTAAGTTGCATAGAGCCATCATTTCATGGTAACCATCCGCTGCCGAGGTGGATCAGTAAGAAATATTGCTAGTGTTCGTAGTGTCGAGAATTATTTTTGCAGCCCTTCACTGTCTCTCTGTTAGTAATATGCTGAATCTAGAGAAGTGGATGGAAACTGATAAAATGTTAGCAGGTGGTTTAAGTATTAGAAGTGTTTCCAGAAACATGGATATTACAGACTGCCCTCAGTTGATCAGCACCCGAAGTCTCTTGCTGAGTCTTAAGCATGTGCATATCAATAAGATGGAGCTGGTAGCAAATGCCATTGAAGCTGAAAGGAATAGCAACAGCAGAAGAGCTCATCCTACTTGATGCATGTAAAAGAGAGTATCCTCATATTTCTAGAATCGTTGCACTTTGGATTTTGTGAGAATCTAAGGGAGCTTGGTGAAGGTCTATATGATTTCCAGTTGTGACCAGTCGTTGCATATTGGTTTGAAAACTTGTATCTCTTGAAGAACTCTACYACTGTATAACTGTAAAAAAGCTTCAATTCATCTTCTTTAAGAGTTACATTGCATTATTATTATCTAGCATTTCTTTGCCCATAACTCAGGCAATGATCACCGGATGGCTAAAATATATAAAGCACGCGTAATGCTGCCTGAATTGCCCAGTATGATACCAGAGTTGCTCCAGAAGCCCTGCACTCCGGGTGGCTTAAGTCAACGATCCTTCCKGGGGCCAGTATCCTTTGCAAGAACGATACAGCATGAGAATGAGGATACAGTGTAGCCTTTATGCCACCTTTAAGATATGTCCAAAATTTTCTTTTCGATCTTTTCCATCTCTGATTCTTTGTCTGAGTTCACGAGATGTATCAAAGGAACAAGCCCAAATAATGCTACTTTGGCATTAAGGAAAGAAGCACATTGCTCCAATCGCATCATCCTAGTGAAGGACCTCCAGCTTAATAAAGCTGCACACCAATTTAATAAAAAAAGTTTATCAAAAAGATAAGTAAATTGTACAATGATCAATAGAGTCCAATACTCTATGACCTAATAATTTGTAGACGACGTTCCCAAGAAGAATTTGCTTGACAAAACAGTTTGGTGCTTCAGCATAAAGATGTTCATTCAGTTTCTTAAGAGATGCATTTAGCATGGTTTTATCAAAATTACTAGACAAGACACGAACCTTTTCTGACCTAATGTTACGTAACAGGCTTAGCGTTTCAGCAAAATCTGTAGGCGGCATCCGAGAAAATTTGAGGCTCTCCCCAGTGTGTGGATGTACAAATCTAGAAAGCAAATGTTTGATTACTAATTTTTCTATAATGGTGCGATGCTAAACTGCTATGAAATGCAAGTACCAGATATTTTTTCTTACCCCAGTGTAAAAGCATGGAGGTGAGGTCTTTCTAGTCCAGAAATCATTTCCATGAGCTTTCCATGGAAGCTAGGTGGGGTTCTAGGCTGAAGCAGTGAGAAAGCCATGCCCTTGGTTCCTCCATAAATTTCATCTCCCAGTAGAGGAACTCCTTGGTACTTTGCATGTGCCCTTATCTGGTTTTGCAGAAAATGATGCAGCTACATGATCCCAAGCTCATAAAATGGGAACTCATTGCAAAAATAAGTAACAAAAGAAATGAATAAGTCAAATATGAAACCATCAGACTGTAAATGAGGCAGAAACCATGCCGAGGACCAATATCCACCCCCTCCTGCCTGCAAAATCTACACCTAAATTCCAAAGGGGTGTGGGAGAAAAAGTCTGCTACAGGCTGAACTTGTGTAYATAATTTAGGAGCTTGTATAAGGGAAGACCAGTAGCAGCATTGGGTAACTTCGAAAAGAAACTTATAATTTTTGTATATATTAAATGATAGAGGTTACTGCCACAACATTTGGAGAAAACGCCCTTAGTGMATACATGGAACAAAAAGCACATAAGCTCACCATTTTAGCTCTCAAGCAGAACCTAAGAGGTTCATGTATAGGCTCAAATAGTACTTGTTGGGAGACCTTTCGGGTAATAAATCAATATTTGGTGAAATACTGAAGCATCTGCTAACTAAAGAACAATTTACCTGATGAGTGCGCCCAGTTTCAAGCTTCCATTCAACTAATGCAGAACCACCACCGGCAAGTACTTCAATTACTCTGTACCTGATGCAATAAGGATTTAGTAATACCCAGAAAAACAATATGCAAGCACATAATTATGCGGTAGGAACTGACTACTGTAATCTTTCTCCTAGAGGAAAGGTATGACAGAAGCAAGTTCAGACTGACAATGATGATTCAACAAACAGGTAAATTTGCTCAGCAAACGTTGTACAATGTCCCCTATTTCGCAAACATATATTTCAAGTTAAGCAAACTAATATCAGCCTCAACAATATTTACTTCCGCAGATCGGCCGACTGATGGCAAGGGTGCCATTCACCAGCTTAAATGCTTGAAGCATTACATGCATAACCAATGTTTTCGGAACTCGTCCATAAGCCAGATTCAAGATGACTTAACCGAAACACTTTCACTTTCAGCTTTCATCTTAGATAGTCTAGCATATGCATCCTAATGGTGTTACTTTTGAAGGTCATTAGGAAGAAACCATCACTGACATCTTCCAAGTATATAAAAGACCAAGGAAGACCTCATATCACCTACTAGCAGCGTGACGTGCATTTCTGCCTTTAATTGATCCAGGGATAGCAGCCATACGAATTCGATTATTTACATCACGGCCTACTGGAATGTCTACACGTCCTGAAACTGGTGATGGAACTCCACAAGTAAGACTGATGTAGACTCTCTTTATACTGTGCTCCCTGAATTGGGCAGCAAGATGGGAATGAGAATGCTCATTCTACACAGTGCAAGAAGTACTAAAATTTAGTATACCAGTATAACAACAGAGGTGGAAAATTAGCTAGCAATTTAATCAAGGGGGGACAATTAGCATTGGTTACCAATTTTCAAAATCWGTTAGCGATCATCACCTTTGCAACAACAAGCAATCCACTAGTCCCCTTATCTAATCTATGGACAATTCCTGGACGAACAGACACCTCAGACATAGAAGAAGAGTTTCCTTCATTATAACTTGAAGTTGTAGAAAAGCCACTGAACTCGTCATCTGAAGCATCTTCTTCAGAAAGTACTTCTAGGCTCGATAATGAAACTGTAGGAAGACTGCAATGGTGAAGAATGCCATTTACTAGTGTTCCAGAAGCATTGCCAGGTGCTGGGTGAACAACCTGCATGATCAAACATTATTCTATTATAGACGTCAACCATAGCAATTGTTAAAGAATAGTCATAATTTCACTTTTCGCTTATCTGTAGTTGTTATATGTGAAGGATAATTTATGTAAGAATATCATATCCAGGAAACGTTGATTTTTTCTTTCTAGATATCAATCATGTTTTTAGAAACCAGTAAGCAAAGAAAAGAAAGCTCTCTCTATTAGGAAAGGCAAATGAATCACAAGCATCAAAATGGGAAAGGACTAGTTAAGCAGAAAAATCTTCAATAGTTTAAAGTTTTCCCCCAGAAAAGGCAATGAGCATGGAAGAAAAATAAAAACATAAAGAAACAATAGTAAATTTGTTGTGAGTATATGCTTTAAGGATATTAATATGTGTGTGCCGAAGATATCTACAAGACCCACAATTAACCTAGTCAGAGAAGCTAACAGACACACAATGGCTTAAACGAAGTAGCACGTCTAACAGAAAATTCAATAGCACAAAATTGCACAGGAAATGAAAGCAGAGACAGCCACACACCAGCCACCAGAAAACAAAAGTAACTCTACCCAATAATGAGCTTGGAGCTAGCAGAATTGCATATAAGAAGAAACTATTATCTTGTTTATACTCAAAGAACTCACTAATCCACCACAAAATAAGTTTACAAATTTATGAGTTTGGAGATAGTGATAATTGCAAATAAGAGGAAAAAAAATMTCGTTTATAATACTTCAAAGACATTCTTCCACATATAAAAGAAAAGAGCTATTAACTAGTTAGTGACCTCACCATGTGAGCAGGCTTGTTGACAACAAGTACATGTTCATCCTCATAAACTATATCCAAAGGCATATCTTCTGGCTCAGCCCTCAAAGGCTGCAACTCTGATATTGTACAATGAACCTTATCCCCACCTCTCACCATATGTGAAGCCTACAAAAGAGCAAATTAAGCTAAACAAATGAAAGGCAATATAAACTGCTCGATTAGAATGTCCATTAACAAAGATCAAAACTTTACTATTTTTACTCCTTTTCAAGTAATAAAATGTCCAACCTTATCAATGACGCGGCCGTTAACAGAGACAAGACCAGAGCGGATGCTGGATTGTACTCTTGCCCTGCTGATGCCATTAATTCGAGAAGAAATCCAAGAATCCAATCTCAGCTTTCCTGAATTAACATCAACGGTTTCCTGGAGTTTAACCCCAGAGTAATTGTTAGTAAGGCGCTCGCCAATGGCTTCCCCGTTAAAATTAGAACAAGCCCTGATGATGAGTTTTGAGGCCCTGAATATTGACAAGGATTTATGGGTACTTTTGAGGGCTTTTGTGGAGGAAATCGAAGTCCAAGAAAAGGTATTGGTGAGTGAGAAATAAACCATTTTCTCTTGCTTTTTCCAGTCTCTGCAATTGAGGTTCTTTCGTTGTATAGTAGTTAGAGAGCATAAACTGAGAAGAAAAACAGGAACAATAACGGCGGCAGAAGAGATTCCGGAAATAAAGTTGCTTCCTGCCCAGTGCAACTGATCTAAAGGGGCTGTTTTCCTGTGTTTCTGTTCTTTTTCTATTCATTTTGAGGTTTCCTTATATTGTTCTTGAAAATACAAAAAGCTTGTTCGTTTTAAATGGATTTTATTTTTCGAGAGAATTTAGAGAGGTAGTCTCTCATTCTTAGTTTTTTTGCTTATTTTTCTTATTTTCTATTTTGTGAATAATTTGTTAGAGGTGTTTAATGAGCTAGTATAGTAAAATTTAAAAATGATTTTGAAATTTCGATGTGAGGTAATGATTTGCTTCAAGAAAAATKCATTAATTGGATATTCATCTCATTCCTTGTACATACAAAATGAAGCACTTCAAAAAGTATTGTCTATCAGTATTTTCTAARTAATCACTTCAAATGTAATGAAGTTCAAAATCAAGATTAGATCCTAATTGATGTTAATGCTGCAGAAGGCTTATGGTTCTTGTCATTAATAATCCTCGAATTTATGAGCAGAGCCCCTTCTGCAGCTGGCCCAATATTCAGCTACAAGCTTAGAGAAAGCTGAATTGGTTTCCATTAGTTTTGAGGGTTCATCATACTCCAAAATTCTCCCTACAAGAATACATAAATCCAGATTTGCATTAGAGGAACTCAAGTACTTGACTTCAGTTCAAGAAAATGGAAGTTCAATGCCTTTTGAATCGAAGAAAAAAGAATTGAAACTGAAAAGAAAAGCGTACCAAAAGAAAGAACCATGACCATGTCACTGTCTATTACGGTTGGAACTCTGTGTGCCACAGTTATTACAGTGCAATCTGAGAATTCTTCTCTGATCACTTTCTGCAGAATGGCATCTGTGGCAGAATCAATGGAAGCAGTGGCTTCATCAAGGACTAAAATTTTGTTCCTTTTCAAGACAACCCTTCCAAGACAGAAGAGCTGTCTTTGCCCCATACTCCAATTTTCACCTTCATCACTGACTGTAAGAACAAGTAAAATGCAATATTAACTGGTAGCAGCAGAGGCTTCATAGTTCATAGAGGCAAAAAGCAAATAATTTTGCAGATTGCTTTGAAGACTCACCAGAAGATTCTAGCAAGTTTGGAAGTTTGCTGATGGTGTCCTTCAACTGGCACTTCTCTAAGGCCTAGGATAAAAACTTTGGTAGTCAAATTGATCAAGAAAATATTGGACTATGCCAAATTCAGAGTTCTTGGAAATGAACTCTCACCTTCCACAGCTCTTCATCAGTATAGAGGCCTAAAGGATCCAAATTTGTTCTAATGCTGCCCCGAAAAAGAGTTGGTTCTTGAGGGATGATGCTGAGTTTCAACCTTAAATCCTCAAGACCTATAGAGCAAATGTCGATCCCATCTATAATTATTTGCCCTCCGCAGGGATCTACAAGGCGAAAAAAAGCACTGATTAGTGTTGTTTTGCCGCTTCCTGTCCTTCCAACAACTCCTACTCTGGTCCCTTCTCTGAAAGTGCAAGTGAGCCCCTTCAGAATTATTGGAGCATTTGGGCGGTATCTTATCTGAAAATGGAAACATATTAATGTCAGGAAAATGGAACAACCTCGCTCATGAGGCTATGATCTGAACTGGGGTCCTTAACTTAAGATCCTGCAACTCTATCCTGCCCTTGGAAGGCCATGAAGATGGTGGCCTCTGGTCATCTATTATTGCTGGAGGTTCTGGTGGTATATGCATGAACTGCTTGATCCTCTGTACTGAAATTATATAGTTAGCTAACATACTGTACCATCGAGATAAGAATACTTGAGTGCCAGCAAGAGCAAAAGCATAAGAAAGAGAGAGTCCAACAAGCCCTGAAAAAAGAAGGATAGGCAAATAAATTTCTCAGAAGAATCTTTAGCAGGGTTAAAAGACGTTTTAAATGTTTCAAAGCATGGAACATTTCACAAATACCTGGAGCTAGATAGCCTTGTGGAAGTAATACTAAGAGAAAAGCAGCTGTAACTAGAGTTAGGTTTTGAAGTGATTCTGTTCGTAGAACCAACCACTCCATCGCAGCATTRGAGAAGAAGAAGACCTTTGCATCTGCATCAATGAGCTTTAGATAGTTGCGTAAGAATCTATCTTCCATGTTAAAGGATCTAATGGTGGCAACACCAAGTGCTGTCTCAGCTGCATAATTCATGATAGGGGCTTTTGTGGTTCCATTAATTCTCATAAGTTCCCGTGCAGTGGGTTGGTAGTATCCCTTCACTTGAGGAGGATAAGAGTCATAAATTTTCTTAGCAATTTAAAGAAAGGAAATATTAGAAATCTAGGTCTCACCTGAACATATTTTGAGGCTACTGTAGCAAAGATGCCCACAATAAGAACTTCCCATGTGACTGAAGCCATGATAGCAATGGTAGCAACTAGTTCAATTCCAGCCGCCATCACGAAAGCATAGGAGAAAGGGATATCAAAATCTAGCACACTCAAATCTGAGGAAGCCTGAGGAAAATTTTCTAGACAAGTTGAGCAAAAATTATATACTTCAGATTCTTGTAAGACCAGTGAAAAGAAGCAAATGAATCTTACTCGTGTCAAGATCCTCCCAACAGGAGTAGAGTCAAAAAAGAGCATAGGTGCCTTGAAAAAGGAGTTGGTGAAACCAGAGAAAAAGGCTTTAGAAGCACTCAGTCCTAGAAGAACTGCAAATAGAGATCGGAGATATGCAAATAACGTGCTGACTGTTGAAATCACTGTATAAACAGAAACTATCATGACACTGCTAATCTTAGGAGATTGGATAGCAAATGCAAGCCAATAGCTCGCTGCAGCCTGCAAAGCAACGAAACCAGCTTGCGCTGTTATATTGGAACATAAGAAAGAAACTCCCTTCGACACAGAGATATAGTCCAAGAATGGTTTAAATCCAATATCCCCAATTTCCTTCTCTTCTTCACTTGTAAGTTGCATTCCAGGTGTAATGAAAATATCTCCTTCACTGTCTTCTTTACCAAGGTAAGGCTGCTTGCCTCCTTGCACCTCATCCCTATGTAGTCGTCCAGGTTCGAGTTCATTTTTATCATTCTGAGGTTCAGACAATGTCATTGATTCTCTATGAGCAACCACAAGCTGTTCAAATGCGGTCCCTGCTGTCAATAGTTCTCTGTAACTTCCTGATTGAGTAACATTTCCACCTTCCATAACCTCCAGAGGTTAAAATGGATGATTTTATCAGCCAAATAACATGTTAGGACCAAGAAAAATTAATTGAAGCAGTACAAGGACTAAACTAAGAAGCATATGCAAGTGATCCTGATTACCAGAATATGATCAACCTCCGAAAGAAACTCAACCTGGTGAGTCACAAGAATGACAGTCTTCCTGACTAAAGCAGACATCACACAATCCTGAAATTACATGATTTGAATAATTTTTCCGAGATTTTCAAACTATTGCATTATTTTTAGTTAATACAAGTGTATGAAGGTGGCACTTACATTAAAAAGGGATGATGCTGTATGTGCATCTACTGCACTAAAAGGGTCATCAAGGAGATATATGTCTGCATCGCTGTAGACTGCTCGAGCAAGTTGAATTCTCTGCTTCTGTCCTCCACTCATGTTCAGTCCTCTCTGACCTATCTCTGTAAGATCACCATAGTCAAATCCCTGAATGTCTTTATCTAAAGCAGTGACCCTTATAGCCTCTTCATATCTGAATTTGTTCATAGGTTTGCCGTAGAGTATGTTGTCCCGAACTGTTCCACTCTGTATCCAGGAAGCTTGAGAAACRTAGGCAATGGATCCATAGACATTCACCTGATGGCAAACAACACTAAGTACAGTCAATAGCCGAAACTTATTTCACAATAGTGTTACAGATAGAACAGCTTTATAACTCACAGTTCCGGACTTCTTTGGTATTTCTCCWAGGATGGCATATAGAATTGAGGACTTTCCAGCACCAACTGGTCCGCAAATTGCAACTTTATTCCCCTTTCGTACTTCCAAATTTACATTTCTAATTGTTTCGGTGCCTGAATCTGGATTCCAACTGAAATGACCATCTTGTATGAGAATGTTAAGATCTGTGTCACCTATAGGAGTTCGCAGTGTGTCCTCTTGTTTGATTTCATCTTCTTGAAGAAAAGAATTGATTCTGTCAAATGAAACTTTAACCTGAATCAAAAAAGAAAGAGCCTCTGGTAGCATCCGAACAGGTTCTCCCATGATTCTTAAGGCTGCCAAGACAGTGAAAATAGTACTAGCATTCAAAGGGGCGCTCTTGAAAAGGACGCACCCAAAAAAGACAACAGAAGAAACAATTGTTGGGGACATCCAATACACGACAGTGTTATAAACCTTATTATACTGAGATTTACTCAGCCATTTGAATTCACTTTCTCTATATGATTCAATCAAGTTCTTGAACTTCTCTTCCCATGACTGTAACTTTATGATTTTTATATTGTTCAAGATCTCTGAAGTAGACCTCAGTCTCTTGTCTTGAGCGGTCATAAATTCACATTGACATTTTTGAAGAATTTTTGCAAATGGTACATTGAGAACTCCACAAATGAGGAGAGGGACTAAACCAGGGAGAACACCAAGACCAGCAACTCCAAAAAGAACCACAATGGCTACAAAAACTTGCAGGCCAGAACTCCATGCTAGGTGAGACCACATTACAAATTCTCCCATCCGATAAGCATCAACTGCTATATAGTTTACAACTTCACCAGTTGAGTGCCTTTGCCTCCCTACACTCGAAAGCTTGAGTTGCTTTTGATATGTTGCGACCATGAGAGCTGATCTAATCCTCGTACCAATTCGTCTAGAGTGAAAGAAGAAATGCCTATAAGATAAGGAGTCGACGATCCTGGCAAAAACCAGCCCCCCCACTAATAAAAGACCTTCATCAAGATTTCTGGTTTCATCACTAGAATAATTTACAAAACCAAAGAGCAAAAGTGGACAGACTGAAACAGAAACTACTCTAAGCAAAACTAAAATGCCTACAAGCACCATTTCTTTCCAGTAGACTTTTTCTATTGCCCGGAGAGCTAAGTTCTGACTCAGACCATTTCTGCTGTCCTCCTTCCCCTTGTGAATTGAGCTCCATGCATCAAAGAATTTCTCATAAGCCAAAATTGCTTCATCTTCGGATACTAGACAAGGAATATCTTCAAGAGCTAAAGTTGTAGAATTACCTAGGCGTAGTAAYGGATTAATCCAGGAAAACAATAATTTGCCACAGAAACTAGCATGGCCTATATTATGACAGTTTCGGTCATCTTGTTTAGTTAAGAGAGGTTCTGAGGAACTGTTCCTAGGAGTTGGATGAGAAATAATAAGGCTGTGAATTGTCGGAATAGCACAAAAGAGAAGCAAGAAGTTCACGAACCAAGAAACCAGTCCAAGGATTTGAATGCTGTGACTTTTCACCAAAACTTCGACATTTAGAGCTGAAATTAGAAGGAAAAATACAATCCACCAAGCAGAAACAAGTATCTTGATCCATCTTGAACCTTCTACAAGCAAGGATAAAGACAGCGTGATCCATGTCAATCCTCTGGAAAAGCTAGCTAACCAGCTCAAACTGCTATAGAAACCAGCACCAAAATATGCAATGCCAATAATGGCACAACAGATTGAAATAGCTGTAGTGACCAAGCCCTTCCTCCACACGAAGATACTTTTTCTCCCCAGAAGACCTATAAGCAAGACAGTGTAGAACACAACAACTAGCAACAGATTCAAGAAATCTATAAGAGTCGTCTGAACGCACAACGATCCAAAATCGGAATTTCGTTYACAGATCATTCCGAGTAGCCCTGCAAGTCAGTTAGTTACAGCATTTCAACATCACAAAATCACAAGAAACAGTAAAGAAACAAATCATATTATAATTAAAGAAGTTCCATCCTCATTGTTGGAGAATTAAAATGAACTGCACCTGCTGACCATCCGAACTAGTTAAACAAGTATCCAAAATGGAAAATAGCTATGAATGTTATAAAGATCCAGAAACAGCTACAATAAACTAGCGTACCATTTGAAGCTGAAGAGGAAGCCATTGTAGGAGACTCAGGAGAAACGTTTGTGGTCAGTATATCGGCCTAGAAGAGGGAAACGGGATCCAACATCAACATGCATGATTGGACAGATGGTGCTTGTCAATGATGAAAGACAAATTCCTTTAAGAGAAGTGTTCATCAATGACTGGACCAACCCAGATTAAATGATTTGAATCCATATACATAATGATTGTCAGAGTCTAGCATCGACTGCTCAGTACGTCAAACCTTACGTACCAGGATAGAATAGCATTATCGAGCCGTAACGAGGGATATCCAATCCACTTGGGTTAGAACATTGTTAAAATCTTGAAAGTTTTTGGGAGGTAAATTTCGATGAATTTTTTTCAGAATGCTAATTTATTCAATCAAGATCGTTTTGRTGATAGCAGAACTTCTCTTATCAATAATGACATAAAAGATCATGTTTTTACATGTTAATATGGGTCCAAAACTTGTGTTCATCACTCTCTATTATTGATTGAGTAATGACAAATTGGATGAACATGCCATTTTGGCATTATACAATTTTGAAAAGGACAAGGTAAATATTTGATCAAACCTCCCCAAGAAAACAACTGGAAAGGCATAAAAAGACAATGAGGTTTGAAGCAAATGAAGACAACAGCAAAGGATTGGACCGGCATTGTCATCTTCATTCACATAAAGGATCTTTGCCCAAGAACTTAGTGATAGAATTGGTCTGCTAGATTCACTTTTCAACCACTGTTGGCAGTAAAATAGTGGCACTCACCTCCCTCCCACAATCTGATTATAGAGATTAGATCATATAATAGAATAACCTATACTTGGACCAGAGTTTTGTTTCTATATGTGATAGGATGTGATTTACATCGTCATTGGGTTTATAAACGGTCAGGGAATTTTATCGGTTTAGCCAATTATTCACAATTTTGATCAAGATGGTAAGTCACTTTATTTTTTAGCAAATGCAATCTTAACTCACACTTACTAAATAAGAAAATGCAATATTTGATTGTGTTTTTATTTTTTTAAATTCAAACTCATAATATGAACATGCTGAGAGCGGCTCGAGTTTCAAAAAAGTATCTTGAAACATATTTGGAGACACCCCTCTTGCATAAATGTGCATATATAGATATGTTTTATCTTTAACGTGTATTTAAAATTAGTAAAAAGAAACAATGTTTTATTAGAATTAAATATATATATATATATATATATATAACAGAGACTGCATTGGATGATATGATTTTGTTAGTCTCGTCGTAGGTGAAAAAGGAATACAATGTTGTCRRTCTTTCTTTAATCGAATATGAAGTTTTTCGTTTTCCTTTAGCTTTTTGTATGTTGAGTTCATACAGTGAGAACAGGGACGATCCTTCTTCACGGTTCATTTTTGTATATTGTTAGATTTTGGTGGAGTTTGTAGAAGAAATTTCAAATTTAAATTTTTAGATTTAGCATAGATTTATTTTTTTTCCTAAATTCATTAATTTAAGATGAGTCCAATAAAGCAATTGGCCGAATCATCAGAAGGATTTGGAAACTTTTAGCAAATATTCAAGAAAATTCTCTACTGGATTCGGATAAAAAGGGTTAATGATCCTTCGTTTAATGTTTTTGTGTCTCGAGATTTAAGAAGAGATWTGATACTTTTTCGTTTAAGCTTATCTCCATTATTCTAAGCAAAGTAATGTAATGATCCTACACCCACAAACGTACGGCTGGCCCAGTGTTGGAAGACGTCCTTCCCAGTTTTTGGGCTCTAATCCGCCATCGAACTAGAAAGTAAAATAGTAAATCCACGCTATCCTCTATCACCATCCATGTAATGCAAACTCTCCAATTGCCTTCGTCAACCAGTGAACATAAGCATAATGATTCTTAAAGAGCCTTGGATATCTATAAATGAGTAGCCAAAAGAAGGAAAAAAAAAAAAAAAAAACATAAATACCTGATTAACTGGGACTTGGTTAATTCACCATTAGCCTTAGGTAGACACTCTTTAACTTTCTCGGAAAGGTTGAAGGGATCTTCTTTGGATCCTTTTCCTCCTTCGAACTACGAATRAAAGTTATTTTTGACCTATGATAGCATGTATTGATCGTTCAATTCTGCATAGAGGATAATCATTGTTGAAATTAGATATGACTTAATTCTCTTAGAACTGGGTATTCTGGGTGGGCTATCCTAGAAGGATAGTTATTATACCTTTGGGGAAAAAAGTTTGTATCTTATTTCCAGATTTCAAGCTATTTGATCTGGTAGCGATGAAAGAATGGATATAGTTGACAAAGACCCTATTTCCTGGAGTAAGGCATCCAAGTATGGTACTAACTCAACCATATAGTATTGAAGGAGCGAAGGGACTAGACCTTTAGGGAGAGGTTCGCATCTGAACCGAGGTCTGAAACCTTTAACTCAACCGGAGCCGTTCGAATCTGCTGAGAGAATCGGCTGTTATAGAAGTAGAAGCAGCTCGGCTCCGGGAAAGGGTAAACCCATTAGATTAAATTAGCCTGGTTCGGTCTCATCCAGGGGAGAGGGGAGACTATTTACAATCTCAAGGCGCTGCAGAATTCTATAGATGTTGGGGTCAAAGGCAAAAGTAAGAAGAGCTCTGTTGGGAAAATCRAGTCATAGGGAAGTAAGAGATACTTATTACAGCCATGATATGAGGATAAGAAGTAAGAGCCAAAAGCCGGACAATACATAATAAAAGATGTCTTTGGTTTTTCCAAAAGTTGTTCACCTATGATATCACTYGTCACCTATATTCTATAATCATACACAAGAAAACCTTCATATTCCTTCCTTCCTCATTTGGTCACAATTACCAATGGATGTCTTTACATTCTCATCACAAGCAACCCAAATACACCATTCTTTCTTCTCAACATCACCTCATAATCCAACCCTTTTCCAACCTGGTACAATAGTTTCAAATCAACACTTCAGCCGCTGTAAATGCAGCTCACAGATGACCCAAAAGCAGACCCACCAATCGTTTGATGGAATTCCTCTCAGAGATACTTTTGCATGGAACAATCTTATCCAGACATATCTCAGTAGTGGAGCCCCTAATCAARTCACCTCTGTCTACCAGAGGATGCTTCTGCTGGGTGTCAAGCCTGACCGTCACACTCTGCCACGGGTTCTTTCCGCTTCTCGGATTTTAGGAAATTTACCTTTAGGCAAACAGCTGCACTGTCATGTTGTCAAATTCGGCTTCTCTTCTGATCCGTTTGTTACATCATCTCTTCTTGAATTGTATGGCCGGCTCGATGGTATTGATGCTGCGAAATGGTATTTTAAGACCGCTAGATTCGATAAGAAAAATGCCGTTGCATGGACTTTGTTAGCTGGGATATATATGAAAAATAGTAAGCCTCAGTTAGCAATTGACTTGTTTTTTGAAATGATAGAGCATAGTGCTACCGCTATTGATGCCGTGGCTTTTGTTACTGTTATTAGTGCTTGTACTATGTCAAAATCATTGCGCGAGGGCAGGCGTATTCATCAGATTGCTAGGGACCATGGATTGGAATCCGATGTTTTGCTGGGAAATTCTTTATTGAAGATGTATGTTGATTGTGGTAGTGTGAAAGATGCTCGGGCGGCCTTTGATAGCATTGCTTGTAAAGATGCCATTTCTTGGACTACAATTATTAATGGCTATGTGAAGAAGGGAGGGTTCAATGAGGGTCTCAAGTTATTTAGGTTGATGAACAAGGATGGCGTGAAAGCTGATGCTTTTGCGATTTCTAGTATCCTTCCAGCTTGTGCAAGAGTAGCCGCTCATAAGAATGGCAAAGAAATCCACGGTCATCTGATCAAGGGGGGGGTTGAGCTAAATACTACAGTCCTAAATGCTTTAATGGACATGTATGTCAAATCAGGTTCCATTGAGTACGCTTCAAGGATATTTTCAAGGATGAACGGTAAAGATGTAGTTTCRTGGACTGTCATGATCTTGGGCTATAGTTTACATGGTCGAGGAAATCTAGGAGTAGAATTGTTCCGAGAAATGATAGATAACTCAAATGTAGAAGTAGATCAGATGATGTTGACTGCAGTACTCTATGCTTGTTATTCTGCGTGCATGGTTGACGAGGGCAGATATTTCTTTGGCCGCATAAGGTCTCCAAAGGTGGCACATTGTGCACTAATGGTTGCTCTTCTAGSTCGTGTTGGACTCTTTAGCGAGGCAAAGGCATTCATTGAGGAAAGAAAAATTGCGCAGCAAAAGGATGTGCTAAGAGCACTATTGGATGGGTACAGGATACATCAAAATACGTACGAGGGTAAGAGAATCGTTGAGCAGCTCTGCGAACTAGAACCTCTTAACACGGAGAATTACGTTATACTCTCGAATTGGTATGCAAATCATGAAAATTGGGACATGGTAGATAAACTAAGAGAAACAATTCGAGATATGGGTTTGACACCAAAAAAAGCTTTTAGCTGGATYGAGTTCAGGAACAAGGTTCATGTCTTCAGGACAGGGGATKTATCTCACCCAAGAACAGAATGTATATACTCAGAACTACAGCGATTGATGAAGAAAATAGATGAACAAGGAGGGTTTAGGATCACATCAGATTTTAGCCTCCATGATGTTGATGAAGAAAGGGAGCGTGCTCACATTGGACACAGTGAACTGTTAGCCACCTCCTTTGGGTTGATTCATACAAAAGAAGGAAGTCCAATCCGAGTAACAAAAAACCTTCGTGTTTGTCGCAGTTGCCATGATTCAGTTAAGGCCATTTGTAGAGTGGTCGGCCGTGAAATTATTATAAAGGACCCAAGCTGTTTTCATCATTTCAAAGGTGGAATCTGTTCTTGCGCGGACTGTTGGTGATTACCTGATTGGCCGTATTTTGATACTTACGCGAATTGCATCAGCTATTGTAGAGTGATGCTCGCTGTGTACATTTTCTGAATGGCAACTGCAGAAGGTATTCTGGTCAATTTCAACTACACYGTATAGGAAACCACATGTATGGATGAGTGCATCTTCATTACAAATTTACAATGAAGATGTTCTCCTATTGATAGTTCATATTAGCCAAAAGACTCACGTTGGCAGTCTTAGGCAGTCTTAAACTTTCTGCTTCGTAGCTCAACAACAAAAAATGGGGAAAAGGTTATGAAAATGGTCGATTACGGAGGAGATGAAACTTACTGAAATTTATTGGGTCATATTTCCTAACCTTCATACCAGCACTACTTTTTTTTTTTTTTTTCATTTTCCATCTTATGCAATTATACATACTGGTATTCAAGATTTGATTTGATGTTCTGTTTGTTGTTTCTAGTTTTGTGGCTAGATTCTCATATATTCCATTTTGTGTGGTCTTTTTGGGAATCTATCCAATTGATGAGCAGTTGCAACGAAAAACCTGCCCGCTCTCTCTGACCTTTCAACTCTGATTGCCATGCTTTCTTCTGGTTATTCACCACCTACAGAAATTCGAGGACGAGGTAGGTAAACGAAAACCATCATATTTTTACAGCATCTACACTTGAGACGTTATGTAAGCACATCATCCCTCAGTCATTTAAGCACTGACCAACAGGATCAATGGATCATATTCTCACTAAAACTTCATAATTTTTGGTTATCATATGYAGGAGAGAGTACTTGCAAGGTCCAAAGGTATAGCAGAGGACTCCTTTCAGAGCATCGTGCTATCATATTTATTTGCGTTTAAGTCCAAGAATCATCCTTTCGGGTCTCAGGAAAAGGACCAGCTCTAAATGCTTTCTTAAATCGATGTTCACTGAATTACTATAATCTTGCAAATTCAGTGCATTTTCAAACACACAATTCACAGGTTAGTTTAGGAGGTCTACTGGCAAGTGACTAGGAGGTCTCTTAGCTGCTTCCATAATGTTGTTTAATCAATGATATGAGAGTTAACGGCGAAACAAAAAGARCATGACTGGGCATTTTTCTTACTCTCTCTTCACAAATTGAAAGCTTTCAAATTGAGAACAGAGGAATAGACTCAGAAGCCTGTTCTTGTAGCCCTTGAAAGCAAAAGATGCAGAGTATGTGAGTTGCTGACACGCCKTAACGGCCGAAGATCCCCTGCAAAACATTGGCACCTACGTCCCTGCAGCATGCCACAACCGAGGCTAGCGACATCCTTCCCAATGTGCATCCCTTGTATCTCCTTGTCTTTCTCTTTTTCTTGCCAAAATSCATGCAAAAACAATGAGTTCTTTTATGTCACTCCACAATCATTTAACTTCCTTTTCCTTCTCTAGCAATGAGGTTAATACGAAGAACCTTGATTATTGAGAGAATGAAAACCAAACATCTCAAGAAGTTTCAAGACAAACATAAAATTTAAAAGATATTAACTTCAGAAGAAAGAGGAACCTTCATTTTCCTCCTTCCTCATCAAAATCCCTATATCATGGCATCTCATCCAAATTCTTTGACAAATTATCCAAAGATCATCATAGCCATTCCCCTCTCTTTGTGGTGTTTTGAWACTGGTATTCTGATTCTGACTACAGAAGAAATCACAGAGTATGTAAGACAACCTTTCTATGAACGTTAAGGAATAATGATCTCTGAACTCAAGTATTCCCCGATATAAAGGATACCTTTGTGGTTTTCTATTACAGGTATTGTGATCCTGACTASAGAAGAAAACTAGACAAAAATCTGCAGCTACATCAAGTCATACACCCAACAGTTTCTAACATAAAAATATGAAAACAAAATCACAAGAACATATGTGCAAGTTACCTTGCAGGCATAAGCAGAGAAATTGAGCAGYACCCACAAATTCCTTCAAAATTCCACATTCAGGGGCATCCATGAATCCTTTCAATATACAGATGCAAACAATGTTTTAATCTCGAATATCAGAAGAACATACAACATAAAGAAAGTCAAGTTTGAAAGATCAGGCAGGCGGCTTCAAAGRATGTTCCATTTTACATAGCTAAGTACCATTAGTTCAGTTTTAAAAGTTTCCTATGAGTGGATGGACAAATTGAAACAATGTTTTAATCTCGAATATCAGAAGAACATACAACATAAAGAAAGTCAAGTTTGAAAGATCAGGCAGGCGGCTTCAAAGGATGTTCCGTTTTACATAGCTAAGTACCATTAGTTCAGTTTTAAAAGTTTCCTATGAGTGGATGGACAAATTGTAGCAATGTCAGAGAAAGTCAATAACTCYTATAAAAACATGTTAAGAGAATCACCAAAATTCCATTAGATAAATCATTTTCCTGCAAGACTTTGTTTCAAAACTGAAAAGCTTTCTCCTTAAAAGTCCTCTACTATTATAGCATCCTCTCTTCTTTCACAAGCRAMAAGTGGAGAAATCCTTTTCTTTTCCATCGAGGAAATACTTATAAGCCAATTCTGGAATCATGCAAGCTTATATTTGCCTTTTTCTTTTTCCTTTAATTTTTCCCCCCTYCCGAGTGGGGGAGGAGAACAGGGAGAAGAGGAGATTGAAGTTGCATAATATGAGAACTCACAATTGAACTAGAAATTTRTAATCAAGATGCAACATAGATTGAATGCAAAAAGTTATTCTTTGGAGTTAAAAAAAGGTTTTCTTGTAACTGTGAGATAATTAGCCAAAAAAKGCACCGGAGTAGAATACATTACCAGAATAACCACATATCCAAAGGAAAATGACTATCTAAATTTACAACAAAAAATAGCTTAACCTTATTCTAACCAGCCAAAACAAAAGCCCATCTACAACCTAAGTAAGAACAAGGGTAAAAAGAGGGAGACAAGAAATAGAAGTTTCCAGGTTAAAAAAGTTTTAAAACGAACAAACAAGAAAAGGCCAAAATTTCTTGCCATTTTCCCCTGAAGTATCTAGCTTTCTAAATTAAAATTGTCAATGGATACCTATAGCAGGCTGTTGCAAAATGACGCATTTACTTTTCTTGTTCTGGAAAGGGAAAACCATAAGTAAACACAACCAATCACCTCAMCCAGTTGTTGAATTTGACTCGTCTATTTCTCTAGAAACCTTGAATACATATCCCGAAGTTCTCTAGCTGAATGACCTYGACCAGTCTTTTCAAGCTTCTTAACAACTGTAATATACACTTCAAAATCAGGCTTCAGACCTTTGCCCATCATTTCAACCATAATTCCTTGAGCAGAAATAAGATCTCCTTTTCTTAGATGAAGTTCTGCTAACAAGCTGTAAAGCTTAGGGAAGTGCTTATACATGATGCCCGAATCACTCACATAGTCATGTGCCTCGACATATTGTTCTGATCTGAATAATGCCTTCAGAATAGCAGCAAGAGTTTGAAGCCGAGGCTCAAGCTTTGTGTCTACCATTTTATTCAAGAAGCTTTTTGCAAGACCCAACCTTCCACAGTTGCAAAATTTGTGTATAAAGATCTCAAATGTTGATGCATCTGGAAGAACGCCATTCTTTTGCATTATTTCAAGCATGTTATATGCTTCAGTCATCTTATCTTGCTTACACAAACTGCCCACCAGATAATTGTAAGTCTTGACAGTAGGCTTAAAACCAACTTCTGTCATTTCCCGAATTATATCCGRCACTAAATGGCCTCTCYTGCATCTATGTCGAACCACAATATCRTAGTGTGAGTTCTTCTCAGTGATTTTCAACACATGCTTAGCCATTTCAAACAAGTCCAMCTTGCAAAACATTTCAATCAATGCACAAATGCCAGAACTGCGACATGAACCCCCCACCTTGTTCAATAGGTCCATGAGTTTTCCAACCGAGTTTATTAAAGAAGACTGACTAGTCCCTAATATAGGTAAAAACCAAAATGCGCTCTCATGAAGACATATGCTTTCCAACTTGAACTCCTTCAATAAAGACAACATRGTATCATAATCATCTAAACATCCGCAATTATTAATTATTAGGCTACAAAAATCAGCACTTGAGTATAGCCTGAGATTATGAGCCCGAAGCCATCTAAAAAACCGCAATCCAGATATCYTCTGGCAATTCAGAACCTGAAAAATCTCAGTAATAGACTCCAAGGAGAGCACTGAAGCAACTGAACTCAACTTTACCTCCATATCATCCCCACCATTTTTTATAATTTCAATAATATTATATACTCGTTTTGGTGCTCTATATATTCCTCGGCCATTAAATCTTCTGCCTTTTCGCTTTTTTTCCCCGACCTGAGCTTCATCCAAAACGACCTTCCAATTTCACTATCACGTCGAATGAGCACCGGTAACATCAGAAAGACACGATACAGAAAAAAACCCTTCTACCTTTATGTTCTTTCCCTATCACAAGAACTAGAAAACATGATTAGTTTGCAAATACTGTTTACTTCTTTAATGTTCGCCAAAGTCTTCAAAGATTGCGAAGAGGGATTTACAAAGATGAGAAAACCTGAGAGATATCCCAGATGAGGAATGGAAAAAAAAGAACTATCTTGTGAAGATAAAACAGAGTCAAAGCGCAATGTTGAATGATATCCAGAAGGAGAATTTGTTCAAAGAAGGGCTTTCTCTTAACTCTGAAACTCAACGAATGGGTAGCGAATGAGTCCAGGTCAAAAATTGCAGAAGCAAAAACAGAAGACGACGATGGGTGAATGCATGGATGGATATTATGCGTAATAATGTCCTATTGAAGTAGAACTGAAACAAAGTCAGTAGAAAAGTCTTGCAATCCGTACCAAGTTTAAAATGAGTCACTGAATCTGAATGAAAGAGAAAGCAATAGTAAGAAGGCTAGTTCGCTTTGCAGACTGTAGTACCTCAAAACCACTCTTCTGAATAGTCTTGGATTTCCATCTGTTCTAATTCTCAAAAACCAGTAGCTCCTATTATGCAATCCCCAGTATCATCAGCACTTTCCGCTCAAATTCGCTGTGTTGCACGATTGCCCGCCTTCCCCTCAGCTGATGAAATCGTGCGATTGCATTTCGGCGCCCTTTGATGACCAGAGAATCCGCAACACTGTGTTTACTTCACTTTGGTTGTTTTTTTTTTTCTTTTTTTTTTAAGTTCAATTCACATTGGAATACTTGTTACCTACGAGTATTCTCACACTTCTTTTTGCGATACGACCCTAATAATGACACAAAAGAGAAAGTAAAATATATAAATATATATACGTAATATATTTTAGGATTTAATAGAAAATATTGTTAGCCATCGAACTACCTTGTCCCCATAATATTCTTTCATTTCTACATTTAGTAAGAGCACATCTACTATTGACATCAATCACATGTTGTTATATGACGATCACTTAAYGAGAATTCAATTCAATTCATATAAAATAGATATCTAATGTGAAAGTAAGTAAACTTACCATTTTAAAGAAACAATTTAGATAGTTCTTTATCCTTAAATGTTCATATAACGACTATACTTTAACATGTTTCAAAAAAAACTTGCTAGTTTTGGATTCGAGTGGCACTTCATCCCTAACCACTAATCATTCGTTGATTCTTCAATATCAGTCAATTTTGATCTTCACTTAGTTTCATCGAGTTTCATCCTGATCATGAATAGATTACGCAGGTTTTGAATTCATAGAGAATGACAATTGTGCTATACAGATTTACTTTTGCTAATATCACATGATTCGCTTAACCAAGTTACTTTCTATGAGTTGTTTGACTCATTCTTCAACAGGCATGCATTCAGTGCTCTAGGCTCCCGCAACTGTTTGGATGTATATGATTTCATGTTCTATTTCACTTGTTGATGGGGATTCTTTTTACCCTACGATCACGGTGCTACTTCACTATCAGGTATATTTAGCCGATAAGGTAATCCTTGCTGATTCATACCGAATTTCACATGCTCCATACTACTGGGGTTAGGCCATTAGCTACTGATGCAGCATTTAGCTTACTTAATATTTTTTGGTTTCCATATYAGCATAATATGGTTTAAGACATATGTATAGAAGGTAATATTTTATTGAGACATTGCCGGTTCTAATAATATGRTAGACTCTTTATAATTTTAATAGCATTGAATTGAAGACACTAAGGATGATTTMTGTTTGCATTTTATTTTAAAGTTTTCGTTTTCAAAAAYATTTTTAATTTTTTATTTTGGATGATTGTTTCCAAACTTGTTAAAAATGAGTTTGGTTTGTCATTCTTGAAAAATATTTTTTCAGAATAAAAAATTAAAAAACCGTATTTAGTTTAGAATTTGACAGAAAATATTTTGACTATTTGTAATGAATTTACTTATAAAATTAAATTTGAAATACTATTAGTCAAATTATAACTTTTTAAATTAAAAAATAAAATTAAGTATTATTTAATTAATTATAAGTTCTTTAGATAATTACTATGGAGAAATTTTTTTTCACGTTTTGGTTGTAGGAGAGTGTTTTGCTTGAAAATGCTCAAAATAATATTTTGATTGTTTTTAATTTTTAGTACAAATAATATTCATTTTTTTAAACCCGTTTCAAAAAATATGAAAAAATACATTTTTAATGTTTTAAAAATTTGAAAATAAAAAAGAACATATAAACAGCAAAGAGAATATGATTTGAGCTTTTCTTCCTTTTTGAAAGAGTGGCTTCCTATTTTTCATTTTGTTTCTTTTAAATATACACATATTGATGTTTATATATATTTGACCCCTTGCCAAACATAATCTAGCTTCTGAATGCGATGCGTGAAGATCATTACACTAAGACTTTGAGAAAAGTTTTATCAAAATAGAATATGAGAGGAATAAGTTTARTCGACTTTAAATATTCTAATGTATATATTCTATTATATTCAATCAGCGCGCAAATTTAATAACTTTTTATYTGTTAAGTAAAATTAATTACATTTCCTTCAATTCTTTCAAATACTTACATATACTTATCATTTCTTAAAAAACTTAGAAATTTAAAGAAAAAAAGAGAATAACAATATAAAAATGATAATATTCAAATTTGTGCTAAATTGATTATTAAATTCCCTACTAAGATTTAATTTTCAAATTCAAACGAAGTCAATTATCAATATTTAAAAATTTAACTACTTAATCGTTCACAATTTCGATTTTATCATGACCTTAAAATTTATTCGCCTAATTAGAAACCTATTGATCCAAAAAATTGATGGGTGATGCTACTCTGCCAATTTTAGTATAACAAATTATCTGGAGTAGATTTGTGGTGATGGTAAATAAATACTGATTTCTTGACAAATTATAAGTAACTTTGTATTATTATATTGAATATAACGACTAATCGTAAAACTTTTTGCCTATATTTGACAACTAATTTAAAACATAAAAATATCCAAAATCCTATTTTTAGACTCTAAACTCTAATTTCTAAATCCTGAATCCTACAATCCTAAAATTTTAAAACCTAATAAATTGATATAGAATTTCAAATCATAATTATAAACCCTAACCCCCTAAATTCTAAACCTTCTACTAGATATGAAAAAAAATATTATTTAAAATTTTAATAAATAWTTTAATATGATAAATTTTAATTAAAATATCATGAAAAATTATAAAAAATTAATAAATTATTATTTAAATTGAAGTAACATTTATTTCATAAAGTTATATTCCTGCCCTTGCCCTTGTATTAAAAAGAAAGTCAGTCCAGCTCTAGCCAGAGCTTCTCCCACGTTTCATGAATTTCCAACTTGTTCGTATTTCCATTTCGACCACACTTTTCTAGAAACAGAAAGAAGCCAAGGAAAGTTCGCACCTGCTGCATCTCGTTCTCGTAGCTTCCTTTGCCTAACGAATCAACAAAGCCAGCCGGACATTTCTTCTGTCAAATAATACCGCAAAATCAAGAACTCCTCTCATTCTCATTTGATTCTGTAGAAGAAGAAGAAGAATAGAAAAGGACGATTGTTGATTATTCGCGGATTACTAAAATGGCATCTTTTGCAGAGGCACCTCCAGGAGATCCAAAAACCGGGGAGAAAATCTTCAAAACCAAGTGTGCTCAATGTCATACTGTTGATAAAGGAGCTGGCCATAAACAAGGTACCCTATCACTTACCGAACGATTTGTCCCTTTTGATTGTTTTTATTAATTAAATTTCTCGTCTTTTTTCTTCTTCTTGACAATCCCTTTTGTATTATGTCTTTTTACGTGTGAAATTATCATGTGAATGCATATGCTCTGAGTTTATACATGTAAATAAGGTTCTCTTGTTATCTCTGTTTATGTTTCATTTAGATCTTTTAGAKGACCGGATGTTCTGTTTAAAATTTAAAGKATTCAAATCGTATTGCATCAAGATTTGATTTTTGTGATTATTGTTTTTCAAGTAAAATTTGATTAAAAGATGAAACAGAAAGTACAAACATGGAGAGGGGTATATTCCCTCTAAGCAAAAGGGAAACTGGGAGTTAGTGAATTCAACTCCATGCTTCACAATCTTCATCCAGCTGATTTTGCTTAAGTGGGCTGATCTGGAAATTGTTTATTGCCATGATTTTCACTAGCTATTAGAGTATTTAGCTTTCTCCTTTTTTCTTGTTTTATTTTTTTGAGGTTTTCTTGCTGGTGGTGACATTGATTAAACTGTAGTAATTCTTTTGAGTTTGCAATTGAAAAGCTTTATTTATGTTTCCGTCTGGGCCTAGGGGGTTGTTGTCGTGAGAAGTGTCTTCTTGGTCGTTTCATTTGGTTATTACACACTCAATCCTGCTCATCCGAAGATAAGAGAAGTTATTGAGTGCTTCGTGCTTTCCTGCTTTAAAGGTCAAAATATTTATTGTGGTTGGAATGTAACTGCATATTATCTAAAAGAAGTCAATGTTCTGTTGGCAATTAAGTTTGGTAATCACTTAGATATCCACTATGCTTAGTTGATTGCTATCATGATTTATGTCTTAAATGCATCCTGATGAAAGTTAGGCCAAAGAGTTTGGGTTTAGGTGTAGCTAGCAAGGAAGGAGGGTGTTGGTGTTTGATCTTGTATTGAGAGAGATACTTCTGTGATTGACATAAGAGAGTATGATGCATATCTTTTTCCTTACCATGGGTGTAAAAGATAATGAAAGATGTCTACATGCTAGTGTTGCAACAATTTTTGGAGCATATTATGGACAATTTATTGAATTTTGCTACCTGTTTCCGAAGGCTCTTTTACATTTAAGATGTAGAGCATTGAATGGGAACCCCTTGGCCAAAGCAGTATATGGGTTAAATTTGCTTGCAGTATAAGAAAGTTCTACATCAATGTAGATTTTAACTGGCCTAATAAATTTCCTAGGTATTAGAAGCCTTTTGTCATTATCCTAATGTATTCAGGGTCATAGTAGTTCTATTTAGATCCTATTTTTCCTTCTCATATGCTGGGGGGAATTCGGGAGCAACTGAAGGAATGTTTGTTGTACTCAACTTTTTGATGGATTAATTTGCTAGTTGCCCAAAGTTTGTAAAGCTTTCTTCCTTTTTGTGAATTTGTGTTGCACAATATTTTTATGGGGCTTACCTATCGTGTGGTATTCAAAATATTTTGGAATCTGTTTTGATTCAAAATTATTTTCTGAGRGTGTTTCATTGCGCTTGATTATAAGATAGAAGTGTATTGCATTTCTTCATGTATTGGATGTTTCCCTATTGCCCTCTGATCTCCATCTCCAGTTATGGTTAAAGTTGATTCTTATCCTTATGTACCTACAGGACCCAATTTGAATGGCCTTTTTGGAAGACAATCAGGAACTACTCCTGGTTACTCCTATTCCGCTGCAAACAAGAATATGGCTGTCATTTGGGAGGAAAAGACACTCTATGATTATTTGCTGAATCCAAAGAAAGTAAGGATTTTTTTGGAAATTGCTAAGCCTTGTATCCACACTGAAGCATATTAACCTGATTTATTTTGGATACCCTTTGGGCATAGTGATTGATATTGCGAATGTGGTCTCTACTAGCCATATCTCAGACTCTCAATTTGAACATCAMAAGTTGTTTYGTCAATCATTAGAGAAAACTWTCTTTTTCTTTTTTTGAAATAATAGAGCAATTTATCTTGTCTTCCTAGATCCCAGTGGCATTTTGACCTATATCATTGGCGTTAATTGGGAGATTCCCGCGGGTTTTTAATTTTTATGTTCTCTTTTGTTGCCTTGTTCATTTGTTTCTCCGTCCAAAAGCTGTGGTACTTCGTCCTTTATAGGATCATTCTCTTTCTCGTTCAACATTATAAAGTAGAGAAACTATTTCTGATTTCTGATGATGTTTCAATTGGAATTCGGTTCAATGCCCTGGTAAAGGGAGTGTAACATAAATACTTTAAATGACGATGTGTTTGCCAGACTACGATTAGAAATGAATGATTGCTCTTCTCCGAAGCACTTTGCTGCAAACCTTGTAGGAAGCGTCAATAAAGTTTTATGTCGTGATTCTCATTTCTTTTTCCTCTGCTTTAATTCATGCTTAACATGTTGATTGTTTTTCTGCAGTATATCCCCGGAACAAAGATGGTTTTCCCCGGACTAAAAAAGCCACAGGATCGTGCAGACCTCATTGCATATTTGAAGGAAGCTACATCAAAATGATTTCTTGCACTTGTGTTCCATCTACTTTCCATTTTTCTGTTCGAGAGTGGTGCTCTAGTTCATGCAGAAAAGACGGATGAATCCTCATTTTTTCATAATAAAGTGGCATTTTAGGTCATTGTTGTTATTGTAGTTTGATCTTTCAGTTTAAATTGTTATCCCAGGAACACTCAAGCAGCACTGGAGTGAACCACTCCACATACTATGGATTATATACATGGACATGCTTGGTTATCTTGAACTCTTCTTAGATGTCAGTCCTTGTAATCTTTGGAGAAACTGAGATGGTTAGGAGCGTACTTGGCCTTTTTGCTTCCTCTCAAAACAGGCTAGTTTGTGTTGAAAAGAAGGCGACCCCTGCTCGGTGCTAAGAGTAGCAGACATTCATTCTGTTAAGGAGATTGTTTCTATGCTCAGCCATGTTCGAGTAACTGGAAATTCGTTCTTGCCAATTTGCAATTTCCTTGCTTATGTATTATTTCTTTACTGTTCCTGAAAACCTTGTCCAGACAAGGCARTTGAAGGTTGGCTAGTTGAACCTACATATTTGGAAATCCACCTCAGAACTTAGTAAAGCCTTAGGCTCCATTTGGATGGTGGCTGAAGCAAAAATTCAAACTAAGCTCTTAAATTAAGAGCTCATTTGATCATTTGATTGAGTGAATTATGTTTTAGATCACTTTCTCCCTTTAAAAAATTGCAAAAACTTTTTCATTAAAATATAAACTCTTAATTTCTTTCTCAAAATTTTTAATCAAACTTAAATTTTCAAAATAAATTAATTTTTTTGCATTCTTAACTTTGGTCATATGCTTTAAATTAATTTAAATTTTTTGTTTTAATAGTTATCCAAACGGAGCCTTATTGGTTCGGCAATTTCCCATGACTCGTTGAAGGATAACTGTGCATATTTGTAATTCATTACAATCTCTGTGCCTTTGTCATTTCCATCAACTGAAAAGTAGGATTATCCTCTTTAACATGAGAAATCTGGAGCAGAAACTATTATAACCTAGTAAGATCGACACTCCAGCATCTATCCAAAAGCGTCGTTCTTCACCTAGCAACGCGAAGACTTGAACAAAACGGGCATTACATATCCAGTACAAKGATCTGAGACATTTGGGTTATTGGTGAACTACAATGCAGTACTCCAGGCTAACCGCTTTCAAGATTGAAGGTCATTCATGCTGATGGCCTGCGCAATCCTGGTATCTGCAAGAAAGTTGGCGAGAATGTTGTAACATGATTATGATATTGGAAAGAAAACTATCAATATAGACAAAAGAAATCTTCCTTAAAGCAAAAGATACCAGCAAAAAATTGTAAATCAAGGTCGAGTCCTTAATCCTGCATCACTGTTCTCTAGTTTTTTTCTTGTTTGTTTCCTTATCTTCTTTTTGTTCCATAACAGTAGGAAAGAAGGTTTATGCCATTACACCGGTTAGTTTAAGTATCCCTTAAAAATTTGACCAGGAAAATCAAATCAATAATTCCACAGAGATATGATTTGACTATATGTAGAGCACCCAGTTTTCTCAGGCTGTGTGTCAAAATCTTCTTCAACATTTTATTTTCCCAGGTTAAGTGATGAAAAAATCCGACTCAAATTCACACAATTAGGAAAAAGAAGAAGGCAGACTGTCTTTTCTCTGTCACAACGTTTTGGATCTAGCACATTGTACAGGTAATTGGGCCCAAAAATCCAGTGAGCAAGGATCAGTTTTCATCACCAATCTTCAATAACATGTCATCCATATGCACGAGAAAGTTGAACGTCATTTAAGTTATTCAAGGGAGACATATAGAACAGTAGAAGTCTTTGGACTAACATTTTGCTCCATTTTTATGTTAAGAAAGGAGACCGAAGTACTCCCAGATAAAATGGCAGGTGAAAGACGTAACCTGAAAATAGAATTATTCTATTTGTCGAAGAAAACTAGGAACCAACATAGTACAAGTGAAAGCTTTTCAAAATGCTTCAAGTTGGGAAACCAAAGCGATTCTCTTCCAGCTAGTTTGCACAAAGAGACATTTCCATCGAAGTCTAGAATACTGACCTCAACGCCACGAGAACCAATCCGGTTACGAGAAATAAAATTAAGTACTAAACTAGCAAATTCATCAGGTTCATCTTCCTGTAAAATAAGTAGTTGATACATCAAGATCTCCACAATAAAATGAGGGGTACAGAAAATCAGACAGTTGAAACTAACTCAGACCTGTATAGCATGGCCTGTGTGTCTGACAACCACCATTTGAAACTTCCCTTGCATTTGACCTATTGTAAGAGTTCTGATACACAACACAAAATCTCCATTCATTAACTATGAAAGTCTTTTTTGCATTAACTCGTATTCTCAGAGCAAGACAACATAACCTGTTTAGTAGGTAATACATACAACAAAACCACAACATCACACATAATTCAATCCTGATATTTCAACCACCATTATGGTTAGACAATAATTGATCCAATGCAGGGATGGGGYGAGGGTTACACATCTTTCAGTACTTGTAATTTCCAATTCTAATTTCACCTTAAAGGCATATCCGAAGTCTTCTGTAGCCACTTATTAAGGTCAGATACTCTAAGCCACATTAGAAAGAAAATATTTTCATAGTATAATTAACAGTCCTGGTAAGGCCACTTAGAACTACAAGTATTTTTACATTGCAAGGCAAAATAACATAACTTCTTAGTTGTAGAACTTATTAGCTGCACTCTAAGCAGCCTCGACGAGATAAAAATACAATCTCGTAATTATTGTCAAACTTGATGTGCCTATAGTGAAGACACTGGCTTCTGCCAGCAGTAGGCTTATTTGCAATACCAAGCAAGTGTTTATAGATATAATTTGCAGAACCAAAAGAATCAATTACAGTCAGATATGAAGAAAATTTATTCAGTCAACTCCTTTGTTTAGTCGACAATGATTGTAAGAATAACACAGTTCTTTAATTTTAATGTGATCTTGACCTTTTAGGCATTTCTAGTGCAGTTAAATCAAACTTTCAAGAATTCTGCACTAAAAGTTAGAAAGAACAAAAAAAGAAAAGAAAATGACTGGGGACTAAGTTCGAGAAACTTAAAGCAAATTTTGTTGATCATGCACGTGAGGATCTTGCAAATCTAAACTGATTATATGCATCTTTGTCCGATGCCTTGTTAATAATATCACGGTCATGATTTGCATCATTTTTTCTATACAAAGTAAAACTTTTTGTAGTTTCTGTTTAATTGATTTAGTGTTTTTGCTTTYCTTGAAAAGAATTTGTACTTTCAGTATGGTGATAAATAATAATCTTATTTATTTTCTTCAAATTCAATTAGTGAGTTAACAGTCTAGATTTCGAAATTTTACTCCCTCTCCCATGTCCGTGTCGTATCTGTCAAAAGTTAAGGAAACAGGGCAACTAACAATTAAATAACAAATAATTGTCTAGCACTATTTAGGAAATTAAACATCAAATCACAGATGTAATAACAGGAATTAAATGTAGTTTACACAAGCGAAACAATACTCTCATGTATGTTTGTTTAAGTAGGTAGCAGTAGATAAAAACCTGTCGAGCCTATCCGTCCCAGCCAGAAGCAAGAGTTTAGGTACAGGACAAGATAAGAATTTCTCAGAAAGCCCTTCATACCTGAAACACAAGAATCATGTGAGCTGGAAGTCTCTATGAGCTTCGAATGAAAAGTAAATAGCACAATCTTGTTCCAAACGTTAACAAACAAATAATGATTTCAACATCAAGCTTCTGGAATCAATCTGTGGACATTAAATCAAATCAACAGCAGACCAATAAATGCAAACAAGCACCTAAAGTTGCATTCTCAAATGCCTAAGTGGTCATGAATTTAGCTGTACAAGATCTTCAAGGACAAGCAACCCCCCTCCTCAACCAAAAGAAAAAGAAAAAGGAAACCCACACATACACATGCAGAGCAAAAGGGATTTCCTAAAAGGTATGAAACCATTGAAAAAGTGGTAAGTCTTTTGGTTCTGTTTAGCACAATTATCCGCAGACTGCATAATCATTCTTTACAATAATTGCACTGAATACCGAAATTTGAAACCTGCAGAAAGTCAGTGCAATAAACTTTAGAGAGTAGAAAATACCACAGGTTCAAAACCAAGGAAACTATGATAGGAGTTTCCTCATCCAAAAGTGTCAGATGGTCCTTAAATTCTTGAGAGCATTTACAACCAAGATAAATCATAATCTAAACCAGTGTAATTACTTGTATACATGGAAGCTAACAAGTAAGACCAGGAAAAGAAGGAGATGTAACAAACAATACATATTAAGTCAATAGAAGAAATGGACCCTGAAGATTCGAATAGTTGACCAAGAATCAAGCAGCATCACAACTCAGATTGAAAGAGTTCAAGTAAGGATCCTCAGAGGATTCCCTTAGGTGAAAATTAAACTGAGAGCAAAAATGCGGTCTGAGCAGCTAAAGCATTAAAAGAAAATAATGACATAACTCCACCATGCTTAAAAAGAAACAAATGTAACAACAAAAGTGAGAGATTGGAAGATTCTTTAAGCACATATGCAGATTTCCATTTCACTAATATGCATAACAGCTGAGAAGTAGAGGTTAAAGAGCGCAGAATTAGTTCTTATATAAAAATTACTGCACTTTAAGTTATTGAGCAATAGAAGTGTAACCATACCAGCCTCTCCAATAWTGTTCTGTTTCCTCCAGTTTTGCTCTGTGTGTATAACTGTGGCAAAGGGAGAAGATTGCTTGAAATGAACCAAGAGCCCACGTGAGACCATAAATTACAAATTTACTATATCAAGCACAATATAAAGGATGGACATAAAACAGAAACTAAAAGTTCAAAAATAGATTACCTTAACTATGACAAGACACTCACCATTTTTTGGAATCATCATACTTTAATGTGCTGGGAATTGACACACGTGCAGACTCTGTATTTCTTAAAGCCCCTCCTTTAACGCTCCATTCAATCTATTGCAGAATGTAACTATCAATTCACCAGCAAAAGCTAAATTATAAAATTCAAGCATTTGTAAATGATATTATCATTTAAATCAACGAACAAGAAGGTAATACACATAGATGACTAGATTATATATGCTAATGGAGCAAAGTGATAAGAAACTATTCTTCAATCGAAAGTTTCATGCAACAAGACTTCTGATAAGCGAAGTGATGAGAGATCTCAAATGACTGACTTGAAAATGATGGTATGCAGAAAGTAGAAATGTTAAGAGCATTTTGAGTAAAAGAATAACAGCCTATATTAATCTACTTTATTTCAAAACAAGTTGCTGCAATCCAATGATAAAAAGGTTGATTCTTTTTCAGCTTTGTAGAATCTGATTAAGCAGGAGCTGCAGAACATAATCAAGTCATCATAGCATGTTGGACTTTATCCTACCCAAAAACTAGAAACAGTTAACAGTTTAGACAGTTTCTTTATTCAAATATGAAAAATCTTAGCAATCTGAAAAAGAAACATATCAGAAACAGATATATGATGTGTTATGAATATTGGAATCTATTTACACTCTAGGAAGCAATAAAAGTAGAACATCACCTTTTACAGAAACAAACAGACCTAGAGGTGTCTTATCACACCCAGTAAATAATCGCCAAAAAAATTGACTAATGTTGACCAAAGATATCAGTCCATTAACATTAACACGCCAAGCAGGTAAAGAAAACAGGACAAACAGGACTAGCAAGAGTTCAGTTACCGCTTTCTCTAYGGAAGAGAAATGCTGCAGTCTGCTGGACAGAATTTTCTGCATATGAATCAGTGAAGCCATTGCCGTTCCCTGGAATTGGAAAGGGTTAATACTAAAGATGTGCKAAGCCTAAACTATCATACACCTGTAAAAAATTAATGTTAAGCAACACCTCAACAACATCCACAACCACCAGCCCGCACAAGTTAGGCAGCACTTTCTTTGCAGCAACATGAACTGCAACTGACCCTCCCAAGCTGTACCATGATTTACAAGAAAGTTAAAAAAAAAAAAAAAAAAAAGAGAGTATAATCAGCATTTCGTAAAATACAATATAATGGGAAGGGGAAAGCATGTTTCCTGAAAAGAATTGATCTATATGCATAATTTGTTTATTGCAAAATTATACTGTAAGATGTGATCATCCATAATCAGTAGCTCTGCCAACTTTCTATTACAGATTTTGGCATCATGCAAAACAAACTGAAGTATTTCATACCAGCAACTGGATAAGTACTTAAAATGCAAAACATACTCCATATAATACTTTTAAAAAAGAAGAAGAAGAAGTATGCAATTYAAAGTATCCCAACATAATCAGTTAAAAACTCGATAAGAGAATAAATGGATTACAGGAGTTATTTCTTGACAAAAACTTCGAGATAAGCATATCTTTATTCTCTAAGAAAGAAGAGTATTTAAAGTTCTTTATCCTCAACATATGTTTACAATAATGTTAAGGGAAAGTATTCAAAGCAACAAATGAAACTAGAAATCTTTAAACGAATAAAAAATGTTTCCAAAGTTCCTCAATTTTTTTCTCATTTTTTACCAAGAAAATATCCAACAGATAATGCAAGAAATGAGGGTCTGTTTATAGTATAATGTTCTGCTTTATTCTATCCTCTTTCATCCATGCAAGAGGTGATTTAAAAACCATCTGATTAGTGTTCCATCAGAGCTCTCTCCTCAACTAACAAAACAAATTCATCTTTCCCTTAGTTCTTCTGAGTATATTTTCTTATGCTCTCCCTTACTTTTTCTGTGCTGCATAATATCTTAATCTCACCATACCAACAGAAAAGGAAGAGAGAATGAAATGGGAGTACCTGTGGCCAACAAGCACAATTGCAGGAGGATCATCTCCATACATTGTCTTTAAAACAGTCAGCACATCATTGCATAGAGTCTGTTAATTACAAAACGACGTCAGCTTAGAAGTGCAAAATAACCATTTCGGCCCCGTTTTGATTGTCAAGGATTCTGCACTGGGAAAGTAATCTAATTTCTCATTATTAGATTCCGACGTTCGGAGAATTACTTTGATATTTGAAAAGGAATCAGATTCCTCAAATCCAGGAAAATAACTAAACCATCCCAGGAAAAAGAATAACTGCAGGGAGGTGGTATTCTGATTCTTTCCTCAGGAGTTTAAGAAAAAATAGGCGTAATTAGTTTGAAGACTTCAACAACCTTTTTTTTTTTTTTTTTTTTCCCCCTCCCTTCCTTCCTATCTCTTCTCCTTGATGACTAAACTCTTCTCTAGAAAAGCCTCTAGACTCCTACCCAAAAGATCCTCTTCTCCTATACATTATAAGCAAATTCATGATTTAGTTTCATTTATGTTTGAAAATAAGATATTAATTATATGAGATAGGATTTTGATTTTTATATTAATCCTAAAATTTTGAACTAAAAAAAATGTCTCCCTTTCTCTAAAATTTCATACTTTTTTTTTTTTTAAAAACAATTTTCTCATTTTCTAGCAAAACTATGATATTTGATTTAGTATAAATTAAATAGTTAGATTTATTTACTTAAGGGAAATAAACCTACGTTTAATTCATCCTATTTTAATAATACTTTATCAACATTTTATATTTCAAATTATTATATCCACTAATGAGGCTAATTCAAACAATTTGATACAAATATAAATTCCCTACACATTTAGATTCAATTGCCTTCCAAACAAGATAAGTGAATCTTTAAGGATTTTAATTCCTTGAATTTTGATTCCRAAGAATCATAATCTGATTATAACTTTACTTTCCCATCAATCAAACGAGACCTTAWGGAAAAACAAAATTGWGTTCAAGGATTTAAAATAAAACCCTCTATTCTCTTCTTAAAAAACATACAATTCCATACCTCAATTGATAGATCTAATTCATTTTCTGTTGCTGACTTTCCATGTCCCCTCAAGTCCATAGCTACTACACTAGCTTTCTCCTTGATTTTGGTTGCACACAAAGCAAATGAAAGCCTGGGGAATATAAAATCAAATGGAACATGGCATGCCCCTCAATGGAAAGATAATGAGAACAAAGTGCATGTCTCTTTTATGATACATGAAGATTATGTGCGGGTACATCATATAGGGTTATAATATCTACTTTTTAGTAATATCAAATTTGAAACTGATACAATGTGTTAAAACAATTCACCTTCATTGAAGGCTACATTTCTGTCTAATTTTAACACATGATCTCAAAACAGTTACAGCATAAGATAAGGGCCAAACAACAATGCAAGTACTAGCATACAAAAGATTAACTCTCATGTAAGGTTGAGCATGGGTGGGGTAGGTTAGAGACCAAAACCTATACCTTACCCCAACTTGTACAAGGTAAGAAATCTCTATTCTTAGCCTACCCTATCCTTTTGTCCTTTACCCTTACCCTACCCTAAAAAGTATGGTAGGCTACAGCGTAAGCCGCCTATCCTATAAATTCTTTCAGTAGATCTTTTTTCTTCTTTTCAAACTGTGAACAAGATGTAATCCAGCTCATGCATGTATGGCTAAAAACAATATATTTTACTATATACATTCTATGTTCAAAATTTTTTCTTAAAAGTAGAGAAATATTTTCTTTTTTACATAAGACTGAAACATGAAAAATCAAGGAACTAACCAAATAATTAAGACCTATGCCATGCATGAAACACCATCTCTCATTGTAATAACTCTTCTATTAGTCATAGATTAAATAGGTTGTCTTTTTTTGTTAAAATTTTCTTTTCTTTTCTTAGTATTCTTATCTTTAAATATGAAATCTCTTTTCTTAATTTAAAAATATAAATGCCTTTTTCCTTTTCCTTTTAAGATAATTCAAGGTCAGGACCTCACTTTATTTTATTTTTTTACGGTAACACAGGACCTTGTACCCTTATACATCTATGCTACAYCCTATCCTAAACTCTACAAGGTAGAGGAGTTTATACCCTTACCCTACCCTGCAGGTCAAAGTAATCTTGGCAATTTCATCCCTAGTCTCAGGTTTTACATATTAATGCTACTAATCAAAAAGGGATGAAATCGCCAGAGCTATCAAGCAGAAGTTGACCTTGTAGACATAGTGAGCAAGTGATGTAGAAGGCCCAAGAATTGGTAAGTTCTAAGTCAACCAATGATTCTACAATCTAACTTTAGTCTTTGAAATTCTAGTTTCCCACAAATATTACGTTTAATTAAGTTCTCGTGGTAATGTTTAGAATCTTTAGTTACTGCTTTTAGGAATTTAAAGTTGAGTTCATCTAGTTATCCTAGTTATTAGTGCTTTAGTTGAGTTGGTCTTTGAGTCTATAAATAAAGGTATTCTCAACAATGTATGCCTTTTTTATTCAGTCAATAAGAGCTTCCAGAATGATTTCTATTCATGGTTGATCAATGCAATCAAGCCTAAGGTGAGACGCTTTACCGTCCTAAGGTTTTATCCCTCCCTCTTGGTGGGATGGTAAGAGTTCGCTCTCTTATTCTTTTTAACTTACTTTGTCATTTAATCATACTTATAAGCTAGCTTCTGCATTCAAATCCTATTCAATTAGGTGTTTTCCTCTATTAGACTTTGGTGAGTTTGTCTTGCGCATCAACAAGGCAAATTAAATTTTCATATTTCTTGTTTCTTATTTTTAGCTGACTTACAATGGAAACTTATTTCATCCTTGAATATTTGAGTAGAAATTATGAAACTCTATAGCCCACTCCGGCACTCCCCCACGCCAATAAAAAATAAAAAAATATTTCAATTAAAAGATTGGAAAGTCATCATAGATCATGAAGAAAACATCTGATTCGAACAAGATATCAAGAATTGTAAAGTATATTAACTTTTATTTAGCATTAATGTCAGGAACCTTCACCACTCTGAAATACTCTACCAAATTGCTATTCTTTATACCAGGCATCCACTAAATAACTACAGCAATATTTCCATAACGAATGGCACTTCAACTATAGAGTGGATTGCGGATATTGCAAAAAGATTATTGACTGTACTGTGTTTCTAACCACACTAACACTACATAAAAATTGCCAAATTACACTACATTCTTGCAGCTGGAGCTCCTACAGATTTAGAATTATTTCTTTTGTTACTCCATACAAAAACTTGAGTGCTTCTGGCATTTTATTTACCTAGAAGCCTCTTACCTAAACAGCATAGCACTCTTTGAATCACATGTCCTAATGTGATTTAACAATCATTTTCTGCTATAAAGTGAACCATGTTCATAAGTAACAATCTCAAATAGCAATAAGGGAAAGTAAAGTAATAACTCCTGCATGGAARTGTAACTTAAACATACCCAGTATAACCACCTCCATGCAAACAAAAGACAACTGGTCCTTCTGTTCCTGCCTTGTAGACATGAAAGACCTGAAACAACAGAACAAAAGGCACAACAATTACATGCAAAAGGAAGAGGAAGCAGCTACAAAATGGCTTTATAAAGAGATGATACAAACATCATTGGAACCCGGGATGCAAACATCATCTTCACGGTCGAAATAGCCTGACCAATCTAAAGGTGCATATTTTTGTGAAGATTTCCTGCAAGAACAAAAGAAAATACATAGGACAAATTACCTAAAGTAAAGAGAGAAATTATTTAAATAATTAAGTAGACACAAATGAAATTTGTCCGGAGTTGTTTAAAATGGTTAGAAGTCCTATTCATTTTTTATCAGCTCACTATTGAAAGGTGTTAAACACAAGAAGATAGTTTTTTTATACCAAACAATTTAATAACTTCACACTTTTAAACTGAAATCCAAATTAGCATTTTCGTGTGTTAAGATACTTCCAGGTTGACACTGTCAGATTTTAAACATGATTATCCTATATAAATAAATAAAAATACTTATTGCCAGTGAAGGAGAAGAAACTATCCTTCATTGCAATAGAACTGAATCAATCGATATTTCCCTTCTCTTTTCAATTTCTTTTTCCAATCTGCCAAAATGTCACTAGGGAAGAGTGGTAACTTTATTCAGAAAGCTATCACGAAATTTAAAGATGGTGAAGCGCATTTATTTCCTTTCTATTCTAAAAAGCATTTGATATATATGGATATGTTCCCTTGCTTCAATCCTTTGTTTCCCTTTGGACTCTGAACAGGAAGGATGAAAGCAAGTCGGTATACGAATCCCTAATCAGTGAATCAAACCATTCAATAGGTTATTTTTTGTCAATGAATAAGTATTCTAGGAGTGAAGTTCTAATATAGTTCAGAAAAGGAAACAATAAGTAATGCAATAAACTAGGGATCGAGAAAACCCGATAAGATTTCCCATTTATAGTTCAATCGATTCCATATAAAGAAAAGAAGACAGTTTTGATATATTCTTTTTACTCCTTTATCCCGTGAGAGAAAGCCAAACTCGCCTTTTATCCAGATCCCCATTTCCTAATTGTAACTTTATGATACAATAAATTTTACATTCACTAAGCAGAAAAGCCCATTTGAATTGTAATGTAAAATTTGGAGTACCAATTCTCTTGGTTCTCACATGCTGGTAAGCCATTCTATTTCTTTTTTCCCCTTCCAGTAATGGACAGCGATGAGCTACTTGGACCTAYTGTGACACATAATACATCRATTTGATCTATGCATAAYATTGAAGGGTCACCGAGCCAGGTAACATAGCTAAAAGGACCAGAAGAGCACTTGGACTTTGTTGTGTTAACCACAAAAGACATGGCAAATTCTGAGTCTGACACCTGATTTAGATGTGCAAGTASGTGATACTCAACTACTCCACTTTGATACCCTTTCATTCTAAGCACCTCTTCTAGTTGATGTTACAACTTTTTCAGCCAATTTTGTTTCAAGTGTTCTTGCTGGCAGATTGGGGCTAGAAATTCTAAAGAAGGGGCACAAAATAAAAAGTAAAGGACTTAGTTAAGACCAATTGAAAAGAATCTAAGATCTTTCTTTCATCTTGTTTCCCTTTTTAGGGTTGGGGGGGGGTGGGGATCAAACTCACGTAACTAAATATCTATACATTTGTAGTGATTTCTTTTGCTGCATAAGTATAAAATTTTCAAAGAATCGAGGTGCAAAATAAAAAGTAAAAGGGGCATTAATTGAGGCCAGCTGAAAACATCTAAAGATTCTTTTTCTCTGTTGGGATCAACGGAATAAATTGTATACATTTGAGTGATTCTTGGTGCATAAGTATAAATTTTCAAAGATGAGGTGCAAAATAAAAAGTAAAGGGGCATTAATTGAGGCCAGCTGAAAACATCTAAGATTCTTTTCCTCTGTTTTTCTTTTCTTTTTCTTTTTTTGGGGTGCGGAGATGGATGACTAAATTTTACATATTTTAACAATTCTGGGCACATAAAAATAACTCATTAAAGATGAGAAGATATGGATGGGATGGATAAAAATGACATAAGGATCCAATTCGATTAAAATCCCATAGCCCATGAAACTTCAAATCGTTGTGGTATTTTGTTATTTTATGCATCTACAGGTACAACACAAATAAAGTCCAAATCCATGGGATTCTTGAAATCAATCATAATTTCCCTCAAAAAGAAAACACTCTAGAGGAAAACTTAGTCCTTCTATTAAATGCATCTCATTTAGCAAATGGATTTGAACTCAGACATAATTACGTCCACATAGTATAACTTCAGCAAATGGAGCTCTTTGGTAATAATGTCGCTGACTTACTACTTGGATTATAAATGGTTCCAACAATACAATATTTGATGGGGTTAAAATAGTCTTATTGGCTTTCTATCATGATTTCAATTGTTTATGCACTCTTCGTGCAATTATTTAAAATTTTTTAGCACTTTAAATAAGAGGGCAATAGGAGTTTGGTACACTATGGAACAGTGATTGCACTGGCATCATGCATTTCCTATTTTAAAGAAGATAGCTTTCAAGATTAAAATTTTCCCATGTATATTTGCCAATAAGTTGCCTTATTAATAAAAAGTTTCCTTTTCCATCAAAATTCTTTTTACCTGCTAAGAAATGCACGCTATTCAACCATATAAGCATTTCCAGTTCTAGCTATGCACTGCAAAGAGGGTAAAGGAAGCAATAATTCTAGAAATAGAACTATGCATAATAAATTTGAATCATGAATAAATTCCCAAATTTCAACCAAATTTCATATGGAGTCTCAACTAAATTACAGCTAGCAAATAAAAAATTATGAACTTCCGAAAGGGAATACAATTTATTTAATTCGGAAAACGAAAAGAAAAACAAAGGAAGGAATCATAGCACTCAACGTCTTGATCAAGCATTTGAATCACACAAATCAATCCCCGAGCAAAAAATAAGCATAAAACTAAAATGATCAGTAATTATCTATAAAGCAAATTCTACAGAAATAATTCCGAGAAAAAGAGAGCAAGAGCGCACTGAATTGGTGGACGGGCAGGCACAGAAGAAAAGGCGGATGGCTGTTCATCGCCATTGCCACCAGAGGCATTGCCTTCATTTCTGGGACCTTTCGAACTCTCTTCGGGAAGAGAGGTTGAGTTTGATGGCGCCGATGATTCCATTTGATCGCCCAGTAGAAATTCTTTCTCGGTTTGGCAAGTACCAGTAGTATCAGTTGAAGGAGTTGAAGCAATCTGGGTGGGCCGATCAGGGTCGGGTTAATTTACAAGAAGCCCAATAAGCTTTGTCAAAAAAATAAAGTGATTCTAGATAAAAAGTTTTTTTTTTTATTATTATTATCATAAATAACAGCTGACATAAAGGACATTTTTGTCTATAAAAGTATAATTGCATAACCAGCTCTAAATAAGCATCACACCTCGTACTTTTTCAAAGTGCTTATTCGAATCATTTTCAAGCCATAAGCTGAGTCAAAGAGCATAAAAGAACGGTTAAAAAATAATTTATTTTAAGTAATAAATTGAGAATTATTTGATAATGTAATTTAATATTTAAAATTGAATATTAAGAGCTTACTAATTTAGGACGATTTGATAAGTGAATCAATTAAAATTTTATTAAATTAAAATTGTTTCATAATATAATTTGAAATGTTTTAATATTTAATATTTGAAGTGTTTCTTAAATCTTTTTATACATTTTAAATGATAAGATTTTGACTCTTTCTTTAATAAAATTGAAGTTTGATGATTGGAGTATGAAATCCCAAGATCGATGCCTAAAGTCGGAAGTGGATTTCTAACCAATGAATCTAAATAATGAATTTAGTAATCTAATCAAAATATTATGAAACAATTAGAGGAAGATAAACAACCCATTGCGACATTGTAAAATTAGATTATTAAATTATTATAATTCAATAAACTCTTATTTCGTTCAATTTTAGGTCTGAATTGTTCGTAAGACCTATCACCTGGTATGAGTGTTTTTAACTAACCGTACTATTCTTTTTTGTTTCATTCTATAAGACTTTTATATTCAAAAAAAGGAAAGGAAAAAAAAAAGGGAGAGAGGTTATTTTAAAAAATTTTAGGGAGTAAAAGCGTATAAGGAGATATTCCATTAGACATCATCGGCTACACCAACTCTTCCAACACCTCTTATATTATATTTTTAAGAATAAAGTATATATACACAATATTAATTGATGTAGTAGATAATGAGTAATAAGGATCGTGCTARAAGATTCAGAGCCAACAAGCCACTTTCAATGGTGATTGGTTTACTGCTCTTTTTTGTGAAATTTTACAACTTATTAATTAGGGAATTTGATGTACTAGATATTGTATTGTATTTATAATTTATTTTATCTCTTTGGAAAGTAGCGAAAAAGGAGCAGGCTCGCAATATTAAAAATGTATAATTTGACCTCCCAAAGTTAATTTTTAACTCCGCTACCACTGTCTTTGAGATATGTATATATGATGATTTTTACCATCCTTCCTCTATGATCATCTAGACAAGTTTCTCTATGAAAGTCTACCAATGCTTATACCAATTCGAACGGTGGTTTTCCTTTTTGGTTGGAAACTTAATATGTAGTTAGTCTGACTGTGGGGTTTAGTGTCTAAACCACATTAGGATTTATTACTCCAATTGGCATTCCGTTTTAGAGCCAATCACCAAATATTCCAATTTTCAATGGCTCTTTCATTAGGGGCTTGTGTGCATTTTGTTATTACATTTTTTAGGTGAAAATTCATTTCAAAACGAGTCTTCCATCAAGAAAGCATAATGAAAGAGGTCAAGAAATTTGAGCGAGAAGACTCGTTTTGAAATGTATGTTTCCCAGAGGAAAGTGGAATAATAAAATGCGCACAAACTAAAAGTAAGAAAAAATTAAAAACAAGAATTCTTATTAACAATTGGAACCATCAATCCCACATCAAGAGAACACACGTTTTTTTTTTTCCTTTAATAAATTTATTTTAAATATAATAAGTAAATTATAAGTGGGAGAATTAGGCTATATTTGGATTATACCTTGAGGGAAAAAGAGTTTTTTCCCTCAGTTTTAAATATCATTTATTTTACATTTCCAACTATGAAATTTTTTTATCTCAATTTCAAATGTTATTTATTTTACATCTTGAGCCAAAAAATGTTACTCCCAAATAATTTTTTTCCTCCAATCATTACTTAAAAGAAAATATTTGGTAACATTTCTCCTTCCTACAAAAATTGCAATAGTAAATTTTTAGAGGATTAGCTATAGTAATCACTTTCAATAATCGATTATTCATATCGAGTAATTGATTATTGTAAAGAATTACAAGTTATTACTTTGAATAATCGATTATTTATAATGGACGATGTGAAAAATTTTGAGCAATCACTTTAAATAATTGATTATCTCATAGAGAATAATCGATTATTCATAGAAAATAATTGATTATTTATAATAGACTACATAAAAAATTATGAGTAGTTACTTTGAATAATCAATTATTTGATTATTCATGCTTTTTTCCACGATTATTTTTTTTCTCTATTTGGTTTTTGCATGGTTAATTAACTCAAAATCATGTTTTGTTTAGATCTGTATTAAGTGTACATTGAAATTTGTTGGGAAAATTTTCATTTCTTTTTTTATAGTCCAAAATGTTTTCTTAATTGGAGAAATTGTTTAGCTTCAAATACAAATTTAAAATTCAAATATTTTAATTTCTCGCTTCTCAACTTTAAGAATAAAATTTTCTCTCTCTCCTTACCGCATAGTGTAATTCAAATAGAGCCGAAGTATTGTCATCAAAAGGCCTACATGTCTGAAGCACTAGGTAGTTATTATTATTAATTTTTTCAAAACTCAAAAAGAAAAGCAACAGATCTAGAGAACTATCTAAACTTGATAAATCTTCCAACAATCATCGTATATATAATTATATAAGCTGAACTATATATACATAATTATCGCAACAGTAGATAAAGAAAGGAATATTATTTGTTTGGAATTTGATAATTTGATAAATATAAAATGTCTCAAATATAAGAATATACGTATATTATAGTCTAATTTAATCAAACCATAACTCAATTAGTTAAAAATACACGGAGTTATAAATATTTTTATTTAAGTCGAGATAGGCCACTCAAAATTGGGATTTCAAGCATGTGCGCAATTTGGTAACATGGTCAAAGTCAACCACGCGAAGGAAGAGGAGGAAAGAAGCTCTTGTCCGCCATGAGAGCACCATGAGATGAGAAAAAGAGCGTAGAAACAAATAAAGATGCCATGACTGATGGGTTTACTTGGAAATTGGAATGGTCAGAAGAAGCAGACTAGACTAAACCGTCATTATAAGAAGAAATTGATTAAGTTTGCCAAGCTTCTTCTGATCCAGACAAAGGTGAAAGATGATGAAAAGAATCCTCGTAGAAGGAATTGCTTGAGGTTTCATGTCGGCTGAGCATGGTTATCTGCAGATGTTTTATGATGTCCTGTGCTGATGTGGCGAATTCTCTGGCCATCTGCAATATAACAAAGGGAGATTTTACTTTTTACTGATGCACTAAACTTGATTCCATCAKTTCATGAAGCTAATATTAAGGACATTAATAATGAAGCAAAGAAAAAAAGACAGATTATAACTACCTCTGCAAGAATGGTTATGTCTAGAGTACTGCAGCCAAACGGGATGACTCTGATGTCCAGGATGGTGAGATGAAGGTTTTCTATTTCTCTTGTGATTCTTACTACGAAACCGTTTTGTTTCTTGCAATGGATGTTGATAAGAAAGTTCTTGTTTGAGATTCTGACACTGATATCTGGAATTGGTTCTCTCATGGTGCCATTGGAGTTCTCTTTGATGAAAGAACAATCATTATCACATGTGGAGATGATGGACCTTGTTTCCGTAGCTCCACCGAACTCCATGGAATTTCTCTTGGCGTCTTCCTCCAGTGTTTTTACTCGTTCTTGAAGCTCTTTCATGTGCTCGATAGCACGACCAAGAAGAGAAGCTTTGTCCAGCTGAAACAAGTACATATATGTACAACACATTAACTCCTACATACAATAGCAGCTAAGATAGCAGAAGGCATCTGCAAAATCATTCTGCATCCGTTGGATAGAGAAGGGAGGAGGAAAATCATTCCTACAGTGGCCATCAAAATTTGTAAATCCCACCTTACACTTTCAGCTTTTTAATTGAAGAGAAAAGGGCATGATCATTGACCATTACCTCAGTTAAAGAAATTGCCATTTTCCTTGCTAAACTGAAATTTCAGTCTTATATATTTTCCAAGAACATTTAACGTCATGATATTGTACGATATAGCAGTACTTCAGGTCTAACCTCTATTCGTTCAGTAAAAGAAACAAAATGAATGGGAACTATACAAAAATGAAAATTTTGAGTCAGAATTACCTTCTTGAGGCCTGGCACAATTTTGGATAAAGAAATGAAAAGTTCGCTCAGTTTTTCTCGACGCTTCCTTTCTGCTACGACGTGAAATTGAGCTTGCAATGGGCTCCTAGTTATTGTAGGCCTTGTCCTATTACAGAACTTGTCATCTATTGCACATATAAAGATTTGATAATCAGTATATATATATAATTTCATGTGGAACTTCATAAATCATATGTATATATTGCTGCAGTAAAGTTTATCCTAAATTAGTTACCTAATAAGTTATCTGAATCCAGTATTGAAGAATTCCCGAATGAAATAARTTGAGGGCCGGAATTGGAAAATGCAGATGAACCCTTTTGATGACTTAATTCTGCTGCAGCGTGAGAGCTCGAGTTCGTGTTATCGAACTGTCTCGAAATTAGCCCGTTTGTGCTAGTCTGATGAGTTCCAATATGCGAGCTGTTGGAATTGCACGACGAGAATGGTGAAAAGACCTCAGAGAAAAAGGGTTTCAAATCAAAGAATTGGTCATCAACCGTGTTGTCGAAAGAGTTGTTGATGTGGTGATGGTTGAAGCTAGACATTTCCATGCCCTAGAAAGCAAAACAGTTGCAGAGAAACAATTAAAAATGAACAAGATCAGAAACAGATACCTAGCTAAAGCCCTAATCTTGCTAAAACTAGAACCCCAAATTATTTTGACTATGCATATAGAAAATGATAGTTTCTCAAAGATTATGAAATCAAAGTGAAAACCCTCTTCCATCAGAAGCTCTCGAGTACAGAATATATCGTTTCTTGATTCCTAAAGATGACTGATTGACAAAACAAGGAAAGCCATTACAACGCTTCTGCAACTTTTTTCTACCATTACTACRCTTTCTGAACAAACAYAGWGCATATATATGAAAGTTCTAACAAGAAAAGAAACGAACCTCTAAACAGAAACACACAGGAAATCAAGATAACGGGTATTGGGAGCTTGCTTCTGGCGAAGATTAAGTCTTCTTCAGCAGGTCCTAAGACGGGTTCTCGTTCGATTCTTCAAACCAGTTTAGCACATAAGAATGGATATTACTGATGATCTCTATCTGCAAGAAATGATCAGGTTCCTAAACGCATTTCATGCCAAAGACTGCTTAAATAACAAATGGATTAACTTTTCTTCTTCGTTATTTCTTTCCGTGTGGTGTGGGTGGGGCAAAATGGATTAGTTTAATGCAGAGAATAATTAGCTACAGAGATGTTAGAGAGWCCGAGTCTGCTGACCACCACACTAAAAAGTAGCAGCAACAAATGAAATGTTCTCCAGGAAAGTGGGTTGGAAGTTACGTGCCGGAAGTTTGACTTTGGTTTTGGTTGCCCAGTTTTTCACTCTCTCCCTCCTGAAATTTCAACCGATTAGAATAACTAAAACTCTAACGCTATTGTTAATTTAGGTGGTAAAAAGTTTAATGTCTTAAAAGTGAATTTGTGTTTGTTGACCTCTTTTATTAAAGAAATAAAGAAAAATAAATAAATTTTGTAGTTGTTGCCACCAAATTTCTAGAAATATTTTCAAGATTTACAAAATTAATAAAATAAAGATCCTTTAGACTAGTTTCATCATATCCTCATCGAGTTCATTAGGTTTTCCCATTACCATGCTTCAAAAAGTCCTCAAACATTTGCCATCATCGGTTTAGTTTGAATGGATTAGGAACTCGTAAATGAAATAAAATTTTTTTAATATTATTTATTTTTAAGATCTGAATTTGAGATATTAAAATTTAAAGAATATTAAGTTATTTATCATTTAAATCGTTAATCGTATCAAATTATTTATCATTTAATGGCAAGAATCATTGATTCATAAGATTCAAATATATGACGTCATTAACAACTCGAACTAATAATTGATCAATTTCCAATACCCAATTCTTTATAATATATGAATTGTGCTGCTCCAAATTCTTCTCAAGGCTTCGCTTTCCGTCACGTGTGAATCTGTCTGCAAGAACTGTTGAAATGATGGCGCTCCTCTATTTCTTCTCTATCCCTGTATGCTTGCTCGCATGATTTATGTAATTAAAAAAATGGTGATTTGTAAACGTGGTAAACTCCATATTGTTCTGTTCCTGGTCTCCAAGAACCTCAAACACGGTATATAAGTTTTTCTTTCTTGAATTCAACGTACCCCAATTTCTCCATAATTAAGATCATATCTTCTTTTTGGGATTCATGATCTTTTTTCCCTACTAAGTTTCATCAAATCCTCTTAAAAGTTATTTTAAACTATAATCACTCGATTTTAATTAAWGTCTTTGATCACTTGCTCGTGGTGATTAGTGTTTCTTCAAATAGAAATAGATCACTTCTAAAATGTTGTTGTCCAACTATTCCATGCAACAAAGAACTGTAGGTCTGGTCACAATCATAGCAGCATAAAAATTATAAAAGGAACAAATTTAATTGGATTCTCTGTAGATCATGAAAACAGTAACTGATTTTCTTGGGAGCTAGTGTCCAGATTTTGCTGCCATCACTTGATTCCAAATTAGATAAGTTTAATTTTGTATTGAGATGTCGAATTTAACTCTTTTAGCAATAATTTAAACTTTTAAGTGGAGATCAAMAATTGATTTATTAAATTAACAAGAAGTTGGGGATGTATGATGGTACAGAATATGATTATGGATGCTAGAGTTGGGTACTCCTACTTTTATTTGGTTCAACTAAAAAAACTCGTAATATGATTATGTATTTAATTCAAGTAGGATTAGAGTTTTATCTTAACTAATTATATTAGAAACTTATATTCTAATTAAAATTATGTAACTTATAATCAAAATAAATTTTTTATTTTTTCATGTGGCAATATACATATATACATGTAAGGTTGGGATTGGGCATGAGAGTAAGGAGAATGTGAGCCTTTAGAGTGTAAATTAGTGTGATAATTGTGCTATATATGTTGGATTATGAAACAGATCATGTGTTTTATTGATCTTTTATCTRTTGAGGACTCTTTGGAAGTAGTGGGAGAAAAGAACATAATTTGGTGCATTTTAAGGCAAATTTTCAGCAACATAAAAAATCTACCGTATGATTTGACAAATTTATGAAGGTGTCTTCAACTTAAAAGATTATCTAGATTAGAATTTTATTATTATTATTATTATTAGGTAGTTTAGTTTTATTAGGATTGGTCAGTTTTCTAATCCTATTTATATGGGATAAGATCCATAAGAATCATTCATCATTCATCATTCACCATTCTAGGTGGTTTTCTTTTAGAGAATATTGTTTTCTCTTTCCTTTGCAACCAATTTATCAGTTTTGAGTTTGTTGGTTATGAATTGAGTTGAGTCTCTCCAGAACTTATTGCAGCTGGAATACCAAAATCCTAGAGTTTTTGATGCAGTCGAAAAAGTAGTGGTTTAAGAATGATAAATTCTGAAGGAAAAAACCTGGAATTTACTAGAAAATAAAAGAACAAATTCAAAATCCACTAGCGAAATTTGAGAGAAAATCTCAAATTTGATTAATAATAATATGAATGAATGAAAGACTACAAGCATAAGAGTCCCTTCAATAGAGAAAACAYAAATCCTGATCCTATAATAACTTATACTAAAGCCTAATTAATATAATAGAAACAAATTTAAAAATGACTAAAAGTCTGAAAAAAGAGTCCAATTTGACCTTTAATTCCTCAACTTTCATCCTACATCAGTATCCTCCACCTCCAAAAAACTCAAACACGAGTTCTCTTTAGGATAAGAACCCTTATTTCCATGGAACTCACCGTGTTAGAAGTGTCCATAGATCCGGAGGTTTAATAATATAGGCATTRTCGTTGATCTTCTTCAATGACTTAACTTTCTTGTGTTCGTCAATTGCAACTTTATACTTCGCATTCGTCACCTCCAACTTGASCTAATCTGCTTGTATCAAGATCTCGTATGTACTATTAAATAATATCATARAACTCTTGCCTTTTGTAATTAGGGTTCTCTAAAAGGTGATAAAGGAGGCATAACAATTGTATGATTATTTCACAAAAATAATGATATATTATTATGCCTCATAATTTCGTAGATCCTCAATTATTGAAATTTCACTACCTAAGCACATCTTGTTCCTTCAAGATTGTCTGCTTACCTTGACTGTTTGGGACAAAATGGTTTCCAACAAATCCTTCATCAATGTTGGAATTAGAGTTGGGGGCATAATCTCTCTCATTATCCATGATAGATTGTTGTTATCGTTGTCAGTGCACGCATAAATCTCATCATCGTCCATTAAATCCTCATCGATTACCTCGTGCATGTTGCCATCAATTAAGATTGAAATTTCGTAGAATTATAGAAACTCGAACCTTAGGAAAAAACATATCCCTCCATCTTCAAATATTCAGAAAAGTAGGGAATGTCAAACTTAAAATTGAAATCTTGCTCAGCCTGACCTTGAGGTTTAGGTTGTGTAATTTTCTTCTTAAGATCATAATCTTTAGCACCTTCTCCAACACGTGGAGCCCTAATGCATTCTTCTTCCCTATCTTGTTGGGGTTATTGTCATTCCTCCCCTCAATCAAACTCCCAAGATATTTTGTTTGATCCCTCTAATTATTAGGAGATGTAGTCTGAGTATTGATGGTCGCACTCATGGTTGCATTCATGGCCGCATTCAGGGTGGCACCCATAGCCGCCATATGAACAATGAGAGCATCTATATCTACTTTTATAGCTGGAGGTGGAGCATCRTTTGTCTTGTCAGCCATTGATATTATAGTGAATAAAAGAAAYAGGGAAGACCTGCTTTGATACCACATGACGCAGTCGGAGAAGTAGTGGGTTTACAAACAATAAACTCGAAAATACAAAACCTGGAATCCACCAGAAATTAGAAGAACAAATCTAGAATTCACGAAAAATTATTAGAATCCACCAGAGAAAATCTCGAATTTGATTAATAATAATACGAATGAATGAAAAACTATAAGCATAAGGATCCTTAAATGGGAAAAATAAAAATCTTAATCCTATAATAACTACAACTAAGGCCTAATTAATATAATAGAAATAAATTTGAAAATTATTCAAAGTCTAAAAAGTGTTAAAGATTTAAGAGACCAACTTGACCTTCAATTCCTCGAATTCCGTCCCACATTAGTTTTATAAGAGTTGTCTTTTGAATTAGAGAGTGGTTGATAAACAAAATTCCATACGCAATAAAGTTTCACTCACGCTAGTTTACACAGTCCACAATTAATATAAAGTGAATAAAAGTATTGTCCCATAAGGATTGTTAGTTCAAAAGTGATGGTTTAAATTTCTAACAAAATCAATAGTTTATTCGTTGTTACAAAAATAAAGTAAAATAAACTAAAATTATCTAATAACAATGATTTGGAAATAATTATAGTAATCATGCATGCAGGCTGCTGCAATGTCTTCTAAGCAAATGCCACAGCAAAGGTTAGCTACAACATCAATGCTGTAGACAGGCTGCAACAATGACTGAGCAAATACTACAACAAAGGTTTAGTTATAGTAGAAATGCAAATCGAGATAGAAATGATTTCACCCTTTCAGTTTGTTATTCTTTATTCCTATTTCATTAAGTTGTTCTACCTGTCGGAGTTACTTAACTTAAGGATCTTTCATATGATCTTATGGGTGAAATATGAATATTTTCAATATTCTATGGTATCTCTAAGATATTAAACCTCATCTCAAGATAACCAAACCCACATCTACTCAAGCTTTCTATCTCTTTTACTACATTTTGGAGTTCAATAAACTCACACAAACACCATTCATGACCAATAAAATARTGAATGTAAACAATATATAACCTTGAGTAAAGCATTTATAAAGAGAAAATCTTACTCAAATCATTCAAATAGACATTAAATACATAGGTTCATCAAAACTCTCGCTTCTAAAAAGTTAGTTCATGTTCTTGGATGAAATAAAAGACAAGATGGGAAAGATTAACATATTGATATGCATCTTGAAATAATCACTAAAAGAAGGAGAAACTAAGTCTAAAGAGGTTGATGAAGTCCAGTGATAAAGGCTTCCTTGAAGTCTTCTTCTTCTTCTTCTTCTTCTTGTTCTTCTTCTTCTTCCAAGCTTTCCTCTTTTTGCTCTCTTTTTCTCTCCTCTTTTCTCTCCTTTTCGTTTCTTGCTGTGAAATCCAAATGAATTCCGTTCTCTTCTTTGCTCCTCTTTTGTCTCCTGAAGCTTTCTTTGTAAGCTTGGCCAAAAGGTGTCATAGGCAACTTTTTAGTTTTTAATTTTTACTTTTTTACTTTTGGGCTTCAAATTTGGCTTTCTCCTTTTACTTTTCTTTTCTTCCTTGACTTTCTTTCTTTGGAAAAAATATTCTTTTTAGCTCGTGATACTCTGCAGCATTGCATTTTTAAGCCATTGTTCTCTCCATTGTACTAGCATTGATTAAATCTTCACTTGTTCATCAAATGACCTTCTATTTTACTTATAGAATCATTTTTCTCCTACAAAATAAAGTATTTTACCTTAGCAATTGTACATGAATTCTATAATTTCACACTATTGCACAAATAAAGTTACTTGGTTGATTCTAAGCAATATTCGAGGTAAAATAGTACAAAGTAGTACTTCATCATATTAAAAATGGTGAAAACATGCATATAATCACTAGTAAAATCAATAATTTTTCACTCACATGAGTGGTTATTGAGGATTTCTGTAATTACCTAAACAATAATGAGAGATTGATTGTTAGTGGATTTTCAGATAATTATAACTAATTTACTTGCAATAATTAAATTATCATTTCATCTGTGATCGATTGAATAGAATCAATGGGGAATTAGGAACTTTAACCGGATCTTTCACGTATATTATTTCCAACTCTATTTGCTATTTATTTATTTTCTTGTGATTTATTTGATTTAGAATAATTGGTAGTTGAGTAATCATTCCAAACCCCTCCCCCCTTTCAGGGAAGGATAGTCTTCACATGGCACAGTTAGGACTATTTTTGTTTTAATTGAAAGAAATTTATTCATCTATTCCCGGAGGAACGACTTTACTCTACACTATATTATTTTTATCCATTGGGAGTATATTATTTATTTTTGATAATTTAATTACACACCAAAGTACGTGAGTCTCAAATCCATATCTACTCAAGATTTTCATTTCTTTAATGCYTACTGGTCTTCAAGAAACTAACATAACATCATTAATGATCARGTAACAATGATTGTACACAATAAATACACTTGAATAGAATACTAATAAAGAGCAAATCTTACTCAAAATATTCAATGAAACATTTAGTACATTAGTTCATCAGAGCTCTAACTTTTAGGAAGTTAGTTCATGCTCTTAGATGCAAGAAAATACAAAAATTTAATGCTTAACATCTCAAAATAAATCTTAAAATGAAACTAAAAATGGAGAAACAAAACTTAAAGAGGTTGTGGTGAAGCCAATCTGTGAAGTTATTTTGAACTTSTTCTTCTTCCTTTGTTCTTCTAAGCTTATGCTCTCTTTTTGCTTCCTTTCGCTCTCATGTTTCTCCCGATTGCTCAACTATCAAAAAGCTTCTAAATCCCTTCTCCAAGTTGTTTACTTCCTGCTTGTCATTTGGAGCTTCCTTTGGAAATTTAGTGAAAAGTTGACATAAGCAAAGCCACTTGTCAAATTCCTATTGGACTAGAAATCCACTTATACTTTATGCCTTTTTGTCCAAATATATTTCTTATTATTTTATGGCTTCACAAGACACACTTTCCTCACTAATTTCTCCTCTTTCCTTTGACTTTCTTGTAAATTGTGTTCGCTACTCTTTTGCTCACCCTCTATTGGTGCAGCAACAAAATGCTATAGCAATACTCAACTATTTAATTCTTCATCAAGCAATTTTCTATTTTAGGTATAAAATCTTTTTCTAATAAAATACAACATTTAACCTCAGTAATAGTACATGAATTCTATAATTTTACAATATCGCATTGGTAAAGTTACTTGATTGAATTTAAACAATGTTCAAATTAAAGTAGTAAAAAGTAGTATGTATCATAAAGAGTGAAAATATATACATAATTAATAATTAATAGTAAAATTAATGAATATTTACTCACACCAGAAACTCTCACTGGAATTGTATGAGATGTGAGACTCGTGTTCGTTGCAAGATTAACAACATATGCTGCCCATATAATCACATTTGACTTTTCAATAGTAGAATTTTTCTCACTTCTACCTATGAGTTTTTTTGCCCGATCAACTTTGAGATTTCGATAGTGGAATTTCTTTTACTTCTATCCATAAATTTCTTTTATCCAATTCTAATTAAGATTTTCCATGTAAATATGTGTTAGCTACTTTTATCTCTATTCTTACAATTAGTATTAAACTAAACTCTAAGGTTGTACGAATGGTGGAACTTCTAATCACAATGGAAAACTTACAAAGTAGTATGGAACTAAAGTCAAGGTCATTTTGCATCTTTCCATATCCTAGTTGGTCTGAAGCATGCACCTCCTAATTATAAGAAGCAAGAAAATACCTAGTCACAACTGCATTATTGGAACTCYCTCTGATCTCTCTTCTCTCTGCAAGAGTTCAAATGTGTGCAGGGTTTAAGATAATCATCAAGCTCACTGCAAATCATTTAAAAAGTACTCGYAGTACTAATTTATTTCTTGCAAATCACAGCCTTGGGCTCATTGGCATCCATTATTCTAGGAGTTGCCAAAGATTCTTAGAAAATGCCACATCTAATCTTGCTGTTCTGACACTGTGCCAACTAGGTTACCTTATCTGTCAATTTTCTTGATGAGAGCCTTAATTATTTGTCTTTGTCTGTAGATAGCAATAGYTTTTGACAATAGAGGAGGAGAAAATTGCGAGAGTCAAAAGGTCATGGGATCCATCAAACACCTGACTGTGATCAATGATCATCAAGAAAATGGAGGGATCATTCATTCAAGTGAGAAAAACAGTACCCCTTAATGTGACTTTGTGCTTCCTTCATGTTGCACGTAAAGCAATTCAAGTCAACCCTTTAGAATTTATATTAGATTTACATTGTAAGCCCRCGATTTATGACTACATAGTAGTGCATTAAAGTCTATATTATAGACTAATTACWATTAKTAGTTCSAAYTCGAATAGTAGAAACAAAATGATTCGAATATCAAATAATAAAAACCAAAAAACTTCATAATAATTATTTAATAATTAAATTCTTGACTCGTTCTGAAATAAGAACTCATAGGTAGTGAYAGAAAGACGAAGCTATCTACTAGCATCGGAATGGTGCAAAAGGTTAACCGTCCAGATATTTGGTGCCTTTCTAGAAGGGCWTGAATGTTTCWCGTCTCCGGTTGAACAATAATGTTGGAAACTTCTCTTCACAGTTGACATGATGCASGACATAGCTTGGGAACCCAAGTGGTTACTGCGGCTTTTAGAGGACGGTGTTATCCAGTTAAGGAAAGTTAGTACTGATTTGAAGACCAACCAAATCCTATGAATTCTCTAATCTTAACCAATATTTAAGGTTTTCTCACTTCATTATATAAATGGCTTGTCCATTTGTCCAAGATATTGCTACTAGAAGAATATTTAGCTGTCCCTAGCCTTTGATTTTCTGTACCAACTTCCTATAAGATGTTTCAAGTGTGGACTCCTGATAAAATCAATTAGGTCATAAGCCTTTAAACAATTTGTACGTTCTTATCCGGCTACTTTCAACTTTTAGTTCCTATAGAATTGGGAACGAAGATATGATTTGAATTTAAAAGTTTTGCTTGACATGATCAATTATAACTTTACTGGAAAAGAAAAGAAAAGAAAATCGATACGGACCATAAAAAATTTCATCAATTTGTAGAACATCATTTTCATAAGAAATTGTACTGGAATCTCTCTGTGGAATCTCATGAACCTTGCCATTTTATGTCTTCRGAGAAAAGTTGAAAAATGATAGAAGAGGATTAAACATGGAGTTCGCAACCAAAACAGAAAGTAACGAAAACCATACAAATTATTGAGGTAAATGAAAAGATCCTCAAAAAATTCTCGATAAATGTCTCTCACCCTCTCTCAAATGTTATACTTCAGCGGAATCTTTGGCGTCCGAGAGTTGAACTTCATTTGGCTTCTCATCATCCTCCTCCCACTTTGTTGTCCTGTAATAGGTACCATAGAGGATGAGCTGAATTGCGCCTGAGAGTGCTCCAAGACCATTTGGAATCTGCACATATCACAGTTAACTCCCTTTTCAGAAACATGGTCTAAAATTCAAACAGACGATAAATTCCTTTCAATTATTCGCAATAGCTAAAAWGGTTTTTTAACTACTTATAAGTGACTTAGAAGAATGGACAAACGAGCACCHGACTTTTTTAATAAAGAACATCGTGTTCGATTTGAGGTACAAYATCTTGCATGGTGACCTTAGGCWAGCTAGTTGGTTTCTTTTTTGTTTTTCTTTGGGGGGTGATATTCATAATTAAMTAAAATGAGGAAGATAGTATGACTTACCAAGACAAAGACATCAAGCTTGAGGAGRGCATACACAAACCAAATGACACCATTCAAAAAATTAGCGAGTGATAGGTAAAACGGCATAAACTTCACACTCTTTGTTTTGATGACTCGTCCCTGTTCAAACATCGATCAARGATTAAAAGACATATAAAATTTAACTAACCTCAAAAAATTAATAATCACTTCAAAAATTATAATAAGATCGAAAAATAGGTCCATATCAAAAAAATTCTATAAGRAAYTAGAATTAATAGAMGTACCATGATAGTTAACGGCGAAGTATACATGCCAATGTTGAGAATGAGACAGATAATYCCTACTAGCAACGACCTTTTCTTGCTGCCATGGAGAGCAGCCATGGTGACAATAAATATGATGGCCCAAAAGATAATTTCACCCAGGAGAACAAGGAAGATCTTCCTCTGAAAATTAGGTTAAGAGTGCAAAATATGAGGTTTTAATAGAACAATGACAAAAARGTAAAAATATATTTTTACTTATAACTTACACGTTTGGCGTTATCAGAGTAGATTAAGAAGACTACGAGGAATAGGAATTCTATAAACAATCCAATGGCATTGATGGTAAGCACCAGAATGCTATCAGGATGAACAAATGGGAGTCCATAGACAGTCCACATTGCACAATTCAATATAGTTGCCAAATAAGGGTCTGGCTTGAATTCTTGAACTGATTTTGCTCTCCATATATTATAAAATGTTGGTCTGCATTTCACAAATTGTATAAACTCATTCATCGATAAGAAATACGATAGTGTACAGTATTATTCGTAAGTAACGTTTGAATGTTGAAGAAAGAGAGATTACATGGGCGAAAGAAAGAGGAAAAAGGAAATGACGTTTCCTGCAAAAACATAATGCAGAATAGTTAAAATCAAAGCCCAACGAAACAGAAACAGAAACAGAAGATTTATCAATATAAAGATATGATAATATGAAAGTGATGATGAATTGAGCTCAGGAACAGCTCAAGAACTRACCGATAATCCCTATAACAGTCCTTATGTGTGCTCTGTCCATCTTTGAAACCTAGTTAGATGAGAAGAAGAACTATATTGATATCTGTTCTTCTTTTTGTGGGAATCTTTGATGTCTTTTTTCTTCTTTTCTTTGTAGCAATCTGTAGATGTTTTTGGAAATGAACGAATTGTGGGGAAGCAAATTAYGCWGCTTATGTTACATCTRCTGACTGAAACTATATATATGGTTGGAGTGAGAGAGTGACAGATRCTTCTGCTTCAGGTAATGTTCATACAAAGGAGAAGCTTATGGCGAAGAATTAGAATCAAGCCCTAATATGGTTGTCCACGTTCCCCGAAAAMACCCTTTTGATATGGTGAAAAAACTTTTTCATGGTAAAAATTTGACTAAACCATCATAGATTTGCAAGATTCTAGCTCATATTTACTTTTATGGTAAAGATCAAGTCTTGCATATGACGATGTTTTAGGAAGAAATGTGAGAAATAGTTCTTAAGACTAACATGATCGAAGTTAGAAAAGAGATCAGCTTTTCAATCTTTGGTATCTTGTGGCATATTCATATTTGTAATTCACTATGACATAATATTTC
>MEJB01000028.1:5182509-5210563 GCA_001752375.1 Rhazya stricta | reverse complement strand
GTACACGGGTCCACCATTTAAAATACATGAATACTTTAAAACAAATTTTACGAAGTTATTACGGGAGAAAAGAGTTATAATGGAGACTTCTCAGAATTTACCTATTTCATATTATTTTATATTAATCACGTTATTTAAATAAGGTTTTAAATAGTTTATGAAATGCTAGTATCGTGATTAAACTTTCAAACGGGAAACCTCCCCTTCCAATCCAACAATAACACCTGTAGAATTAACGAAGGTAAACTTAATAAGTCTCCGTGAGGCAATTTTAACATTTGCCTCTAAAATCTGTACTCCCGTTTTAAACGATATTAAATCTCCAAGCTCCCCTTCTTGGTGTGGTTAAACTTCGAGTTTCCATTTTTGAGGTTTTAGTAATTTCAAATTCCAATTTATTTCAACAAATAGATAAAAAACTTCATGCTCCCGTTCACGCCCCTGATAAAATATCTGCCTTTCTTTTATTTCTTTATTTTTTTATTTTTGCTATTTTCAATTCCCCGTGATTTTGTAGGGATTTATATCCCTTCTGATTAGTGATTTGATATATTTCTTTATTTGATTAAATTTCAAATATTTGAATTAGTTAAGATAATTAAGAAATTCTGGTTGTTTCCTATTCAATATAAARGGAACCTAAGAAAGGAAGAGAGTACAAAGACTATTATCCATTATCCACTATTCACTTTAGACATTATCTATCTCTACATAATGTTTYATTTATAAGTTCATTTATTCTGGTTGAGGATTAACGAAGCATTAGTTCAGTTTATTTGTGAGATCTAAATATGCTTATATACTCAATTTGTAGCAAGTATTTGTTATTCTTTGTAATTATTACTTAATGGTTGTTTGACTTGATTGAATATTATGCACAAATATTTTATTGARTCTAAGAGCTTATARCYAAGTTAGATCAGGCAAATCCATAATTTTTTTCCTGGAATTAATAGAGTGGCAAATTGACATAATTTCACCTGCTATCAAAGTGTGGTTGGTCAATAGGGAATAACGAGTTAGTTTAATAAACCTGCTATCTGAGTTTATTAATTAGAATTGAGTCTCTCTAATCCTAAATATTATCAATACACTAAACTCATGTGTTATCTTTGAGGTTGTCTATCGATTAGGGAATAATTAATAAGGTTTTTCTTTTAATGGTCAATACTTAAGGAAGAATTGGTTGTTTAAAGCTATTTTTGGTAACTATAACTAATTTATTTATTGAATCAATGAACAAATGCTTGAACTAGGTTGGATTTAATTAACTTATCCAAAGCTTCATTTTATTGAGAAGTTTATTTTAAAAGTCATTGTTCTATATTTGTTTTCTTGATAGATTTTAATTGTTGGTGCATCATTTTTGTTCACTCAAGTTGAAGTCATCTTTAAAGAAACTTGATTTGCCATTCCCTGCAGGAGACAATTGTACTTACCATTGCACCCAATTAAGCATGAGCATATTTATTTTATATTTTGGTGAATTAACGACGTACCACACGGTCTTGATTTCAAGGCTATTTTGGTCAACTTGATTAATATTCATCTTAATAATATTTTTTAATCAAATTTTCATTTTTTTCCTTTTTATCTTTTATTCTCCTTTTCTTTCCTCCTCCAAACCCTGGCCTCAACCCTCTTCTTCTCTTTCCTCCTTCTAACCCTAGCTGCCACCCCCTTCTTCTCTTCCCTCCTTCTAACCCTAGCAACCACCCTCTTCTCTTTCCTCCTCCTAACACTAACCGCCACCCTCATTTCCTTGCTTCCTCCACTATTTATGTTTGGTGTTCACCACCACAGACGACTCAGGAAGAGGTGATGGAATAGGACGCTATTTATGCAACTGCAACGACATCAAAGCTATAGCATCAAAAGGGGGTTGGAAGAAGGATGAGGAAAGAGAAGAAGGAAAAAGGAAGGGGGGAGGGGGGAGAGAAAGAGGGAAAAAAGGAAGAAGAGAGGAAAAAGACAAGCGTCGACGGCGGCTACACAGCATAGGAGGAGGTTGAGGGAGATAAAGGAATGAGAAGAATAGTGGAGGAGAAGAGATGGAAGGAGAGGAAAAGGAGAAGAGGTGATGGGGTTACCTAAGATGATGGTGGAGATCCAGAGGAGGAGAAGGAAAAGAGAAGAAAAAGARGAAAGCAAAGAAAAAGGAAAAATGAAAAGTCAATTAGATATTATTATTAAGATAAATATAAAATAAAATGACTAAAATATCCTTAAAAATGGGTCTCTTTTGGGGTTTAAGAAAGATTTTGGACAAAAGGATAATGTTTGATRCATTTGAGAAATCTAAGGGTAAGAATCACAAAATTTGAAATTTAAAAGCAACAACTCAAAAAATCGCTGAAGTTTATAATCAAATTCAATATTTCCATCAGGAACACTCATTAAACTAACATAATCAATTTTAGTCAACTACCACGTACTTTATTTTATTTATAATATTTTCATATCAAATTCATTTTATTTTATTTTTACTTTTTCTTTCCCTTCTTCTTCTCCCCTCCTGCTTGCCTTCTCTGGCAACTGATCACGATACCTTCGTAGTTGGTGACCCTGCCATCCGCTATCCTTGCTAATTCCCTTTCAGGCTATCGACTCTCCTCCTCTTTATCTCCTTCTCAATTGTACTCCCAACCCCATTCTCTTCTCTCCCCTGAGGCTGTTACCTATTCTCCTCCCCTCTCGCTGCTGCCGAGTACCCCTTTCTCTCCCCTGCTTCATTCTTTTCCCTTATTGCAACGTCACACCCACTATCTTTCTTTCCCTCAACTCTCTCTCCACCTACCATGATTCCCTAGCCACCGCTACGGCATGCACACTCCTCTTCCTCCACCGCCACACCAATATATCAACATCTATTCCCCCCCTTCATCCTTCTTCATCTCCTTCCCCCACTTCCAAGTTCAACCAAATCTTGATGGAAAAAAGAGAAAGACTCATATATTTTATGGATCAAAAGTAAAGGTAGTGCAGTGGAGAGGAATAAATATGGCGGCAATGCTGAAGGTAAGGAGAGTGGGTTGCAGTTAATAAGGAATGAGAAAAGATTAGGGTGGTGCAGGGAGAAAAGGAAGGAAGTCGATAGCCTAAGAGGGAAATTAAAGAGAGAGGTGGCACTGGTGCCAATGGCAAAAGGAAGAGTTAGAAAAGTGGTGGACTAGGGTTTGGTTGAACTGAAGAGGAAGGGATGAAGATGGAAGAAGAAATAAGGAGGAAAGGGATGGAAAGGGTAAGAAGGGAGGGGAAAGAGTAGAAAAGGAAAAGTAAAAAGAAAATGAATTTGATATAAAAATATTTATTAAAATAAAAGTGTCGATTAACTGATTAAAAGTGTCTAAAAATTGACGCCTTCCGTTAGACTCTTAACGATAATATTTAACAGACAAATTTGATGATATTTTGAAGTTATAATGGAATGTAGTTTAGTAATCTTTAAAGATAAAAGCCACAGATATTAAAAGGATCAAAGTTAAGTGGCAAATACGAGGTTATTTATCATAATAGAATCACATTTTCACGGGAAGCGCGCCAGAACAAGAAATTAGCATAAGGCCTTTTCTTTTTTTTTTTTTTCCCATTTTCATGAAATAGAACTTATAACATGATAAATCCACATAATATTTGTTATTAATATTAATTTTATAATTTATATTTGTTTCTTTATGTGAATAAGACATTAATTATAATATTTTGTCATCTATTTTTCCTTTTGCAATGCATATATTTCAAAGCTTGTATTTAATTTATGGAGCTCTCAATGTTTTTCTTTTTTTAATTTTGTTATTTTTTATTATATACCCCCGACGTTTTTAAAGTATGCCATAATGGGGTAAAATACACATATCAAGAACACAATAGATTGATTCAAAATTGCTATTAAAGTGACATCTTTATCCTTGTATTGGAAACGAAGAGAATGACTTACATGAGAGAAAAAGATGTTGGTTTGAAAATTAAATAAGGATAAAGATGAAAAAAATATATCTAATAGTGTCTTAATAAGTGGAGAAAGTGGCATACGTACTGTGACATACTTTACAAAATAAATAGAAAGCTAATTATACTGATTACTTATATTTGAAAAAGTTTTCAATCAAAAGAAAGTTACTAATTTGTTTTTAATCCCTTTTTTTTTTTTTGGCTATAATCTTATTGGCTTGCACCAATTTCTATTTCCTTCCAATTTTTTGAATTACTCAAGGAAATAAACTCTAACATTTTCACATTAAAATTTGATGACAATTTCTTGTCAATATTTAATAACTATCAATATGTAATAAAGAAAAGGGAAATACATATGTTGCTATAGGTTGAGGAGAAATTCTTAGATGGATAGGTTTCTCTCATATACTACTAAATTTATATAGTTGTACGTTTTAATTAAAAAGATATAATATAAGGGTCGAGTTTAATGTGCTATCCTCATTTTTCCCTTTTCTAAATTGATGATTTTTATAAATTTAGATTAAACTCACAAAAAATTGTGCAATAAGGATATAATGAAATTCCATTAACAATTTATTCCAAGAGATYATGTGCTTCAATTACAAATGTTGGAACATAATTTAATGTGCTACATATGATTAAATCTCTTCTAATCTGCGCAAGAAGAAAAGATCCAAGCAATGAGCAAGCATTATTTTGCTAGAATACTCCAGAACTGAATTTCTGAAGATCAGAGCAGAGAAGATTGTGAATCTTGTTCATTTCCCTCTGAATCTTAAACGTTTGAACTGGAAAGCTCAATATTCGACGTGGGCTTCCCTTCCTCGGTCCATTTTGTTGTCCGATAAAAGCAAGCATAGAGGATGAGCTGAAACACTCCTGAGGCTGTACCGAGAGCATTTGGAATCTGTCACATATAAACAGAAAAATGCTCACTAATTTGATGATGTTCAGCAGAAAGACTAAAGAACAACTAACTTTGATCTTCTTTCTCATGAAACTGATTGTCTAGAAAGACTAAAGAACAACTAACTTTGATCTTCTTTCTCATGAAWCTGATTGTCTTACCAAGACGAAGAGATCAAACTTGAGGAGAGCATATGCAGTCCAAATGACACCATTCATGAAATTAGCAAGTGATAGTGTAAATGGCATGTATTTTACACTCTTTGACTTGATAACTTGGCTCTGCCAACAAAAAAAATATTCACAAGTAAAAGGTTCATTTGATGAATAAAAAAATAAATAATCCCAGCAAAAACTATAACCAATTGGTGTATCAACCTACCATGACAGTCAATGGCGACGCATACATAATGACGTTCAAGACAATACAAACGATTCCAATGAGCAACGATCTTGACTTGTGGCCGTGGAGAACGAGCATTGTGATAATAAACACGACTGCCCAGAAGATGAACTCACAGAGGAGAATAATGAAGATCTTCTTCTGAAATTAGGTTAAAGAATGCAGAATGAGCTGCGGATTAATATAAACAATGACAAGAACTTGGAAAAGATTTGAAAGTAAGTATGGGGTAAGTGTTACATACGCGTTTAGAACCATCGCAGTAGATCAAGTACGTTGTGATAAAGATGGTTTCTATCACCAAACCGATGCAATTTATTGTAAGCACCAGAGTGCTGTCTTCATGGACAAAAGGGAATCCGTAAACCATCCACATTCCACAATTCATTATCGTTGCAAGATAAGGGTCTGGCTTGTATGATTGAACTGATTTGGCTTTAAATATATTCACAAACGTTGGCCTGCATTTCAAACATYATATAAAAGAACTAAGACTACTGTGTGTCTATGCGTGCAGGTGCTTAAGGGAAAGAGAGATTACAGTGGAGAGACAAACAAACAGAAGGAAATGACATTTCCTGCAGAGAACAGAAGCATTAATGTCAGAAGCAATAACAGTAAAMTGGACTGCAAATTTTTCATACACAAGAAGCACTAACCGATTATTCCAATAACAGTTCTGACTAATTCTGTATCCACCATTTTCTGAAACTTAATAAGTCAGATCAATGGAAATAAAATGAAAGAACTAGAGAAGATCTGCAAATTTCTTCTGTTTTATTTTTTTTTTCTTTTTGTTTTTCTTCTATGAATGTACTTTTTTTTTCTTGTATGAATGTCTTTTCTTTTTTTTTGTTTTTTTTTTTAGTATAGATATCTATGAAAAGAAACCTATGCTTGGAGATGAAGCGAATAAGGTTATTAGGTTGCTTTAAATAATACTAGAAAGGAGAATATGATGCCTGAGAACTCGAAATCTCATTATAACTGATCTTTCACATGCATACATTTGAAGATTTTCACGAGTGAAGTGCATGAAAAATTCCCAAGGTGGAAGCGAGACGAAGTCCAAGGAGTGGATATGAACCACAAATCTCTTTAAGCACATGCTATAATCGGCTTTGAACGGGATGTTCGGTAAAAACTAAGTAGTAGGATGCTCATACTTACACATGTTCATCTGCTACCTCGTTTYGATTTGGTTTTAGTGGTGTAGGATTTGTAATAGGTTTGGTAGGACTAAATAATGGGTTTTCTTCAAATGTGTGGTAATCTTGGAAGATTAATTTTCTGATTAGCATTTTCAATGGGAAAGAAATAAAGACGTACTTTGCATAAAATGTTAGCTCCATTTCATAATATAAATTATTTTAAACTTATACGAACAAATCAATGATAGCAAGAATAAGGCACTTTTTGACTTAAAATATTTAAAATTTCTTTTGTATTTCATTTTTTAGAGCATCTCCAATATTATGCTTTTAACCTTATAAAAGGTTTGTCATGTCATCTAAATAGACAGTGTCTCGATAATTTGATCTTYAATGCATAATGTTTTTAAATATATTAGCTAATATAGAAAGAAGAAAAATCGATGTGTCAAGCTCATTTTCTAATTTCAGAAAGCCTATCTAACATGCTGATTTAACTATTGAATGAGTTTAATAGTTATTTCTTAACTTTTTTTATTAAAAAAAATAGATACCAGACGAACAAGATCGAAGGATGTTAAAGTTATGCATTGCAAATTAATTTTTGAGTTTCACTTCCCTTTTATTAAACATTAATATGATGGATTGATAATCTATATATAACTAACATGTGTCAAAATTGGCTCAACGTTGATCCGTAGCATTTAAGATCTCTTAATTTTTTTTCTCAATTGAGGGCAATACTACATAACACTAAATGCCTCTCCATCTTCCCCTCTTGAATTTTTAAGAACTACAAACAACTAAAATATGAAAAGTCTCTTGGAAAAAATATAAAGTAAATTCATAATCAAATGTAATAATCAAAAGGCCAATGCAATTGAGTTAACTTTTTGTGGCATTCAAGTGCAAAAGATAAAAATATTTAAATTTTTACTTTGGTGTCCATGATAATGGRGAGCATTTATTGTCTTTTCACTTTTTTATTTTTGTCTTTTAGTAGTGCTCAACCACAAAGTTTAACGGGATCAACGTGGCTTCCGATCTCATATATATTTTCCTTATACATCAATTAGAACATGACATACATATATATATATATATATATCTTAACTTATAAATTGAGGAAAAAGAAATATTAGAGGGTTCAGAAACAACACACATCATGCTTTGATTGATGCATAAAAATATGTAGCAATGACTGTATTAGAAAAGTATATTAAAAAATCTCTAACCGAATCAACGTTGATCCCATTAGACTTTTCCTAAGTATAAAAGGTTTTGATTTTGGTTGAAATGATATTTCTTAGAAGTGTGGTCAAGACTAATTAGAATAAACTAATAAGAGTAAATAAGGGATAAATGGGGATAGAATAAATGAAATTTCTTTGGGGGAAAAAAAAAGTTTTGAGACATATGAAATAACTTAGGAAATAATTTCATCTTCTAAAACGAATTATGTTATGAAATGAGAATAGCATTAAAATTGAAACTCTATAACCTGTTCAWTCTAAATTATCCAGCGGCCCTTGATTGATTCYATCCTACTTTTACTACTATAAGAAATATCATTTGAATCAAAATAATTTATARTGATTTATTTCTTTTGATAATGAATTTACTTGTGTATTCTTTCAAGAAGATTTTGATCTTTCAATGGAAAGAAAGAACAGCATTTGATCTGATATAATATTTGTCTTGGAAGATAGATAAATTGACATGTACTCTTATTCTTAATATGTGTGTATAAATTTAAAACGATATATATTATGATGTGGAGATAATATTATTTTTTATTTTTCTTCAATTTTCAATTTAGGTAGTACGTCATTTACTGTACCATCACAGTACATCTGAATCTACACAGGTAAACCCAGATTTGGTTTGAAGTTGGTGACTTCAAATCTTCTTGATCACTCAAAACCCTCTCTACTGGATTTGAAATGCTGTGAGAATTCACCTCAAGAACTGTGTGTTTGTGAAAATCATAGGATGGAGGCTACTCAGAATTTTAAAAGTTTTGAGCTTTATCATTAGAAGGGTTTCTCAGGTTTTGTAATGGAAAAACATGGAAAATCTTAATTTTACATTTCTCAGCTGCTGGCATTGAATTGAGGTTTGTCGTCTCCTCCAGAGAGTTCAACTTCACTTGCTTTCCCTTCCTCATCCCATTTTGTTGTCTGATAATAGGTAGCATAAAGAATCAGCTGAACTGCTCCTGAGATTGCACCAAGACCATTTGGAATCTGTGACATAAATGGGATAAAAAAACCACAAGTTAGAAAGAATGGAAAAACATATAAATTTGGGGTCACAAATGTCATTTCTGTGGTTATATGTTGATGGTATTTATTCAAGATAAAATAGGATTACTTACCAAGACATAGATATCAAACTTAAGGAGAGCATATGTCAGCCAAATGCCACCATTTGCAAAATTTGCAAGTGATAGGTAAAACGGCATGTACTTTACACTCTTTGTCCTAATGACTCGTCTCTGCTCAGAAATCAAGTTAGAGAGAATCGTGAAAGTGATGAACAGTCGATCTGTCCATTCAACAAAAATTGCATTAGTCGACGTACCATGACAGTTAAAGGCGAAACATACATAACTACGTTCAAAACGATGCAGATAATCCCAACCAGCAATGACCTTTTCTTGGTGCTATGGATTGCAACCAGGGTAATAGCAACAATAGTGCCAAAGAAAATTGATTCAAGGAGGAGGGCTATGAAGATCTTCTTCTGTATTTAGATAAAAGAAACAAGATTAAAGATTCAATTTCGATTTTACAATTCAAAGTGTGTGTATACTTACACGTTTTGACCAGTCTGAGTAGATTATGAACATTGTTACATACACAACCTCTATTCCAAGTCCAACAGCATTAATGGTGAGCACCAAAATGCTGTCTGGATGGACAATCGGGAGACCATAAAACACCCACATTGCACAATTCAATATCGTTGCTAGATAAGGGTCTGGCTTGAATGCTGCAACAGTTTTTGCTCTGAATATTTTCACGAATGTTGGTCTGCATTTCCACACCTCATATATAAGATATATATATACAAGTGTGTCTATATGTGTGTGTGTGTGTGTGTGTGTGTGTTAGGGGGGAAGCGAGAATACGTGGGAGAGAGGAACATGAACAAAGAAATGACATTTCCTGCAGACATCAGAGAAAACAAATATCACCATCTCTTGTAGAGAGAAGCACAGAAACACAAGTACTCGGTATCATATATAGATCAAAGTTGAGAACTTGTTCCACCAAAACATCTTGTCAGGAAAGTGCAGGAAAGAATAACTTACAGAATCTTGGAATTTAAAGATGATCAGTTTATAAAACTAACCAATTAGCCCTACGATGGTCCTGATTCTTTTTGTGTCCWCCATTTTTTAGAACCAAAAGGAGCAGAATCAAAGGGAAAGAGAAAGCGAGAAGTAGAAGGACTCGTTGATGTCTCCAGCAGCTCCTTGGGATATCTGCAGACTGAAAACTGTGCTTTGGAAATTGAAAGGTTTTGCTGTAAATGCATTTATGCAGTTGCACCAGTGACTCTGTGAGAAGCGGGAAAATATCAGTAAGGGTTAATCTAAAAGGCCCTTGAAATTATCGAACTTTCAAAATGATCCCCTCAKTTTTTAAAGTTTCAAATTAGCCCTCATAGTTTCAAAWATTGCTACTCCATCTATTTCAAATTAATTGTCCATCTCAACATATTTACGTATATCATAGTTTTAAATAAAATGACAATTCTAATCTTATTCAATAATTTTTTAAATTTTTAAAATTTAAAAAAATTATAAAATAGCAGAATAATCTATGTAAGGGTAAAATAAAAAGAAAATACATCTAATAGGTTCTTGATTTTCTAAAAGGACAACTAATTTGTAACAAAAAGAGATAATCAAATAGATAATTATTTCAAAAAGAAGGGAGCTAAAAGATAAACTGGAAAAAAAATCGCCTAAAAGTGTAACAAGTGATTATTAATTAATTTGAGAAATAATTGCATTTATATTTTAACAAATTGTGGTCAACTTAAGAAGATAATATCACATTCTTTCATGGTGAGAATAGAATTTAAGATTGATAGACGATACCTTTTGTAATTTAATAGGAAATTTGAGAATTTGTCATGAATAATTACAATTTTACCCTCTTCATCTACCCCATTTCCATTTAGGAACATTTTAGTATATTTGTTTAGTAAGTAATAAATGCAACAAAGAAAAGAAGATAATGCCACATTAATTTCTGGTTCAGAGGAATTTAAGGTTGATGCCTTTGGCATTACAAGTGTCCCTTTAGTAAGCTAAAACCCCAATACGAATTTAAGGATTTTGTTTTTTAGTAATAAATAACATACATAAGATGATAATTCCACATTTATTTTGTGGGCCAAAGAAATTTAAGATTCATGATGCACTGACATCACAATCGGACCTTTGTAAAAGTTCTGGTTAGGAATAGTAAAAGGGCCGAGTGATTAAGGCCCGTGTGCCAACGTTCGTACTGAATTTATGGGCTGAAAATGTTGGATTCCCCTTTTTGGGCAGGGCACCTTTTAGGAGCTCGGGTTGAATAGCCTGCAGGCCGATGAGCCCAATGGCTATCTTCTAACCGCTTAATTCCTAGATTCTAATGACTTTTAAAAAAATAAAAATAATTAAAATATCTGTAATGGTTAGTATTTTTAATTCGATACCAAGTAATAATCTCGAGCTCTCTCAATTCGTATTTTTTATTCTCAACTTCAATTTATTTTCAATTATAAAAAAACTGTTGAAGATTTTTCCATTCGAATTGTTAGCTTTTTTCAATTTTTTGATTTTCTTATTTATATTCATTACTTATTCAGAGGGATATAGCTCAGTTGATAGTTATTATCTAGTTTCTTTGATTACGATGCTAGTTTTAATAGATAATGACTAAGTAGCCCCACTCGATCTCTATGAATCTCTCTCGACTCGACTCCAGAATAATCGTAGTCAAAAATTCTTAATATCGGAATCGTCGAGGGATTAAAAAACAAAGGAATTTAAATAATTGATAATGTAATAGTGAATACTTTAATTGATGAATACCATGAGAATGCATGCAAAACAAAACAATGGCTAATCTAATTGTAGCCAAAAACGCCTTCCTTGGGTTCTGTTTACCTACCAACCTACTAAGACCTTTCTCACATTATTCAGTCCTATCTGTAAAGTGAGAAACGTCTTAGTTTTCATCCACAGATTCAATCATTTCGTAACTGATTGATCTCATCTGTACATTTCAAATTCCAGCTCTTCATTCATGGATTTACACGTGAAGTTTACTCTATGTTCTTTCTCTTCTGTGACAACTCAGTCGCTCTGGAAAACCAGTACAGAACCAAGAAAGTACAAGAAGAAGAAAAAGATAAAAAAAAAAGAAGATGGCTATGGAAATCTTCATTTCTGTGGTACTTTTATTGGTGGGCATAGCTGTTTTAGTGACAATTCATGTATGTATAGTGAGTAGAGCTTTCAGTAGAAACAATCATACCAATGGTGATACAGTTGTTGTTGTACAGAGAATTATGAACAGATCCAGCTCAAGCATGTCTCAAGATGATATCAAGAAATTACCTAGCTTTAGTTACATGGTTCATGAAGAGAAAGAGAAAGAGATCAGCATCAGCAGCAGCCATAGCAGCTCTCCGGAAATGGTTTGCGCTGTGTGTTTAGAGAACTTCAAGAAAGGAGAAAAGTGCAGATTGTTGCCAAAATGTAAGCATACTTTTCATGCTGAATGCATAGATTCTTGGTTGTTGAAGACTGCTGCTTGTCCAATTTGTAGGGCTGGGGCTGTTTCCCCCAAACTTGGTGGACATGACAGAAATCAGATTGAAGTTGTAGTCTGAATTGGCATAGTAAAAAATTTCTTGTTCTGGCCTAGGCTTTAGATGCATATACTGTATCTTGAATCAATTCTCAAGATAGTTAGCCAATTTCATGTCAATTAATATGGTTTTAAAGATATTTTCTTCAATGTTCATAATTTCTCTCATTCTTTTATATGATGCATTKAAGTTGACCAAAAGGGCCACATTTATGTTTCTTGTTTGGTTCAACAGAAGAAAATGACTACAAAAACCTCCATATGCTTTTGAGGAAATATCCTTTTTAACTACACCAATTATCATAAGTTTGTTTTTTCTCTTGAGTCTTGAGATCCGGCATTTCTATAATGATGAGATTAATTTAGATTCAACTTGAATTACATTAACACAGTCTACTCATAATATTAAGAGAAAAGCTTTGTCCAAAGCTTCTTTATCGAATATTAAGGGAAAAGCTTTGTCCAAAGCTTCTTTATCGTGACAAGACAAGTAGAGATATCATGAGTTGTTGGGCCCAATTTAGACCTTGAGGGCAGAAGTCAAGTTATTGGCCCAATTTGATTCATTTACATGTTTGTGTTGTGGGACTTAAAGTGGGCCTATATTGAAGTTAAAGAAAAAGCAATGGAAAATAATATTGCTCGAATGACAGAAGAGTCCACCCTTTCCCGGTTTTAACGGGCTCAAAGTTTAGTGGACAATAAACTTCAAATAGCACGATATACTGATATATATTCTAAGCTGCGCATTTTAGAAAGGTATAAAATTTGAACTCCATAGTTCATGAAAATAGAATGTTATTTTTTTATTAGACCATTCGTTATTCTAATTTTGTACGATTAATTCAGATTCGATATTTTTAATTTGTAAAATTAATCTAGACTCGATTTGAATTATATCCGCAAAGTCTGATTCTAATTCGTAAGAATGTGTGATCTAAAATTCTTTTAATATGATGTCATAAGCCAAAATTCCTCACGCTTATAAGACTAATTCAAACAAAGTATTCTCACTTTGTAAAACTAACTTACACTTGACTTGGGTCATCTCAACAGAGGCAGAATCTATATCAAAAAAAAGTTTAATCCATAACACTTTCAATATAATACCATAAGCAGAAATAAATCATAAAAACTCAACGCATATCAAATCACATGAATTAACCCATTTTAATTTAACAATTCGATTATCAAGTTTCTCAATATTCTAAGTTATCTCAGTACCACCTTATCATTCCTACAAATCAAGTTGACTAAATAGACCAAAAGAAATAATTTATTTCTTTCTCTTTCAAGGGTCAATGAAATATGGCTTAAGCTCGGGACGGGCTAAAGCTCTATCCTACGTGCAGTATAAAGAAGAATAGCCCGGCCCGGGGCCGTAACTTTAAATATTTAGCTATTCTCTTTTAAAGACTACCTACTAGATGTAGCTAATCCGTCTCCAAAAATGGTGCCTTTACGCAGCTGCCGTAGCTGCCCTAGAAGAAGGGATTCAGTCAACGTAAAATTACTGAGACAGAAATACCCCTGATGTTGGTCAGTAGCTCATGCAGAGACTTTTAAGCAACCTAAACTGAACCCGTTTTATCTGATATTTGCATTATTCAGTCAATATTATATTTAAAAATTGATGACAGATAATTATAATATTGATTCTGCACTCACATAATATCCCACAATCTAATAATGCTTTCTTGTCTTTCTTCCCCAAGTGAGCTAAGCCCTTCTTCATATTATGCTTTTTGTGTTGGAATATTGAACATCTACTTAATTTTGATTTGAATTACGTAAATTATCATATCATTTTTACTAAATAATGAGATGATAGGAGAGAATTGAAACTTTCACATTATCAGAACCCATATCTTTAAATTAAAAATATTATCGTAAAAGATAGAATAAATTATGTATTCATGAAATTTTCGTTTCGAGATATTTCATTTTAAAATTGAAATATAGACGTTCAATTGCTCTGTGCTATGACGGTAAGGTATAGGACTCGCCCCTGTTGGCCTATCAAACTTCCGGGCTCCATCGACGTCAAACAAATGCTGCTTTGTTGGGTTTTGCATTAATTGTATGGTTTTCGAGTTATAGCTTTAATCTCAGGCAAAGGCATCAATTGGCCAAGTTGGCAAAGAACTAGTTGAGACGTTCCATTTAGGACATTACTAAGATTAGAACAGTTCTTAAAACATAGAGCTAAGGTAATGAAAGTATGATGACAACAAGTACCAAAAGGATACCAATTACGCCAACCATTTCTCAAACACCTAATTTCTGGTCTAACCAGTTGTAAGAAATTGCMGCATCTGTTCTGTAATATCCCGGGTTTTTCATCTCTATGGCTCCAGCATGATCTTCTTTTATACCTTATTGTTGCTACTTTTAAGCCTTAACGCTCATATTGCGTCATTACTTTGTATTAAATCATGATTAGTCCTTTGTGGTATGAGATTACGATAAAAAGGATAAAGCTGATAATACACAGATTACTGGAAAAGCTATTTTGGACCTAAAGCTTGGTCCATTTGGACCTTTCTCTGTGGCTAAGGCAGTGAACAAAAGAACCCAAAAGTACCCCAAAATGGATCCAGTGGGGTGACACAAAGTTGAAGAAAGGAGAGCCAGTTTCGTATGTTGCATTCGGTACTCAAGGAGTAGTCTCACATGAGCAGTTGCAGGAGAAGAAATTGAATGAATTACAAATGGGCTTCTTATTTTCTTTCATTTGTATGTCGTAAAAAAATAATTTCCTAAGTTATTATGAAAGAAAAGAGAAGAAAWTAATTTATTTTCTATTTGGGAGTTGAAAAAAAAAACAAAATAAAAGACATATAATTACACTTGTACCCTTTAGATAAAACACATCAGGGAACGTTGCATTCATATAAGTAAAACAAAAGAAAGTATTTCCCGTTTAAATAGGCCGAATAAATAATTTATAATTTTTTTTTCCTCTTTCACAGGGTCAAAGTTGTTGGCTTTTTAGTAATTCATCAACATTAGAATAGCTGACACGATTTATATATATTTAATATAATAATGATTTCAAGCCGCCTAAATGAATCGAATTCAAATATTTAACATAATAATAATATTGATTTTACACAATTTCTCGTCTTTCTTCCCCATGTGGGCTTCTTATTTTTGCCATTTTCCCCATGTGAGCTGAGCCCTTCCTTATAGACCATACAATTTGAAATAATTCATACTTCATACTTAAAGTAAAGTAAAATTTTGTATTTGATTCATATTTACGATATTAAGTTGAATACGAACTATTAAGATAAATAGAATTTGTATTTAATTCTTACTTGCAATGATGTGATATTATAAGAGTTATGAATTGAATTTTTATTTAAAAATATGATTACGTAATTTAAATTGAATTCGAATTAATCTCGTTAAATTAAAGTACGAGTCATTAAAAAAACAACAATAATACTCTGTATTTAAATTAATGGGACAAAGATGCCCTGTAGATACTTTTATTCTTTCCCATTTGTGTACTGCTTCTCACATGGAAGTCTTGGACAAAGTTAAAGAGTGGGACCACTCTATTTGGACTATTTCCACAATGAATCCAAGAACTTGATTCATGAAAGTCATTTGTTTTATGGTCAAGATTAAAAACAATTTTTTATTTCAACACAAAAAAAAGGGTTTTATATTATAGTGACGAAAAAATAAATAATGAATTTAAATAATAAAGATTCTCCTTTTATAACTCTCTTGATTAGGGCGAGGTTCCATATTCTATCCTTAAATGTGATATTATGTTGAAACGAAATAAGATTAAATATTCTTTCAAATAAGAGTCAGCAAATATAATTTAAATCGAAATTGAATTAATTTCATCAAATAAAAATACGAGGTGATAAAAAAAATAGCTCGATTGATTTCGATAATTCAATTGAATAATTGATTACTAAAAGTGAAAAAAGTGGGCCGTTATTTAATATACTTCACAAGCTTATATTTATAGTTTATTCTTGAATTATGTGGCAAATGACAAATTTGTACATTGAGACCATACATACACATATATGCATGTGCAAGTAAATAATATGATATTATGGATGTCTCCATCCCCATGTATGAGGAACATACGTCTAATTCTTCTTCTCGGTGATCTTTCTCCCTAGATAGTAATAAAGAGGGTGCTACTGTGAGTTCTATGTACCATAACATAATAGTTTCAAATCTTTTAGTATAATTTTCACTATATATTATCTGTTATAATAATTAAAATATAAGTGTATATATTTTATTTTTAAGATAAAAATAAAAAAATGATATTGAAGAAAAGATAAGAATATATATACATTATATTTTAATTAATATACAGGAATTATATATTAAAAAATATAATAGAAAAATGTACTAAAAATTTTTTAATCATAACTAATAGACTATTTCGTTTTTAAATATTGCTCAATTTCATATACCTATGGCCATTTTGTCAAGATCTCTAGAATATTCTGACAAATCGTACAAAGAAAGAATTAAATTTAATTATAATTACGAAATATATCATCGAATATTCAAAATGAGATCTCTAAAGACACAAAAGCTGACTTTGTATTTGTGGAAAATGTTGTTACTTTTACTGCACCCCCACGTCAGAAAAAGGGGAAAAAAAAAGAAAATTTAGTAGTTAATAGTTTATAATTTTTAAAATTTAGTTCGACCTTCAAATAATTTTAGTTTAAATTATATTTGAAATTCTAGTCCTATAAAAAGAACATCTTTGGACAATCTAAACAAGAAGCAAACAATAGGCTTAAACAGCTAGAGAAAATGGTTGCTATTTCCTCCCCACATTTTGTGATATTCCCTTTTATGTCACAAGGCCATACCATTCCTCTTCTCTACTTAGCTCGTATCCTCTGGCAGCGTAACATCTCCGTCACTGTATTCACTACCCCGGCCAATTCTCCGGGTGTTCGTCGCACCCTCGACGATGCTAATGTCCGTGTTATTGAAATTCCCTTCCCGAAATATGTAGATGGAATCCCTCCCGGTGTCGAGAGCACTGATAAACTTCCTTCCATGTCTTTGTTTCCTAAATTTGCCGCGGCCACAAAACTGATGCAGCCATTGTTTGAACAAGAACTGGAGGAACTCGAGCATGTTAGCTGCATAATCTCTGATTCATTTCTTGGCTGGACTCAAGCTTGTTCTGAAAAGCTTGGAATTCCAAGAATAGGCTTTTATGGCATAAGCAGCTTTGCCATGACCATGTACGAAACTCTCGGTCGAGAAAGGCCACATGCAAGTACTACTTCTCTTGATGAGACCTTCTCTATTCCAAACTTTCCTGAACTGAAGCTAACACGAAATGATTTTGATCCACCATTCAACCAACTCCAACCAAAAGGCGAATTCGTGGATTTCATGGTAGAGCAACTCATCGCACTATCAAGAAGTTTTGGCCTCATTGTTAACAGCTTCTACGAGCTGGAGTCAAGCTACATAGATTACTGGAACAGCAAGTTTGGACCTAAAGCTTGGTGCATTGGACCTTTCTCCGTGGCTAAGGTAGTCAACAAAGAACCCAAAACCCCAAAATGGATCCAATGGCTTGACACAAAGTTGAAGAAAGGAGAGACAGTCTTGTATGTTGCATTCGGTACTCAAGCAGAAGTCCCGCCTGAGCAGTTGCAGGAGATTGCTAAGGGTTTGGAGAACTCCATGGTGAACTTTTTGTGGGTATCGAGATCAAAGGGAATGGAGCTCTTGGATGGTTTTGAAGCCAGGGTCGGGGATAGAGGAATGGTGGTGAGAGACTGGGTTGATCAGATGGAGATACTTCAGCACAAGTGCATCAAGGGGTTCTTGAGTCACTGTGGATGGAACTCAGTGATGGAGAGCATTTGTGCCGGCGTGCCGATCTTGGCGCTGCCGTTAATGGCTGAGCAGTACCTGAATGCCAGACTGATGACGGAAGAAATCGGTCTAGGACTAAGACTTAGACCGACGAATGGAACGGCAAGGGGATTTGTGGAAGCAACGGAGGTGGAGAAGAAGGTGAGAGAGTTGATGGAAGGCAAAGGAGGTAAGATGATGAGGAAGAAAGTGAAGAAGGTGGCTAAAACGGCCGGTGGGGCAATGAAAGGTGGTTCTTCATGCCAGAGTTTGGACAAAATTATCCAAGCTGTAAGTAATTTTCCAGCAACTAATTTAAATTAGAAAGAAAGATATATAATTCTGTTGCTGGAAAAATATGGCAAAATCCCATGTTTGAAATTTAGAACTATATCCAGATTGCCATATCTTTGGAGTTTTGCTAGGTTGAGATGTAAAAGCAATTCAAATTACTGTCTGTCTCAAGTATATGTGTTGTATTCTGAAAATATGGTCATGATAATCCGGATTAAAATTCCACAAGACCATTTGTTTGCAAATAAAATCAAACAATATTCGAATCCTCCATTTATCTGCAGCTACTTGAGACCGTTTCCAATCCAAACAATGACACTCGCTGCCTCCAGACGCCATTTCAGAAACCACGTATTTAAGAGCTTACATAAGCATTTCATCTCAATCCACTGGAGGGAGACAAAGTGGAAGAGGACGTTTCTAGATGTTATAGGACGATTTGACTCTAGTACCAAGTCCTAGTCAACTATCCCGAATAAGGGGATGGAAAAACAGTTAGAGTTCATTGTCAACACATACAGTTAGGTTCATCGGTACATGTTTCTGCCAAGTTTCTCTAGTCTACCAGCAGAAGGGACGACGAACCATTCTGAACCAATATAGTAGATTGATCCAGGGTACAGATGTTCTACAGGTAACCCCTCATGATGATAATTCTAGCATTTTCTGTGGTCTACTTCCGATAGCAGAGGTTGTAACAATAAGAACTTGGCAAGTTGTTCAACACACATTTCAAGCGTTCTGGACATGGGAGTGCAAGTATAATATCTGAACTACAATGGAATTTTAGTCTAGATTAAGTTCAACAAGATCTCTTCAAGTTCGTACAATAATGTCTCAGGTTTGAAAAACAAAGCTAGGATACAAGAGCTAGAGCACAACAATCATCCAGTCTTAGCTCAGTTCTTCTCAGCATTGATCTCTAGCTCCCTCCTAAGCTGCAGAGAGAAGTCATCATTCACATCGTCATCATCCCAATCATCTTCCCATTGCTGGGTTACTTCTTTTCCCTCCTCTTTGTCTTCCCACTCTGTCAATACAGCATGCAAATAAGTAGGTTAAGATTGCAGAGGATACTGCTGTAAGAAATGGGTAGAAATAAGAAAAATATGGTAAGAAGAGAATAAAAGTGTTCAAAAAGCAAGAACATCAGCACTGAGAATAAGGATACCCACAACAGCTATAGGAAATAAAGTAATTAGGATAGTAAAACCAATGTTTATATACAACCACCTACAGAGGGTACACTTGCTATTAATGATGGCTAAATGCATTTGTGGTCGAACAATGAACTCATTAGGGGACAACCATGCAAATAGCATGAAAGAGAATGATTCTGACAGGCATTATAACATTTGCAACAAACAAGGATCAGCAACTTCAAAAACTTGGACGCTACAAACTAGAAATCCAATAATGACAACAGAAGAAATGAAGAAATAACATGGAAACAGAACCTTCATTAAGGTCCATAAGAAAAAACTATGATCCACGGAAGGGATTCAGTCAAATGCACAAAGGCAATGCTGCTTTGTGTTTCTTCCTTGTATCTGCTAAAGACATGCTTGATGAACATGGGATTACCAATATTTTGGCGCCGTCAACATATGCATGGGCAAGGTATAATCTTCAAATTCTCTAGTTTACCAGCTTATCAGTGCATATATGAAGTGTAATTAAACAATGATCTATTTTTCCAGCATAACTTTCACCTAATTATCAGAAAAGGGCACATATATCCTTGCATCTGCAAAAACATGATAGCAAAAGGAAATTCATGCAGCAAAGGTGACTGCAAATATTATATATGGCAAAATATTTAGTTATACCTATCTAAAATAAGGAGAATATGTTCTCATCGCAGGAAAAAAATAGATCATGGTGTATATAACTAGATAACTTAGAGATAAGGTCAATAGCCATTTGTGCCAGTTTTTACAAAACACTTTGTAAGTATCATCAGGCACATTTCAGAAAACAAAAGATTAGACATATTGTTTGATATGCAGACTATAGATGTGGTTCAAACATGGAAAACATTGTAGCTAACATCATACATTTCATGACAATTTCGTGAATACACGGATTCCGGATCTCAAGCCTACACAAGGGGCTAAACACACGACCTAAGTACCTGGGTTATTTAACATGTCTAAGTCACATGTAACTGCTAACCTGATTTCCACGAAAATCAAAAGAAACAGGCTAAAATTGAGGTCTAAGTCATAATCATATTCAATCATCAAAATTTTGACTTCATGAAATCCATAAAGCACTCAAACTTCACCAGTTTCGGCCTGAACTATCAATTATCTCTTTAAAAATCTTGTAAGTGATAACTGATCACCCATTGAAGCCTCTTTATTTGTTTGATAAAGTCCTCCTAATGTTTTCTAGTTCCAAAATTAAAAGATACGAATATCTCACATGCAGTGTGCTTGTTTATTTTAACCATTCAACTGCAGAGATAAATAAAGGTATTGATGCACAAGGTCAGACAGCAAACAGTGTACAATCTAGTTAAACTAATCAAGGTTTTACGTGATTTCCATTATTCTCTACTTTTTCTACTTTAATACACCCAGTATTTATGATGAATAGACTGAATTTACCTTTTCCAATGACATGTTCATATTCATGACATAGCATGTCAACAATATTCGTCACAAACGGTCACCATTATTTTTAATTACCCTTGATCCAATTATCTATTTAGTTCGATAAATGATCAGGGTTTCCAGAGCCCAATTCAAGGTTTATATGGCAAATCAAAATCCTGTCTACACTGACATGCTTACTCGTTTCAATGGTCATTAAATCCAAATCAAACTACATATCATCACAAAGAAAATTCCTCACAAATGGACACAATCAAAGGGCTGACAACAATATTGAGGAAGACTTTTTGATGTGTGAAATGTTGTAGAATATTGTAGTCCAATTCTCTATCACCATGGCCTCATCCTGGCTCTTTAACACCAACTTCAACACCAATATTGGTCAAAAGCATCAGAGGCAAGCAATCACTTGATAAGTTAATTTTGATAAGGCACGATGGTCATTCCAAGCGAACCATTGAATGCCTTGACTTTAGCTTTTTACCTAACTTATTTTAAGCACTATATGCTTCTATTTTCAACTGTATAGACTTCTTATCACTACTACCCCTTCTTATTCTGGTGTTTCAGAACCTAATTGAAGCACAAGAAGCAAAGTTAAGGATGGACCACGTTATCCTCTCTCTCTCTCTCTAACCCCTTCCTTTTCTTCTTCAATTTCACATTTCTCTCCTTACCAGCTCTTGTTCCACTGCTTAAGTGATAGCTCCTTTAGTTGCTGGTACAATCACCTTTCCTCACCTGGTCTTTTTTTCTCACTTATTAAACTATCAGCACCACAATCCTTTTGCTTGAAAAATTTGCAACTATATAAGTGAATTCAGATATCTGAATAAGGGCAACACGAATGCACACTCCAGGAGAAAAGAGTCAATATCGGGACCCATTCTATTTTACTCTCTCTTGGTGGCCCCATATACCAGAAACATGAAGATCTGTTCTATAGCCATAACCAGCGAAGGAAAAAGAAACAACTAAAATTAAGTATTCCTTTCCCTCTCTTGATCCCTTCCTAACTCTTATAGTTAGAAGCTTTAGCTAGTATAACAAAGAGGAAAACCTTCTCATAGAAGCTGTACCAAAGCAGAAAGAAACACCACAAATTTCAAACAGTTCGAATAAGATTTCATACAAAATAATTAATGCACTCATCATTTAAACAGACATAAGCAGACAAATATGATTATCCAGAAAGCAAGTTACTTTCAGATACACTCCACTGAGCAGAATAATTCACTAACTTAGTGCAATCCTAGATCCATGACTATTAAATGCAATACCCAGAAAAGCAATTGTTTCTTTACTTAGAAAGCAAATCTGATATAGCTAAAACAGTTAATTGCATGCTAAACTAAGATTTGATTTCTCCTAGTCGCTGTTTACTTCACAGTTTGTAGTAAAAATGTTCAAAATCAACGAAGCAAGATTAAAAAGAATTTGAGTATGTTTAAATGCCATTTTCCATTTGATGCATGTATAGTTCTCTATTATTCACATCATTATTTCCTATTTCCTAGTTTTGAATATGCAAGGTATCAAATTTATTGATATTTCCGTAAAACATGAATTATTTACTCATTAACTTAGAAAATGAACTCTAAATTGTTTTAGAATTCCAGAACATGACAAAAAATCAGACCAGTAAAAGAAAATTAGCAAACCACTGCTTCACATTTTGCATAATCACAATCTGAAACTCAAATATCTAGCAATCCAATTTACAATCACCCTCTGTTAAGATTAACTGTTGTAGCTTATGGAACAAAAATGCCTATCACGATTTCAATCTAAGATTTGGTAAGAATTGCTGAAAGAATCGAGGGAACTCGAAACCAATATAATGATGTTGAAGCTTTATGCTATTTTTAACAACACCTATGGTAAAACATTGTGGGACACTGACAAAAAAAATTTAATAAACTAAATAAGAAAGCAAATTTCTGACCGCAAACAATTGTGATAATCATTCAATTGCTAAACTAATCAAAGCGCATAATAACAACTTAGGGCAAAAAAGAAGACTACCTACTAGAATCACGGACCTAAGCTATTAACTAAGATAATCCGCAAAACCTAACTCAACAACAAACTAGGACGAAAAATCGCGCAAACCTTGATCAATTTCGAACTCCTCGAATTCGTCATCGTCTTCGAAAAGATCGATCTTTGCGTCCTCAGAAACCGCCTTAGGTTGCTCAGTTGCCATTCTCAGTCTTTTAAACACGGAAACAAACAAGAGATGCAATCAATATTAGATATTTAAAGGCGCATACTAAAATGATACTCACCAAAACCATAGTATATTAGTATGTAATCGGACAGCTTAACTTACAGATGCTGCGAAATAATCTGAGAGAAAATTGTCTTCGCTTTTAGCTTTGGAGAGAGGACTGTGATTTGCAGAAGCAGTCGGAGAACGAACTTTCTGGACTGGTGAAGACGATTTATGGTCGCGTCTATGGACAAGCAAYAGCTTTGACGGCGTCGTTCGAGGAGCAACACTATGCTTGTAGCTGTTGTTACGATTGATAAAATTATTTTTCCTTAATTAATAATCTTAATTTTAAAAAAATATAATTTTCTTTCAATTTCTATTTTTTATATAATAATACGTTATTATCGAGACACAATATTAATTAATCACTTTTTGTCAATCGAATGAAATTAACTCTGTTATGTTATTTCTCGCATTGATTACTTATCTTGAGATAAATTTAATATACGATTATTGAATATCTACAAATATTTAAATAATTTTATAAAAATAACAATATAGATATCTCGCCATATTGATTATCAAAACTCTAATCAAATTCAATATTCAAATTTAATATAAATTTTTGAAGTTATCATGTTGCTCTTCAAATGGAGACATATATGAATATTGAGACTTCRATTTTCCATGTACTTATCACACTGATCTTATATTTTACAGAAAGTCATTACAACTGTGTAATGCTTTGTACTTCTGAAGTACAAAGTTTCAGCTCATAAAAAAATTTGAGCCACCATTGTCACTAAAAGGTATAAGAAACAAAGGCTAATACACTCCAACAATGTATATTCACAAGAGAAGAAGATCAAAAGAATGAAAAACTTGATGTTTTTACTACCGGACATCCACAAATTGCTCTGGCAGAACCTCCCTCCCCAGCCTAGAAGAGCTCGATTCAGCAAATTTCTGCAGAATCTTGATCAGAGAACGTGCCTTCTTGCTAGCATGACTTGATCCTTCTGTCAAAAGTGAGTAAAGGACAGGCATTAGTGTAGATTCTTTTGCTAACCCTTCTACCACATCAATTCCGCCATTGATGCTCAAGGACAGCAAGATTGAAACACATGACTCTTTTGCTGCTCGAGATGGTATAGTCTGCATTAAGTCCAAAATCAGAGGTAGAGCTGAAGATTGGAGAATTGCAAATGAACCATCGAAGCTTTCTGCTAATGTAGCCAGAACTGCCAATGCATCTGCTGAAAGTTCAGTTTTCTCTGAAGAAGCTAGTAGATCGATTAGTGCTGGAACTGTCCCTGCAGCAAGCACTTTCTGATGGCTCCGGTGATTGAGAAGCAGCCCGAAAATCGCAACAACTGCATTCTTTTTACCACATGTTGTTCCGTCTTTGATGAGCTGCACTAAAGCAGGAATGGCCTCGGGTGTTTCTCCAATCAATTTGCGATATTCCTGAACTGAGGAGAGGTAAAAGATTGTTGCTGCTGCAATCTGCCGAGCTTCCATTTTCATTCCAGTTCTAAGAACCCAAAGTATCAGTTTCAAGCCCCCATGATCAATGATTTCTTTCTTGCCGCTTGAATGTTTAGCCAACTTCAATAAACCAGAAATTGCGTTTTCTTGCATAGATGGATCAGTGGAAGTAAGCAGCCCCAGGAGTGGTGGAATTGTTCCTGCATTAATCAAACAGTACCTGTTGTAAATGTTTGATTTTGCCAACAACCGAATTTCATAAGCAGCCTTATTTTTCTGCTCCTTTGTACCAAAGCATAGTCTGCAGGCCAGATATTCAGCAAGAAATCTAATAGCTTCAGCAGCAGCAGCACTTCCCGGTAAAATAGTCCTCGATATATCGTGATTCTGCTTTCTTGACTTCGCCATAGAAATACCATTATCGGCACAAAATTGTTGGATGAGCTTCCTAAGAGTTGAATTAGGAACCAATTCTGTGCTAGTCAGCTTCTCCCCCGTTTTCGGACAGATGAGATTTCCTGATTTCAGCCATTTCTGTATTGAAATTCGATCATACGTCTGTCCAGTTGATACTGTGACAGGATCAGTCATCAGCTCCAGAGAAATTGGACACCGGAAATCCTCAGGATTCAAGCAAGTAAGCGTCTCTAAGCTTGATTTCGCCTCGGCTTGATCAATATTTCCATAACCAGAGTCCTCAAATAGAACTCCCCTGCAGTAGCTCAAGAATCCAACTAAACTGCCCAACAAAGGCAGCTCTCTTTCATCGCCATCAGAGCATTGCAGACTAATTTCTTCATCCAAAAATTTAACCTCCTTGTGACAATCTCCCCAATTCCTAATCTCAAGATGCTCAAGTACTTTCTTGATAATAATTGGGTCCGGCTTGAATTGATTCTCGAACTGATTTAAGATCAATATCACTCTTTTCATACAATCTTCATCTTCCGGGTCGAGCTCCAATTTTGCCTTCTGTGATTGCTTTGCAACTAAAGCGACAAGCTCCTTAATTTCACAAGAAACATCTATGGACCTCAATGGAAGAATATCAAGTGCTGTAGCCACTGCCCTTATCAAAACACGAAATTGCGATGTCACGAAATGAGATTTCATTAGCATAAACACTCTTGCTCCTTCACGGGTGCAATCTTCTAACAAGAACAGGATTTTCTGAAATGTAAGATGGAGCTCAGAGAAACAGAGGATGATGATAGAATCCCAAGTACAGGAAACATGGTCTCGAATTTCCTCGAAGAACATCATAAGAATCCCGATTTGACGAATTGCTTCGCGGGCATTTTTCCTTTGGCTTGTGAAGAATCTGTACTGGTAACTGCAGATACTGCGAGAAAGATTAATCAATGACTCCAAAAGGGTTCCCGGAGATATAGCTTCACAAGGATGAACCGCCGGAAATGTCAGAATCCGGCGGTCATTCCGGTCGAATCTTTGAATCATTGAATGAATTGAAGGCCCAAAATCTTGAAAGAATGAATTTGGATTTTGCTCTCTTTATCTGTATATGTATTTGTAGTCTGTCTTTGTCTGCTCAATCTTCTCTCTTGAAACTAAAAATGGACTCCGGAAGAAGTTTCAGTTGGACTATTTATAGAAAGGCATCAAATGGCGGATATTTTCTGGACACGTGTCACGAAATACACACTTCTTTGACTTTCCAAGTTTCTGCGTGGACTGAGCCATAACAGATCGTGTCCAAAGCTCCACTACCAATCGGATAAATTTTAGTGTACTCAACGACTTAGGATGGATTGGATATATATTATATATACACACCTGGTGCTCATTAATATAATAAAAAATAAATATATATCTTTCTTCACGATAATATTAATTGTGTACAATTTAATAATTTTAAAATAATTAATCAAGGAATTATTACATTAAAATGAAATTTGTATTTGATTTGTAATTCATATATTTTTTTTATATTTATTGATAATAAAGCTTTCAACATGATGGATCTTATATCTAAATGATTTCTTTATTTTATTGATATTCGTAAGTGACTTGCTTTTTAGATTGATTTTCCTTTCCAACTTAAACGTCACTCAAAATGGCGCCTTAATTACATAAAAAAAGTCCCTTCAAATAGTATCGTTGCCAAATCGTAATTTTTCTTGATGAAATTTAAGGCCTTTGGTGTAATACTCTAGCATGATGTAAATGTCAATTGACAAGTAAGGACACGTACTCGACAGGTGTTGAGGAAAGGTTCGTTGAGATACTTTCTTTGGATCGCGGTTACGGATATAGGGAAAAACCTGGGGGTTTGTACGTATATGGGTTCTTGGGTAAATGGGTCCCAGCCAAGCCGACTTCCGCGTGCACGTGGACGTGTGAAGAGTGACTTACTTGTTGCCTGAGGCGTCGGGAAAGTAGAAGCAACAATTGTGGAGAAGCAGCCGACGGTGACTAGAGATTTTAATTTTAATTTTAAAGGCAGAATAATTAATAAATAATAAATGATTGAGTTAATTTTGCGTGTACATAAGGCAATGCATGAAAACGTCCTTTTCGTAGCGGCGAATCGGAACGAGAAGATAGAGTGAAAATTGATTAATGAAGAGGTTGACAAAAGTGATTAACCTTGAGAAACGAAGTTATTTTTGAATTATTTTTTATTTTTATATAAAAACATTATTTATTTAATTATTACACATCCTGAAAAATAAGAAAATAGTTTCAAATAAGAACAATGCCGGTTTTTAGTGTCTTCAATGAAAACTAGCCAAAAAATATTAAAACCATTAAAATAGATTCGCTCTCTATTTCCTCTTGGAAAACGGAGAAAGCATATTTTAAGCAAATGAGTTTTTTTTTTTTTAATTTTGATTTTAAAAATCATTTTTAAAAATGACAAAATTCACCTATTTGCTTGGATGGATAACATTTTTGAAGAGAAAATGCAACATTATTATTCTTTTATTACTTTATGCTTCTTAATTGAATGTCTATACATTTATATATTAGAAAGAGTGTGTAATTAAATCTTCAAGAACAATAATTTTAAGATTAAATTTAATTTTAATTACCCCCCCCCCCCCCCCCCCCACCAACCCGAACATTATGGTTATATGCAGAACCTCATATACACATAAGAGTGAACTGTTATGGATATGTAGTCTAGCAAGATAGCATAGAAGTTGGGGTCCGTCCACCRTTGGTTTWAAATTTTAGAYGTTTAATTTTAGGATGAAATTTCTGCTTAAATTAGATATTTTTATTGATACAAGATAATTTATTTTTTWAWT
>MEJB01000028.1:5127518-5176656 GCA_001752375.1 Rhazya stricta | reverse complement strand
ARRAAAWKGRMCYTTTTTTTTGCATTTGAAAACATAATCAAGTTGTTAATGGCGATGACGATAAAGAAATTATTGGTAGCATAACTCACAAGTTAGAACAGCTATCCATCCACAACTTAGTCTTCTCAGCCATTTTCGCTAATTGAAAATGATAATTACTCTGCAAAATTGCATCTAGTTTTATGTAGCATTTTCTTCTCAAGCACTCCTTCCTAAAKGTCATTTCCGTGGCTTATAAGGAAAAGTAGTGCGCTGCTGCTAATAATCCTGGCTTACATCATATAATGACCAGAAACAAAATACTTGAAGAAAATAGAACTTTCTCAGGAATGTCAATCAGAATCTAAAGCAGCCATTGAAAGTTCATACATGTTATTGAGAATATATCTTGCTTAGCTAATCCAGAGGATAAAACGTAATACGCACCTTGTCCACATCCATATGACTAGCAAGAGCTGCACCTGCTGTTGGACCATATCCAGAAACTATGTTGAGAACACCAGGAGGAAGACCAGCCTGTCAAACACCAGAAAGATGGCTAGCAGCTTTTCAAAATTGACATATATTCCACTGGAAAGAGGACAGGTCCTCTCGCCAAGATCATATGTAATTTCACCTTTTGGTCAATTTGCACATCCGTTGAATCCGTACTTGAAATGATATATTAGGTCAAAATATTACATTATTACAAAATGTCATCTAGTCAATCATACAATTATGCGACATCAGTGCTTAGGCTTAATTTAAGGTCTTTATTTACCAAAAGAACACACATTTCAGCATGCTTCAAATCTCAAACTGATCAGCATGAAACATTTTTGTGTGTATAATCTTCTGTATTCTATCTTAAACTAGTTGAGCATTTGCACCAGAAGATACAAGTATGACTCTAAATTAGATCCAAGACACTTACTAATCCAATTTGCCAAAAGAGCTAGTAGCCTAATGATAATCAACATTATCAAGCACTTCCATCAAAGATTATGAAGCAACTAATTCAGAGGACAAAGGAACGTATCTATAGAACCAACCTCATGGAACAATTTTGCAACATAAAGAGCAGTTAATGGTGTCTGCTCTGCAGTCTTCAAGACAATAGTGTTACCACAAGCAAGTGCAGGGCCAACTTTCCAAGCAAACATAAGTAGAGGAAAGTTCCAAGGAATAATTTGACCAGCAACACCAATTGGCTCGTGTAAAATTTGCACATGGTGTGGACTATCTGCTTGAACTGTTAGACCATGGATTTTATCTGCCCAACCTGTAATGATGAAACTACAAGTAACTATATGCCGTCTACATATTTTGATAACATATTCTCCAAGCATATTGCGCTCAAACTATATACCAGCATAATAATGCATTAGACGGACAAACGTCGGCAGTTCAGCTTTAGCTGCCTGCTCGTGAGGTTTCCCATTGTCCCACGTCTCAAGAGCAGCAAGTTCATCGCTGTGCTTTTCCACCAAATCAGCAAACCGCAGTATTATCCTAGCCCTTTCCTGAATCATTCATCACCATAAAGAGAGATTCAACCACTTATCGTACAACAAGAATCAAATTTTATGTAATGAGAAAGAGACATGAGCTTACATAGGCAGTCATTTTTGGCCATGGCCCCTCATCAAACGCCTTACGAGCAGCGGATACAGCACGATTGATATCTTCTGCATCACCTTCAGCAACATGCGCAATGACTTCTCCAGTCCTTGGATCCAAGGTTGGAAATGTTTTGCCTTTACCAACAGAAATCCCAAGTCAATTCAACCGTATATCATATTGCTCTCACCCAGTCATTCTTTCAGAAGTTAGGAGAAATTTGAAAAATGAATACTCGACAAAAATACTTGGCCTTTGAATAGAGGAACTAATTAATACCTGATGCTGAATCAACGAATTGGCCATTGATTAGTAGCTTAGTGTATTCGACTTGTACAGATGGAGTGATGGGTTCCTCAAGTGCTGCAGCAGTACTAAATCTAGGGATGCCCCTTCTCACACCATTACTTCTTCCTGAAATCAGACAAAGAACAAGATTATATACAACAAAATTGAATTACTTGTTCAAAGATAACAGCATATACACTGTACTGCATGCGAAACATAGCAGGAAATTCACCATCCCATAGCCCCACTCTATTTTGAAAACTGGTATTGGCAAAAACTGGGAAGCACAATTAATTGGAAAACCTTTTTCAATCTTCTAGAGTATCCTTTTTATGAAAGCTCCATAAATAATTGATCATTAAAAACTCTGCCTTCTTATATGCGCATGAAGTTAACGGGATCCCGTAATGCTTACCAAATACCAGGCAAGGCTAGAAGTCGACAGAAACAATATAACAGAACAAAGAAAAAGAATATGCAACTATGCACTATCAGAGTGCTTGAAACGTTAGCCTATGGACGCGCTTACATACCCAACTGGGAACCATATGTCCATCCACTCTCACTCGCCAGAAGGAACAACAAACCCACAAAACCTTGGRGACTCCAGAGAACACACAGAGAAACAAATAGAAAGAGAAGTAGTCACCTTGAAAAGCAGAAGAAAAAGAGAAAGACCGAGAGAGCAAAGAAGAAATTCTGCGAGCTGCCATAGCTGAAATGCTTTAACCDCCTCAAGAACTATTCTTCTTGTTGCTTTAGCTTTTCAACAGGAAGGCAAACAGATAGAGCAAACAAATGAGTGACTTAGCACAAGTAGGGACCTTTGCCTTTCATTTTCATTTGACATATAAACAAACAAATCCCACAATCATCCTTTGTCCCTCTCTCTCTCCCCTCCAGTTCTTTAGCTATTGTCAACTCTTGAAGATCAAGAGATGACAACTTTATCATATCCCGACAAAAACAAACAGAAATCTTGACGTAAAAAACAAACCATTTCAAATATGGAAAAAAATAATTATAAAATATCTACTCCACTGAGGAAGATTAGTAACAGAAGAAGAATACAAAGGACACTGCAGCAGCATTCCCCTTTCTAAAACACGTGTCCCGAACTCATGCAGTGTTTATTTTCATTTTCTTTTCGTATCTTTCTTGTTAAATAAATATCATGAATCTCATTTAATTAAGAAACCTTGAAAGAGRATAACTACAGTTAGTAATTATGTCTCTGTCCCAATTACCTAATCCATAATCAAATATTAAAGGAAGAAATTTCACTAATGGAAAAGATATGGATCCATTACTAACACTTTTTTTGAAAGTTTAAGGCATACTAGTGGTAGGTGGGGCATGCTAATCTAGTGAATTTGACTGCTCTATATCATAGGATCCTTTCAAATAATTCACAACAAAAGTACCACTTTCAGTTGAAGCTGGAGATGCTGATGAATTAGCTGCCCTTAATCTTTCAAGATTTGCGCAACCTGTGTTTGAAAGSGAGGAGAGTGAGTGCGTTCAGGCACTTCCCCGCCGGCTCTGCACCTATTTGTGGACAAATTAACCTATGGGAAGGTACAAGAGCCCACCTATAGGGAGGCGTTAGGTACTGTGGCAGTATGCAATTCATATTCTTGAAATTGAAATAAATTCGATAGCTAATTACGAAATCATTATTAATTTTTTCAGTGATCGAATCATTAATTTTAAATGGTCAAGTTTTCTATTTTTAAATAAATATAAAAATTAAATTTTAAAATTTTTGGAGGGCCAAGACCTCTGCAGCGTAGAACTATAGAAAGAGACTCTTCATCCAAATGACATTCTCAATCAAGAAATTTCTCCCCATTCSCACCTTCTATAATCCAAGAAGCTGTCATTATTTTAGATGGCATATATTGACTGCAGCCTAGAGTTCTTGATAATGATATTTTGGTGTAATGCTAAATGTACAGACGTTGGAAGATAAAGCTCTGGTTCCTTTGCAGCCTCACAACATTGACATTGTAGCAGCTACCAATAATAATGCGTAACCGTTAAAAAATGTAACATCAAAGGTCGACATTGTAATTTWTRCGTTCAATATTAACTCTGTTTATTAAAAAATCATAACATCAGATAAATAAAATGTTTCTTCTATTTGTCCTTTAATATCCAGAAAAACAGACTTTATCTTCAATCCCAAGAATTTACTGTTCCAGATTATGGTTAAAAATCATCTATACAAGTAACAAGAGCAGCATGACAAAATGTTGCACGGAGCAGGCCATCTTACATAACGGTCAAGGCTCTTCATCCCATTCATAGTCACCTTCMTCAGGGTACTTACTGTCATCTTTGAATGTAGAAAAATCAGGCTCATTGGGCTTGAAAAGTTTTGGCATTCGTAAACTCGGGTCATCTGGATCAAGGACTGTAGCCTTCTGAATAGCCCCTCTTCTGGTATTGGCAGCAAATTTGGATGCCAAAATTGTAACCCCAAGATTTTGRGCATTGTTGTCCACTGCTGTGACACCAGAACTACTGCCTTCACTGTATTGGTCGTCTTCTGTAAGTGAGTAATACAGGCTCTCTTGTTTTGCCAATTCCATTGCAAGCTTTTTTCTTTTATGTCGCCTCCAAGCAGCTTGTATAAAGCAAGCTCCCCATGTTCTCCATTGGTGTGAGTAATAGCGGAAAGCATGCTGCAGTTTCTTACTATGAAGGCGCTTGAATTGATTGGCAACAAACTTGAGGTCTTCAGCTCGAAGTGCAAATGCTTCAACTTCTGTAATTGATTTGACAGTACGCGTTGAGGAAGGAAGATTTAGGTTTGATGTAGGCATTAAGGCCCATGTTAATAGTTCTTCACCACAGAAGTCACCAGATTGAAGTGTAATGGAGTTGAAAAAGCCTGACCGCCCACCATTGGTTGTTGAGCTCTCAAGTTGGCCTCTGATTATGAAAAGCATCTCATTGACTGGATCTCCTTCGCGAACAATGTGTGTGTCTTTTGTGTTCAATGATGAAACAAGTCGTTCACATATTGCATCTAAGAGTTGGTCATCCATTTGCGAGAAGAAAGGAACCTAAACAGATCATAATGTTAATAGGGAAGACAAGGGAAGTAGGCTTTCTACGCACCAGAACTACAAGAAGTTAGAATTTGTCATATATCACAAAACTGGTAGCTGAAAGCATGATGATTAGGCTCTTTTTATCGGTGTGAACATATCATATCCAACCATAGGATTATTGATGTGATATGTTCTTTTTGTGAACTAGGCTTGACTGTATAAGTTATCTTTTACCTGTCTTAGTATTTTAACTACAAGTAGCAAATTTAACTTCGAAGGTTAAAATTAGACCATGAAAAAAGTGAATGCTTATTATTCAAGAATTCTGCAGATTTAAATACCAGAAGTAAATCGACTCCCATTAAAAACAAGTTGGTATTGAATGATCCTTAAGTCATTATATTTGCTCACTTTTAGCAGTCAAGAACCATGAGAGAAACACTTACACGACGGACAAGGGCGAGGCAAAGATGACATTGAATTTGACGCCGTATGTCCAAGGGTAAGGAATGCAGAATTTCTTCTTCATCTACCCCTCTTGTAGCAATCCATTTGTACTGAACAAACCGACGAACACGATCCTGCAAATTTGGAGGAAGCTGACGGTGCCTCATCCATTCTTCAGTATCTCTTCTCCTAACCCTCCATTCTTCAAGTCTTGCCGTCATAGATGCCATGTATGTCTTCCATTAAAATAAAATCAGATTATATTAGATATATCAAATATCAGATGAAGTTTTAATCAAGAACAAGCTGAAGAAGATTTAATTGTACCACAAAAACAAGTGAGAGAAATAAGAAGAATTGATCACATCCTACTGGAGGAAGTACTWAAAATCGCAATTCTGAAACAATGCACTAATGACCAAATTGTCTCCCTGGCCCTCTACATGGGAAGGTGAAGGGGCTATGCCGCTTTGGTTACAGTTTCAGCCCTAATGACTCCTCAGTTTGGGTGTGAAGAGCTTCTTCCATTCTTTATAGCTCATGTTAGTTTTAGTGTTAGCATAGAAACAAACATCAGTAAACAACATTTGCACAGGGAGCAAAATTTGGAGCACATTCCAAGTTGAGCAGACATTTGTTCTATCRTTTCATGATAATTGCCACCTGCTTATATCTGTTGCATTTGTAAGCAAATCAAGACCATTTGATTGCAACCGATTATTTGAAGACCAAAAAACCAAAAAATAAAATTCCTTTCTTAAGCAGCATATCTCAAGTCTAGGCATAATACCTAAAATGGAATGTGTTAAAATAATCTAATCAGATATTCAGAAAAGCTCCCAAAACTTAAATTGTTTTATAATCTCAACCAATATAAAGTGCAAGATAATCAAACAAAAGGTGTCATTATTTTGATTTGTCACTAATTAAAAGGAGGAAAATAGGACTATAAGGATTCATGTAACCGAGAAATACTTGATGGAACTTGTCTGAAGCTGKGGCCATCCTAGATGCTGGCACTATGGCCAGMATTACCATAATTGAACAGMAAACCAGATCGAGGAAAAATGTCTGATCTTTTTATGCTTCTTATCCTTGTTCACGATTATCTTTTAACAAGGATAACAACCCCAAACTCTTGTACAGTTGAGAACTGTAGCAAGAGTAACTAATGAGTATTCACACTATCATAACCATTCCATGCTATTAGGTGAATAGAAAGTTGCACATCATGAGTTCAAACTCTTGTTAGATCCATCAATAGAAAGATGATTTGTAAAAGGAAATGAGAAAATACATCACAGTTATCTTATGCTTCTCATGCCTATTTTTAAGATGCAGAAGTTATATTAGTTTTCATCATACACTAAGCCAATAAGTTTTTGGTCTCYAATTAAAGTTTTAGCAATTGTAGATACAACACATGCTTGTTAGTGGAGAAACTATCTTAAAGTTAGACAATTTCGAGTTGTAGGCTTCATGTCTTTCAGCTAGAGTGGAAAATAAAAACACTAAAAGAAGACAGGATTTTTCAATTTACTATGGCAAGATGTATTATATATAATTAATGTCCAACAGAATTTTTCCAACAAATAAGAAATTTCTAGCCTATCATAAACTTGGCATTGGCATGAAACTCGTGAATTATCTTTGACCTCTCTTATCCGACATGTAGACTTATTGAAAAAGATTCTTGTTCTCACTCTGTCCAGAGTAGGCTGAAATAACTTAAATAATGACTTCCCTAGTTAGGCTTCCCCCTGCAGAATACTCATATCAAGCCTAGTAATATAGGTTTCTAGAACATCATATTAGAGCATCTATTGGACAATTTTCAACTGCACCATCACTCCAAAGTCTTAAATTTAATTTAAAAAGTGAAATTCATTGATAATGGTTAAAGTTGTGCACCTTCTGCACTTTATATATCTAGTTGTGAGCTAGATTCCTGTTTCATTWTAACCACTCAAGGTAGACCTCGCTTTCTTACTCTGGCTGTTATATCCTTATTGCTTCAGATTCTTCTGCTATTGGTTCTGAAGTTTCCAAGTCTAATCTTTTGAGCTTTATGGCTCCCACCATATGATTATGTTACCCGTGCATCTCTCTCATATTTAGCACTGCCTGATAATTATTTAGTCTGTCATCTTACTCTTCATTTAGTTTCAGGGGACAATATGTCTGAGCTTGTTTGCTTTTTGTGTTACAGTGGCTTATGCAGGATCTGTCGATAGGTATGGGATGGGACAGGCTCTAAACATGGAGGGCTTTTGTGGGCTTTCCACTTTATGTATTCTGTGTTAGTATTTTTATGTCATTGTTGTATCAGCCTTTTCTTTATAGCAACAAAGTGTAGGTTTCTATCCTCCTCTAGACTTACAATATCTCATTCCTTCAGGAATATGGAACCTGTACCTGAATAGCATGATTTTTAAAGGGGGTTGTTACAATACTTTTCACACGTAAAAATGTATATGAACTTAGATGARTCTTTCCCATTATACTAGACCTGTACTATTATATCCTAGGTAAGMTTCCTTGCACAGCATTTATATCGAGCATATAACTCCATCTGCTGTTCCACAAACAATACACAAAAACTTTGCTCTTATTTAATACTATGAATAAATGAACATACAATCGTCTCTGAATATTTTATTGTTTTTCTTATGGATACATTAACTCTAGACAAATATACATTGTGAATAGGTAAATATTCCACCTGAAAATGCTATCATTAAAAACAATTAGTTTAATGATAAAACCAGAGAAGTTTAAGTGGATAAGTACAAAGTATATGGAGAATATTTTACCTGCATGTTGCCAATTAGCAGAGCAAAGAAAACTAATCCCACAAGACAAATAAGACTAGAAAAAATTAGTTCCACAACTTGAGTACTTGTCTCCAAATTCTGCCCATAGGAACTGTAAATCAAGAGATTAAAGATGTCTTAGTATGACTACCAAAGAAAAGAATTGGACTTCTTTGATATCCATTTTTCTGTGACAGCTTTGTAATAAAAAACCTGTTACATCCCAATTTAGGTAGCCAAGTAAAATTAAAAAGTAGCCAGAAACAGCTAATCTCTAGAACATAACACACTATCTTTTAACAGACTGAAGATCTTCAATACACATTTTACGAAGACAAATTAATTTAGGCAAGCATTGGTAAGTGAAACATAGATGTACAAAAGCATGCATGAATATTGATGCTTATTAGCCACAAAAACTAAGCCGTAAACCCTGAGTAATATAGAGTTTAGGTTTTCCTTCTTTTAAAAACAATGTATTTGATAATGTCTATAATTATCTCTATTTCTGCTAAAAGTCGATTTAAATTAATACTAAAACAGAAAAGAATCGAGGAATTAAAACTAGTAGTAAAACTCTTTAGCATTTTTAATTCTTTGCAGCTTCATACTTTACAATTRTACAATTGCTTAGTTACTTTTACCATATCTAACGTTTAATAACTTCCAAAAGCATTTCTTATGCAATGTGCTATTTAAGCTTTCCCAAACCAGATTTGTTTTATGTTAGCTGTCAGCAACCAAGGTTGCTTTTTAACGTTACAATCAAAAGTTAGTTAAAGGAAAAGCTTTCCAATACAGATATGTATTTCACTACATGTATGCAGATGTCTGTGTCATAGGTTCAATTTTAATTGTAGAAATATAAGTTTGTTTAGTTAACCATGCACCATGTACCTTTGGATGCTTTTCATATGAAGATTGTCTTACATATAAGAACTGTATTTCCAAGCTCTAACCAATAAAAGTTGGTTTTGTTGACATATTGATGACTTGACCTGAATTAGATGCTGAATCATATCTAACTCGTACTGAAGAAATAAAGACGAAGGCAACAGTAGGGGAGCTGACAGAAGAAACAGRTAGCTGGCGTTCAGAAAACTGCCATGCATATGAAGATTTATTACTATTTATTTATGGAAAGGATAAACACCAACAAGTTTGTTAAATTATGGAACATAAGTTTGTGGAGTAAGAAAATGGAAAGAAACAGAAGCAATTCCATCTTATTTGTTGGAAACTTAGAGATGCTCTGGATGGAGAGCTTCAGGTTTTTGCTCCAGTGAGATCCACCTTGGTTTCTTCATATTCTCTATATCCTCTAGAACATGAGCAAAAAGTACTTCCATGTTTGTGCACGTTACTTTCGTTGGTTCACTTAAAAACCAGTCTTGACAATCATAAAGCATGTTTCTGCAATTTATAGGTTTTAAAGATACACGTTTATGCCATTGGCTCAATAGCTTAGTGATCGAGTACTTGACTCGTAGTTCAAGAAGACCAAATTCAGTCCTTGAAGTATAGAGGCAGAGAAAAATTTCTCACTTGGTATCGGGTCTAAGCTCGCAATTCTTTCCATTCATTTCCACTGCTACATATATGAATTTCTGTTAGAATCCATATTCCTTTTACAGCTACTGCAACCTTAAGTTTCAAATAAAGGTAGGTTTAAAGGTCTCCGTTGTTTAAGATAGCTCCTATGGCTGGTCGTGTTTATTTCATTTATTGTTTGTTTTTTCAAATGTGAAGTTGCAAAATGTGGAACAGAAGGCCCACCTTAATTGCATTGACATCCTATTTACATAGATGCCCATCTGTAAAAACTACTAGTAATAAAGCCATCATCATCTTAGAAATCTAACATAATATGCCAACCCATAGAGATCTTTAAATTTTGATACCTTGACAAGAAGATACAGGAAATGCTTATAAATAAAAACACCAAAATTTTCATAAAGTTCACCAACACAACAGTTATCAAGTTGTTGAAAAGTCTTAAAGCTAGATTAGAAACTGAAACCAAAATCTCAATGCCTTCATTAGGCTCTTTAGTTTTCAGTGAAATAATGTGAAAGAAAAGAAATTGGGTAACCCTTTTTTTTTTTTTTTTTCCCCCCTCCATGAAATATTCTAGGAAATGTACATGTTCCTGTTTTCCTTAAAGTTCCACTGTACTTAGAACTTTTCCTACAAAAACCTTCATCTCCAGTTGATGCTAAAAGTTTCTGAGAATTATGTCTTCCTTTTTCTATTTTCCCTCCATTTTTCAGGCAAAACACACCGAGACAAGATTAATTGTTTCTTTTGAAACAAAACAAATAAATCTTAATATTGTAAAAGGCAAAGGGAAAATTCTTTTATTTATTCATTTAATTTTTTCCTGTAAATGGAAACTAAAATGAGATGTATATTGTTCGTTATATGTATAATTTAAGGCAATCCTTCTCGTTTGTTTTGTTGATTTTTTGAACAAAATATATTGAGTATAAAAAATAGATGTCCTCTCTGTATTATGAACTGCAATCCACTCCCACCCTCCTCCCAGTGCCCTGTCTATGCTATATATTCTAATTTATAGAAAAAAGTAAAGAGTAGTACACCACTACAGATGGAAATATTTTAAACTAGAATAGAGGTGGAAAGTATGGAGTGAGTTTCAACCACACTGATACGATGGAATGAAAAGCAAAGATTTTCAAATTAAGCTTCCATTTATCACTCCAGAAGTTAAACATACCTTAGGTTCCTCAAACCCCACCAAAGGCAGTAAAAGAATATCTCTAGGAAGTTTGCATAAGTAACCTGATCCCTGAAGGCTTCACCAAACATCCCAAACTCAAAGTTATCAGGTGTACATGTTGTAAATGCCTTTGTGATGTTTTTCCATTTTGTAGCTTCATCAGCAACATATTGGCAATCAAGATAGTTAGCTTCACAAGGATTTCGACCTTTAATCTCCTTCGCACAAATGTCTTTCCAGCATGAGAATTGCCGCTCAAAGGACATAAGATACCATACAGCTCCCAAAACCTGAACTGACAATTGCAAAATAATAATAAGCATATATGAACTTATCAATTGAAGCACCATCCTAGCATTTTCTCCTATTCTTGATTGTGATGTTACGAACTGAACAAATAAAAAAGTTACTCTTCAACAGAATTACAGGAAAACCAAAGACTTTGACCAATGGAGAAAGGAGGAGTTACTACTTACATGACTAACAAGCATATATAGAACCAGATTGTATGCTGCCCCTGACCATTCCGTCTTTGCCACAACCCCTGTATTTTTTATAATTTTGGAATTTAGAGGGAAAATAACACACAGTCTTGGAATGTACTGCAAAATGATAACCAGAGAGATGGCATGGTTAGCACGAGCTGCTCCAGGGAGTTCATTCAATGGCATTATAAATGAAACAAGAAACTGCAGAGAAAGACAGAAGACAGGTTAGACAGGTGGCCTGAATCTTAAGATCATCAGTTGAAACAAAAGAAAGGGACACAAAAATAAATAAACATAAATAGTAACCATTTCAAAACTATAAGAGAACAGGTAAAACAAAAAAGAAAAGATAAAATTCAAGTGCTAAAGACACAATGAGAACGCAGCAAGTATGACTAATAAACATTTCGGCAAAAAAGAASATGAGGATTCCATTTAATTTTTGGGAAGTCCTGAAGTACAGRAAAAAAAAAGGGTATTCCAGAGGAGGCCATACTTCCACCTTTCCTAATTGTGCAGATGCAATGCTATCAGAAGGATGAATAAGGTCAGATTAATAAATGCACTATAATCAATAACCACAAAAGAATGGAAAGTCTCACAATTTACAAATAGATGGACATATAGACCTTGAAATGTTTCCAGGTCTACTTCCTGTTACTAAGACTATTCGAGCTTAAGTAAAAAGTCACTGAATCCACAGAACTTATTTCTAGCCTAAACCAGAGAGGGATAGTTCCCTAAATTTGAACTGGTCTGTCAAACTTTGACATGGCCACTGGGATCAGTAAGTTCCCACATTACTGGTCTCAAATTTGGTGCAACAAAATGCTTATAAGCATGTCTCCTGTAACCAACAACTCATGATTCTTCTAATTTTGGGTTATTACTTTGGAGGATTCCTAATCCTCTTTCTTATAATGCTTTTTCATAAAGATTCTTTATATAGACAAAAAGTCAAAACTTTTGCCTTTCTGCTACATTATTCAATGCTCCCTCCAAAAGGATCCCTGAGTGCTTAATTCAACTCCTTTTCTGTGTACTGAATGCACTCAACAGATAAAGAATTTAGCCTAACGAAGCTTTTAAAGAGGAAAAGAAGTGTTTCCAGAATCTTAAGAAGCTAGATTACTATATCTTAAGTGAATTTTTTCTTATGAGGTAACAAAGAAAGATGAACCACTAGAGGTAATGACTCCAGGAGGTAGACCAAATTCATTCTTCTTAATTCACCATATGCACCAAGGAACGAGGAGATAAATATCTTGACTGTTACAGGAGAGGACAAACACCTTGATCAAATTATCAGATTCTATTAGATGGTGGCATTGAATATTCTATCACAAGAAAAATTGCGTTGGATATTAGCAATCCTATCCTATCAGGGTTAGGCATATTTAGTTCTTATTTTTTAGATCATTCACTTGTTGGGAGATTGGGATCTTTTACTCTTATTATCCAGTCAATCTTCCACAAGGTTGAGATCCTCAGATCTTACTGTTTATGGCCAGGTCTTCTCCTCGGACTGCTGGGTATTTGAGATRTGTAAGTTCTTAGTAGATTGTGATGAACAATTCCTAAATCATATTCATCAGTCAGAGCAAGAGAAGCTAAAAATTTAGCAAACTGTACCTTGAAAATAAATTAGCAAGTTTGACAAAGGGCAGAGAATCAAAGATCGATAATTGACCATCTGGCTACACTGACAAGATTTGCTTCCCTGTTGATGAACAGAGTAAAAATTCCATTCTAATGTGCCTCTACAATGTGATTTTCTTTGTTCTCTGAAGGCATTTTGGCTGTGGAAAGAAGATGTATTTGAGATAAATCTTGCATGGTACTAGAGAATGAAAATCAATATTTCTATCTTCTTTAAATTTTCATTCCTTTCTATTAGTAATAGATACTTTTACTCATGAAACATCGGCCCCAATTGAAAGTTCTATATATTTTAAGACTGTCTACTACTTACCTTAGACTAAGTAGTAGCACATTGATGTTAATCCACAAAGAAGATAAGATTGTCTGTTACTTCTGACCTCATATCATCTCCTAGAGTTGATCTTTCATGGCCATGCCACAAATGAGAGAGTAGAAGAACTTAAAGTGGAAGATCATAAACTCTCAGAAAACCCTCAACATGTCTTTCAGGCTAAGAATGTTATGGTACCATATTACTTCCTCAGAGTTGACCTTCATGCCCGTAATCATGGATTTCATGATAGAAGAAGCTCTTATCTATGTCATTGTCTCTCATACTAGCTCTACCTTTAAATCTAAAAATATTAGTTTATTATTGTTTAAAGCACTGGAAAACAAAGGGCTAAAAGTAATGTTATTCAAATATTCATACACGTGCAAAAACAAACCTTTTTCTTATTTGTTCAGAAACTATACTGAAGAAACGATATTCTTAAAATACCAACCCAGACTTTCTCTTCTGATACTGAATTCCCAACAGAGCCCAAGTTTCCTGCTATTTTACATAACATTAGTACAGTTCTAATTCTAAATAGTTATGCTTTATGCGTACCCATGGCAAACAATCTAATGCTAACAGAAATAGCCCCAAAACAGACTGCCAAATCAAGGACATAACAACAGGTCCAAGGCAGGGAAGATGGAGATGCTTAATGGAAAACTTAAAACTTTTTGTTCCAATCCAAATTTAAAGAAGGGGCATCACAAAATAAAATGCGTAAAAAGGAAGCCACATTGGACGGAACTAATGTTGCAGGTAAATAATCTSAAATAATTTGAGAGAATTCAGGGAGAAGAAACAATAATAATAAGGCACTTACTTGAGGGAGAGGAAGAGCAGCGGTAAGATCAATGGCAAAATCACCTTTTAAGTATCTAGCACCTATCTTGCGAGGATCCAAAACCAACTCCCCTTTCCCGAAAACCCGAGAGCTCGGTTTTACATACGCGGTTCGGAACTTCATACTGATTTGAAGGGCAGAAAAAAAATCCACAATTGTCCGCATGAATATAAGGGTTACGGCTAACGTGGTGTCGATTTCCATGCATTTATCTTGCATTCTTGGGAGATAGAAAAAGAGAGGATCGAGAAAGAGAGCAATGAGGGAGGTGAACAAGAAAACTCGATTCCATTTGTTCACGAACTCCCCATTTGGGTCGAGAATATGCTTCCACCATGGCTTCTCACCGTCATAGATGAAAGATGCTGCTAGGTTGATGAATTTTCTGGAATCAAGGTGGAGGTAGAGGTAGAGGTTTTTCATCTTAGCCCATTTGACAATTACAGACGAAATACGCCACTAGCGAGGAAGAGAACGGTGGTTGATGGAAAAAAGGCAATTGAAGATTGCTCCATATAGCCCAGATCAAAATGTTGTGGAGAAGAAAACGGGTTGCGATGAGTAGTTGCAGAAGTTTGTAAGGGAGACGGGAGGTTGATTTGGCCGTTAATTCCGTTAAAGCAGCGCGCCATATCCTGTGGATAGAATTGTTTTTCATCTGGCATCGGAACAGATTTAGGTTTTAAAAATTTTGGATTTTTTAATAATTTTTTAAAATGAATCTTCACTATGRGTAATTTCATATTCAATAACTTTTCGAAAATTTTAAAAATTGTCAAAAAATAAAATTTATTGATTCTGATATTCTAATTAAAGAAAATGTAATAATATGAATTATGAAACTACGTAAACCCTAATATATAAGTATACAAACGGATTAAAAATTTTAACCTTGAAAAGCAACAACAAAAGCAATCCAAATTGCAAAATTTTCCATTCATAGAAAGATGAACTGAACTATTTGGTGCAAGTGTGGCAACATGAACCGACTCAATTAAAGTTTAGTGTCCTTAAAATTCAGAGAGAAAATACGCAAGAACCAAACAACTGCAGTTAGAAGATCAAATACAACAGAAGCAACTCTGCTGTTTCCCCAGTTGAGATCTTCAGCATATGTAGTTCCTATCTGAATACACAGRATCAAACAAGAAAYTTTTGATGAAGAATTATCATCTCATGGGATCTAGCAATTTTCAACCAAATCTTCTTCTCGACGTTCCAATCTTCAGAGTTTTTCAAGCATCCTTAACATAGCCAAGAGGACAGCTGATACGCCCAAGCTTCATGGGCGTATGTAATTGACAGATTGCAATTAACACTAAAAATGGGCAATTGGCACTCTTCAAGTGAGTGTAAACTCTAAAAGAACAAAAAWGAAAACATTCAGAGAAGCAGAACAGAGACATGAAAGAAAAGAGAGAATATTGATTATAATTTTCCTGAGTAGTATGGTACTGTGCTCTTGTACAAGTACCACTCCTCCTAACAGCATCTGAAAGATATCTCAACCAACAGAGATTCTCTSTTATATACTTCCAAAACATCATAAAGTAATTGAAAGCGAAATAAAGATGAAGTACTTGAAAGAGAAATAAAGAAACCGTGTAAAAGACTTCCTAATCTCAGACAACATAATCCTTCATCCAGCTTGGGGCCTTCCTAGACCTCTTTGGGTTATTGACAGATTGGGCTGGACTCTGGGAATTTAAAGTTGGTTTYAGATCCGCTCCTGTGAATGTGCAAAGTTGTATCAGCAGCTAAGAAATCTTTTGCCTGTTTACCATTTGCATCTGATTGTCACTGGTTCATCAGAAAAATTATTTTCAACCATTTGGATCTGATTGTCACTTGTTCATCAGAAAAATTATTTTCATCAACTGCTACAGAGGCTTCTCCACGACCATATGTTCAGAAATGTTGTACAGTACTTGCCAGAGAAGCTGCTGAAAGCCAGATTGCATTCATGGAATAAGATGATGGTTACCCCAACTACTGATTTGTGACGAACAACTAAAGTGGAAGATGTTGTGATGACTCGAGAACTTCTCTTGAGTTCATGGATATAATACACAGGCCATGAGGGAGGAAAAAGTATGCTGCTAGAAAAACAAGAACTCCAAGATCAGCCTCTTCACCAACTGCAGCCCGCCGAGGGCTTACCAAGTATATCTGGCTAGCACACCATAAACAGTACAAGGTTGCAATTATCAAGAGTAGTCTTGCTGATTGATGAGATTTATTTCTTGGGGATTTTGAGGGGTTGACTCTGCAGAATAGGTGAATGTTTTTAGTTATTTGCCTGCCTGTAACTAAATTAAGGTAAATGATAATTCATTAGTAGGTTTTCAACTCACCTGTTGATATACATAAATCCACAAATCAAGCAAATACATAAGAAGCYAATCACTACAACTGCATCTGGGTTGACTGGTGCTCGACTTTTCCACCAACCGGTGCTTAGTATCCATGTATACATGGAAGACTGCCCATTTTCCTGTTTATACAAAAAGAAAGTTTAGCCAGGATATTTTGCTCTTCAAGCTACAAAAGAACATTTAGAACAATTTAAAAAGATTTCAGGAATTTATGCCTGCATTTGTCTCAAGCAAGAACCAACCATGGCAAGAATAACATCTTCAACGAGATTGAAAGTTGTATACTCAGAAATAGATGAAATTTACATTCATGTCTTTAGCTTTTAGAAGCYTTTCAACAAAATTATTTGGACAACTAATATCTGTGAAACAGCAGACACAGCAAGCAAAATGATAATGAGCATATTGAATACCAAAAACCTCCAGAGATCTAGAGAACAGAAAACCTATGCTCCCTTTACACTATCAACTTTGCCTTCGGTTTCATACAAGGGACACTACTTTTATGCTGTAAAACAACTAAAGGATTTGGTTATCTGTTACTCAGATCTCCTGCTTCAAATCTTTACCAGGAGAGGAGCYAAATTGTGCTTAAAAAACTTGAGGTATTAGGTCTGTCTCATAAGAAATTCTCTAAGTGCAAAGCAGAATTGACCATAAACTTGATGGATCAGTATCCACTTGAAAGAGAACGCCCTTTTCTTTTTAATATCTTTAGAATGTTTGTGGGCAATATATGCTTTTAACAGAACAAGTTTCAAGTAGATTTAGGGAACCCTATGATAGCTTTAACTGAACCATACAATTAAAACATAACAGTTCCATAGACCAATTTCAACATTAATGTGGAAAACAAAGTATACTCGTCAGAAGAAGTTGTTCCAAAATTCAATAGTAATCAGGCCCCAGAATTATCTTTAATACATGGTTCCAAGATGCASYTTCTCCTCTAACATCAGTGATTGGGTCAAGAAATCTTTTTGAAGATCTTTTACTTTACCATGTTTTTCTTCTTGAAAATGAAGACTCATGCTACCTATCATCACATAGTATGTACCTCCACTGACATATCCATTCTTATTAGGAACTCTGTGATATCATGTTTTATTAGTAMAACAATAGAAGCATTGAATTATGACCAAAGGTCCCAGAAATGAAGCTAAAGGTTCTTGTGACACCTCAGTTACATGTTCCAAATACTCTTCTCGAGTTTGATACAGTCGGGAAATTAAAGGATGCAGCATGACATCTGTTAGACTCAAACTCAAGACGCATCTTTATGAAAATCAGTTTTGCAATTGACTTTTCCAGGTTTAATGATAGAGACAAGTGAAAATAAACACTTAAGGTTTATAACAGGAGGAATAAGGAAGATTCTAAAGGCCAAACCTTAGTCTGGCATAATTTAGACGATGAACAACTTATATGGGATTTAGAGTAATTCTAGTTAAGGAAGTTTCCAAGTTGTTTTAGATTTTGAGTTATTAAGTAGTTTCCTAATTATTTTAGATTTCCTTTAAGATTTTCTTTTCCTAATAGGTTTTGGAGTTAGTCCTATAAATAGAGAATTCTCTATTACATTATGCATGCTTCCCCTTACCATTAATGAAACTTCAGTTTATCCTGAATTTTCTGGTTGTGTGAAGCAATCAAAGCCTAATGTACAAAGCCTTGGGTTCTAGGTGTGACGGCTAGGTCAATTTCTTTGTGTGACGCTAAGAATCAGCCTTCTCAATCTCCCTGTGAATTTTCCTGCAACTTTTCTGGCATGTTTCTGGTTTCCCTACCATTCTCATAACATACTTCCTTCCTTACTTTCAGCCTATCCTAGCATGAGCTTTGCTAACAGGTTTGTCCTGTGTCAGTTAATGTTTTACATTTTTGTATCTTCTTAGTTAATGACTACAGAACCCACCACCTTTCTTCTGGCTCTGAGGGCCATCATTACACTTGTCAACTTACAAATTGCACCATTATCTACATTAGGTACCTGCAGCCATGACTATAAAACTGAGGATATTTAATCATGACWAATAAAATSTCACACCTGTGGTTATGACAGAACCAGTAGCTTATACATCAAAAATCTTAAATAGTACACCATTAGTGCCATTATCAACCTTGATTGTTCCAACTTAATTACCTTTATAAGATCTAAGGAACATGAAGAACCATGTAGCAGGTAATGGTTTGAATAACGGCCTTAACAAATAGTCCTCGAAGTTTTGCCCAAGAATTTCAAGAACATGAAAAAGTAAGCAAGACCTAATTAATTTACTAGCCAATACAGTCATAGGAATATAAATCCAATMCTACCTCAAACAAATGGTCTAGGAAAAAATGTGATAAAGAACCAGCAGAGACCAACAAGAAGCATTGCCACCTAGTAAGGGGTACCTGCACTAACAACCAAGCATAGCGGAGAAATAATAATCAATAAAAGGACTAAGAAGATAACTTACCTAATCAAGAGGCAACCCAACGTTGATAACTTGATACAACCGAATGACCGTGAAATAGAATATGTTATCACAGAACTGATGAAATTGTTTGAGAAACATGATAAAGAATTTTTAATGGAAAAAAGTAAGCTAAGAAGAGAACCAATAGAAGAAGGAAGCTAGAGGAACGAGCGCAAAACAAGGACTCCCAACGTCAACCATCTTAAAACCACCAGGCAAGGGAATATGTATACCGATTAATCAAAAGAAAAATCCCAAGTATTGGGTAAAGATATACAAACTACATATATTATTTTGACAAAATGGTGATAAACTTCAGCTGCATATTAGAAGCATCTTAAAAAAAAAATTGCAGGTAAGCTCAGCTACATTTAAGTACCAAAACCAATGAAAGATAATAAGTTCTAGCAATATAGAAAAAGTTGTACACTTCTCCTGGGACAATTCTGTATAAGAGAAAAAACTTATCCTACTCAATTTTATCATGCTCTTAGGTTTTGGCAAACATGAGCTTGTTTTATCTACATCACCCTCCAAACTGCAACATTTACCAAGACAAGAGTATTCTTTTGTATTTTGCTAATCCATCATTGCTCAATTTTAGCTTTGGATTGCTTAGTGACCTTTCATTTTATATATTTTCAAAGTTTACCTTTGAAAATTTTTAAAACATGATATTTTACACACAGGATCTAGCATCTAGCTGTTTTAAGATTTGCAGTAAACTCCAACAAGGTCAGCATCGTAAAAGTATTGGAGACCTACAGATAAAAGTYCACTATGGTATTTGGGCTGATCATGGATTCATATTAGTTGCCTAATCTGATCATTTATTCATAAGCAAATCTTCATTTTTGAAATGATCTCTAGACAAATCTATAAACTGGTTCTCTTTAAATTCACAGACTCCTCCACATTAGAAAGATACTAAACATATTTCATCTCAACTATTTATAGACCATCGACDTTCTTTTCACCAATCACTACATTCAGCATCGCTGTTACTTTCTTGGCAAAAAAATCATTATTATAGTTTGAAAATTCTTTAAATGAATTCCTCCCAGCATGTCTACAAGACGAAACTGGAAAGTTCTGTAGCATTCTCCGCTGAAACATTTAAGAAATACACTCACTCCAATCAAAGATATTATGATCAAAATCTTCCTTCCATCAACAATCACTTCGAACTATTAAGARCTATGATCATGGCATGCACTTGAACTTGAGCTTTCAATTGTTCAAGTACTCAATACCGTACTAAATTTTGAACCTCATAAGCTCCCATCAAATACATAGAAATAAATAAATCTCAAAAAATTGCTTTTACATCATCAAAATCTACATGCACGCAAAGTAGCTCACATTTGATCATTTCACAATACAAAAATTAAGGAAGCAACAGATATAATCATAATAATAATAATAGATTAAAGTAAACAAAACAAAATTGTTTCTACACAGGAAGGAGTTGCATACAGCATACTGACCCCTGAAATGGAATCAAGAATTCCCTTGTGGAGGAGAATTCTGGAGGCCCAGCTATAGAATAACGACAAAGGAAATCCCAAAACAATGAAGTAGTAAAAGGGGTGGTGGATCAGCGACTCTACTGCAGAACCCAAATCACCGCCGAGCCCGAGGTTTGAAGTAAGCCACTCCGAGAATGATCCTATGTCCGGCCCGAAGAAGGCATTGATTGCGTAGACAAGGCAGTGGTGCGGGCTGAACCGCCCATTCGAAATGCTCGTTAGGGCTTGACCCGACCCGAGTGCGTACATCATGTGCGGCCCTGGTCCCGGCATTTCGACTAGCCACAGTTTTGGCTCCGCACCCGGCGATGTAAAATAAGAGCCTTTTTTGAATATATATAGGCATCGTCTTTTTCAAGATTTTTAATAATTAATTTGAAAAGAAATTGGAAATCGCTTTCTCATCTAAATTTGCTTACATTCGGCTTTCTATTACCTTACGTACTACGTATTTTTACTATATATTTTCTCCCGTTTTCTATCCCGATATAGGTTTAGGAGTTTGTCGTAAGTTTAGGAGTTTGTCGTATCCTTCTTTATTGATAAATATGTTTTTTCATATTTTTTCGATTTATATCTTTAATCATATTCATTTCAAGTTTCAGTGTAATCAAATGATTGACGATTGTCAATATATCTATCGATAATAAAAATATATTATTATGCAATATCAAAGCTCAAATTCTCTATTGATATTTTGATCAATCCTTCCTAATCACATCTTTGTTGAAAGAATTTATTTTATAATTTCTTACATAAGGTTCTAGAAAAGTATTATATTTTCATGAAAATTCGTTGTACTCTCCTCTATCTCAAAATGCAATATGAACCATTAACTATAGACGGATATGTAATTATTCAGATTGTATCCCCTTCAAAATCTAACTATTTACCTTACCTTCTCTCTTTTCCTTTTTTCCCTCAGTATCCAGGCAATTCATCATATTCAATGCWCCCTTCCTGGAAAATATGGAAGTAAATTTAGGGTGAAAGATAATAAATCATCAAGACGAAAAGATTTAAATTTTGGTTCCGACGAGATTGTTGACGTTRAGATTGATTAGGATTTAGTGATAAGAGAAAATATAGGTAATATTGAAAGACGAATACTAATACAGGTAAAGTRATTTATACTCTAAAAAGACTCACTTTGTTAAAATGATTTATATTTTAAAATAGGCATAAAAAATTAATTTGAAAAAATGAGGYAGGATAAAAGGGTTGAAAGTGAAAGTATTCTTCTATCCAAATACTAATTCCATCTAAAAAAACAATCAAATTTAACTATGAATTAATCGAACTCAAAATATAAAAATCACGATAAACATAATATAATATTAAAAAAATTCATCTGTAATGTAATTAAGAGGAGATAAGGTAAACCCTATCCAGTAGCAAGTTCTATCAGGAAGAGTATACTGTGCACATATCAGGAATCAGATGAAGCGGATAAGAAACCTGACCGAGCTAAATATGAAACTCATGCAGAAAAGAAATGGCTTCTAGAGGCTAGAGGCACCCTATATTAGGATCAGGAACACTATGTATGTATGCGCACCATTAAGAACCATAACTTTCTCGCATTCAAGATCATAGCTCAGATCAGCATGSTAAATCCTTAGATTCTAAACATCCATATTGAAGCAACTAAACTGGCAGTCAAATATTCAACTGCTAAATTGCACAAGGTACCAGGTAACAAAAGGGGAATCAGAAYCCAACATCGTTTAAATAAAAATGACTTAAAGGTGCAGCATCTAACATTGATCAGCTCTATACCAAATGACATATAAAGCTTATGAAACTGTTGTACTTTCAACGGATAAGCACTTCAACACCAACAGGAGCCAAGATTTTCAAGAATTTTGCATGTTCTCTTGCAACAGATCTCTTAGATGTCTCCCCAAACTCAGAGGGAGTTCTAGTTGAGACTGGATTACGAGAATCTAGGATCAGTTTTTCTAATGACACTGCAGTATCAAAGATGGCCAAGACAAATTCAATGTCAAGGTCCTGCCCAATAAACCCCACAATTTCCACCACTTTGAGGCATTGATGAGGATACCTTGCCTCACGATGTATGCGTCTATGTCTCCGTCTTGATGTAGGACGCCAATCCAACTACAAAAGGAGAACAAAATCATATCAACTTAAAGTACATGCATGCATGTGTAGAWCATAACCAATAGGGTGTGCATTATTCAACTTAAAATGACTTTTTGCATTGAATTAAATCGAAAAAAATTCAGTTAAATTGAATTTTGATTTGACAATTCCTTAATTCCGTTAAACCGAAAAAATTAAAAAATATATATTATGTTTTTTTAGTTTTTATTATTTATTTATCTTTTTTAATTCTTGAAAAGAAAATTATTTTCAATTAAACTGAAATCTTGGTTTAAATCGAACTTAATCAAAATTTTTTATTTTTCAGAATTTAAATTTTTATGCTAATTCAATTYGATTCGATTTTGAAGAAAATTATTAAAAAATYGAATAGTAAATCAAAAACCGAACACCAATCCCTACAAACGAAGCAATTATAGACTTCTAAAGAAGAACRAAGTCAAAAATTTAGTTTTCGAGGGGGAGAGTAAATGAAAATGATATTAAAAAGATGACATAAAATTTTATATAAATTTTATTAACCTAAAAAAATTTTAAAAAATGTTGGAGGGGATGGTCATTCCTCGCCCCCTTGGTTCTAGATATCAATAATCATGTCAACACGCAAGGAAAGTAATCTAAATTATGTAAAAACATCTAAAGATTGTTAATTTAAAGCTAGCAAGGGATCAAAGGACTACCATCATCCTGAACTCATACAGTGAGGGAGCAGCTTGAAGCAAAGGGAGAAGACAGAGAAGTTCATCATTATCATCTGCAGATATATGGATAATCAGCTTCTTGACCCTAGGAAAGCCTGGAATCCAGCCATATCCCCTCAATCCCTGAACAATATTCCAAGATAATAGTGGTATTAAGAGTTACAAAAATCACATAATGATAAGGAGCAAACAACAGTAAGTGTACATGAGAATACTAACATGAAGTTGCAAGGCTTTGAACTCTAGTATCTCCAGCTGATTGAAGCAACAATGGAGAGCCCGACATTTATGTAAGAAAGAATCCATTTCCCCAATAGTTATCCTCAAGGATAAATTAACCAAGGAAGGAGCGCTCTTAAGATTAATATACTTGCACTTCCATCCACAGTATGTAAAGGAAACTAGGTTTGGTGCATTAATTTCAATTTCCTTAAGACTTATGCAGTTGGAGATCTCTAAATGCTTAAGAGGGAGTGAAGGACCACTGACTCTCAATGCAGAAAGGAAGTATGATTCCTCTACATGCAGAACTTCAAGACGGGGACAATTGGCTATGAAATGTTCCACAACGTCCTGAGATACGTCTACATACTTCAAATATAGAGCTTCCAAATGATTAAAGCCAGGGAAATCAAGAGGGTAAAGATTCAGGAACTGGAACATGTTCAGAAAATTATAGCTTTGTTCTGCCATGTGACTTGCAAAGTCCAGCTCCAAGATTTTTACTCCTTTTGCAAAGGCAAACCCAACCCATCTATCAATCTCATGAGCAAAACTGTTATTCAGCATAAACCGTATCCTGAATTCATCAACCGTTCGGCCATTGTGCATCCTCAGAACTTGATTCACAAATGTCGCAAACCTCACCCTAAGGAGATTCTCCTGGTCCTCAGAATCCCACCTGGGAGATAATATATCCCAACCATCAAAATTCAGCTGTGTCCTCCAAGTCCACAGACACCTCCATCTCCGCGAAAAAAGACTGGTGCTTGCTGCCTCTTTCATGGTTAAATGAGAAATAACGGAGACGAGAACATCATCCGGCAAGTCACTTATGGTTGCTTGMGATAAATCTGCTCCCTTCCGATCCATAAATAGCAACCAGAAAAGGTAACCCAACAGTGAGAATATATAAACAGAAAGGAGATACGTGGCAATGACAATAGCCGGCAAGTTCACTTACCTTGCTTGAATCACTAGCATCGTCCTCATTTACACCACCAGCACTGGAACCCTCCATGGATATCCCTATCGCCAAAGAGAGGAGAAAATAGAAAAAGAATCAAACAAAACTACATGCAAGATTAACTACAGGGAAATGCAGCAACAGATATCTAAAATCAAGATCACGAAAGAACGAACCTTGATGCTAGTGTAGAAACCCCATCAAAATTTTCCTCGGATCAGAACGCGTAGCTAGAACTGCAAAGGAGAACGCGAATCTAGGTTAAAAAAGAATTACCGRGACCAGAGTGAAAGTGCATTGTACCTGTGAACCGCACCAGCAAATCAGCAAGAACTAAATGGAATCTTTGAAATAGAATAGATGGACGAAGAGGGCAAGTGACAATTGTTACTTGAGAGGTAAGAATGAATGACCATGCTTACCTGTAATGACGAGTTATAATTAATARAGGATAGCATTTCCAAAWTCTGGAGTAACTGATTTTGGCCCCATAAGTTGACTATTCGCTAGTCGGTTAAAAGAAGGGACAAATATATATATAATGAGAGATAAATACATTTTTTAATATTTTATTTATTACTACTTCGTGTAAAAATTATCAAAATTTATCACATAACTATTTTCAATATTAGTGTTTAAACGAAATTTATCAACGAATTATATGCATATAATTTTAAAATTTTCTATTTGTTCATATTATTTGATCGAAAATTCTTTTCACGTAAAGAATATTTTTTTTAAAACTAGCAGAAAATTCATAAAAATGCTTTTATTTACTAAGTTTAATCTAGCAATTTTATAATGGATGAATCTAACAAGTAATATTCAATTTAATAATAAGAAGTTATCTAAAAATAAATAATAATTACCATTAAACTTCTCGTTTAAACGGGCCTTAGAAGCCTTTTTGACACTATTGACTTGTGAAAAGTCCAAAATTATAAGTGGATCTAACTTACTGATAATAAAAAAAATATTTTTATCTAATAAAAAAATTATTTGAAAGATAAAAATTCGTGTATAGCAATTGGTATAGATGAAGAAAGGCAGATTGCCGAGACCTAAAACATTAATTACCGTAAAATTTCTCATTTGAACAGCTCTTAGAAACCTTATCGACACTATTGGCCCACAAAAAGTCGAAAGCTATATTAAGTCTAATTTATTGATAATTTATAAATTATTTTCAATTCAAATAAAACGAAACTATTTGAAAATCATCATCAGATACAGATACTCGTTCGAGCGGGCTTTAGAAGCCTTCTTGACGCTATTGGCCCACGAAAAGCCCAAAACAAGGGGGCCCACTCCATTTGAGTCAATCCAGAGTCTCCCCAGAGTCCAAAGGTCAATGGGATCCTTCCATTGATGAAAATCAAGACGGTAAAGTAGTTCCTTCACTTCCCCTATTGATTTTGCATATTGCACTTACAGGATCGAAAATTACAGAGCAGAAGAGCAAAGGAAGACTCAGTCTTTACAGCAGAAAATGAATTACAGGGATTTGATTTCCTTCTTGCTTTTCCTCTCATTCACGATCTACTCTTCTCCTCTGGTGAACCCATTTTTATACTCAAATTATAAGGCGTTCAAGGGTTTGGCTACTAAATACTTAAAACCCTATAAAACTCTGATCTTTCATGTTTTACACCTTTTGGCAGGTTCTTGCAGATGCGGACTTTCCAGTGTCAGAATCCGTTTCCATTTCGCCTTTCTCGATTGCCCTCAAAACCCTTGAAAATCACATCAAGTAAGTTGTAGTTTTCCATAAGTTATTTAGTTTTCTTTCTATTTTTTTTTTTTTTCCAGTTTGGGTTACTGATATGTAAGCATTTCGTCCCAATATACTTTGCAGCTATTCGTTTGAGAATGTTCAGTTGCTGGGTAGAGCAATGACCCATGCTTCATTTTCTGAAGAAAACAACAAGGCATTAAGCATTTTGGGTTTAAGTGTGATTGAGGCATCAGTGGCCCACGAATTACTTAACAGAAACCTCGACATTCTAGCTAAGGATTTGAACCGTAAGATATCAGAGTTGTCCAAGGTGGAATCGTCCTGCAGTGCGGATGGCATGCGGCTGGGTCTGGAAAAGGTGATCAGGGTGTCTCATAAGACTGATTCTTCTGCTCCTGCAGTGGTATGTGGTGCATTTCGTGCAATTTTTGGGGCTGTGGCAGTGGATAGTGACAGCTTAGATAAAGCTCAAACCGTTTATCTGGGGATTCAGAAAGGTAGCATTGGAAAGGCTATGGCAATGTGAGCTTTTCATTACCACTAGTATTAGTTGGTTTGCAATGTGGGATGCTTTCTTAAATGTAAGCGGATAATTGAAGATCTAAAATAATGTAAATAGTGTATCTATGCTCACCTTGCAGGTGACTGTATTATTTAGGGAAGTAATATTCTCGGATTTGTGGCTTTTTGAATGCACATATTAATAGCTATATGTTTGTTTAGTTCTTATTTATTTTGTGTAGTTATTTGCAGTTTAATTCAAATTCTTTGGGTTTCATCAACAGTTAGATTGAGATTTCAAAGGGTTTCATCACGAGTTAGATTGAGATTTCAAGTTTCAAACATGAAATACGAAGAGAGGAGTGTCACAAACACCAAGGAAGAACTTCTACATAGATGGAAAAGTACTTCATTCTGATTATATGGCTAAACCACAGTACAAGTTTAGTGCTTTCTTGATCTCTTCTTTCCACTCTTGGGAGTATGAACCTTCAGACTTCCTTAATATCATGATTTCAATGATAAACCTTATTGTTGCTGTGCTTTGGTGTTTCACCTCTTCGACACTTGCACTAGAATGAGATTGCAGTTGTTTTGTGTTAGAAATTATGCTAACTAGATTCTTTTTTTTTTTTTTTTTTTTTAAAGATCTTTGTTCACTTCTTTTAAGAAACCAGGGGGTAAGATTTGTGAATTTTGAATCACTCTATCGGGTCCTCGTGCCATCGATTTGCCTAAATCAATATCTATGCTTTCCTCACTGTTTCTTGTGGAAAAAATGGAAGTATGCTTGTTTTTTATTCATTTCCGTGTTTTCTTTTATTTGCAAGTGCTTGTGTTTTCTCCACTTCTATTTTGATTGATCTTATATGGGTTATAGTATTCACCTAGTCATAACTCGGTTATTCTTTTTGGTCCTTAGTTAGCTGTTGACCATTGAAGGTGTTCTTTCTAACTTAAGCTTCACTTATTTGTAGATGCTTGACAGACAACACTACATTTAACCAGACAAACAAATTTTTATAACAAAAATTGAAAACTAATAGCAATCGTATAGTACTTTACAAGGTTGCTTTCAGCATTCTAGCTCACACAGTTCATCTGGGAATTCGGAAAGGTGACACTGGAAAGGCTATAGCAATGTGATGATATTTGGCATTAGGTTTTTATTTACCAGGAATATTAGTTTGTTTGCAATATAGAACATTTTATATTTACCATGCAAATGCTTTTGTTATATGGAAAAGTAGTTATTACATGGCTGAAAAAAATCACAAAGTTTAGTGCTTTCTTAGTATCCTATTTTCCTGTTGAAGGATAAGCCTTCAGATTTATGGACATCTTGTAAATTTTTGACAGGCCTTTCTTGTTTGGCCTCTGTCATGCTTGCAGTATAATGATTGCAGTTTCTTTTGTGTGATAGAGCATGATGGTAATTCTTTTCCCCCCACTCTCTGTTCCTTTCTTCTTCTTGACACCGAATGTAAAGGGTTTAAAAGAATGGGAAATTTTCTCGCTCTCCATCAGGGACCTTGTATCATTGTTTTATTTCCCTACTAGTCACTATCTTTGCAAGCTCCGGTGGATCCAAACTGTTTCTTGTAGAAAATATTTGGAGCTCTCGTGTTTACTTTCTCTTCACTTCTCTGTTTGGCCTATTTTCAAGTCGCTGTGAGTTGTCCACTTTCATTCAGTCTTGTTAAATCTGGTATAGGATCAAGGTACCCATGGTCATAATTGGATATGCTGTTGGATTATTCTTTTTGGTCCTTAGTTAGCAATCTAAAGGAACACTCTTGCCTATTGATTGGTCAAGGTGTCCCTTCTAGCACAAGTTGTCACTTACAGATGACACTAATTGAAAGCTCATGTTCATGAACCAGACAGACAAACTTATGTACAAAATTGGAAGCTGATGGGAACAGAATTTCTAGTATTATAGGAAGTTGGTTTCAGCTCTGTTGAGTACCTGAAGACTGTCTAACTCATTTGCCAGATATAGGAYCAAATAAGCAGTCAATTCAACTAAGTTGAATGTTTTCCTAACTGTGAGTTAAATGCAGTACTCCATTAAAAAGACCCAGGGGCCAGATTCCTGTTGCTTTTGTGTTTCATGTGTATGAGCCAAATCTGAAGTGATTTTGAAAGAGAATAATGGTAGGAAGCAATATTGCTTGTTCCATCTGATTCCGTTTAGTTTGCTTACACGGAAATTAGATCAAGAATTTTTCCTCTTTGACGGGCTCCAAATCTTGAAGCACAATCAATCAGATTAAGATGTATATATGTATATATTTATGTTTTTGCTAAATAATTATCGTACTATGTGTATATATTCTTAATTTTACTATGATTGGTATAACATTAGTAATCATATATATTGCACGCGGTGTATATATGATTCAAGTGTATATACATATTGTGATTGATATGATAGAAATATAAGTATATATATCYATCGATGTAGCATAGAGGATATTGTCCGAATGTATTAAAAGATCTTTGTAGCCATCCTAGTAACCTTTTCTCTCACATAAAAACATGAATAAAGTTCATAGTATTCCCTATGCAACAGATGCAACTTGTACATCTCTAGTCTACAACAAGAGCCGCAAAATTAACAAGAAGATAGTAATAAGTAACAACTTCACTCTTCAAGTCAATCATTCATGATGATTACGAAGATCATTTTCGGTTCTTCGTTCTCTCCTATAAGCCTTAAACAAATCAATGCCTAGGAAGGTATTTAGTAAGTTCATTCCTACCATTCCGAAGAGGGCAAGTGGGAGTTCTACACCTTTTSCAAACTTGGAAGCATCTTTAATTAGCTTGATGGTGATGAGAACATGGGAAGCAAATCTTGCGATGACAAAAGTAGTCCAATTGAGAGCCCATTCTACCTTCACAATTTTGCTTCTAGCATCACGAAAGCCAGCCATCCGTCGAACCTTCCTCACATGCAAAAATACAGAGTGTAGCTCGCATATAAGAGTGAGAATGAGATAGTTGATTGTCACATTTCTGTACAAGGCAAGAGTAAAGCAGAGGAGCAGCATCAGATGATGCACCAGAATGGAAGGGATCAAGCCACTGTATAATCGGTAAACCAACATATCCCACTGATCATATGCAAAGTAACCACAAGAAATGCACAAAGCAGAATATGCCCCTGGCCAAGTAACCTCAACCAACTGCGAGTGCTCGAACATATTATTTGCATCACTAGTCATCCATTTATTAGCCAAGATAGCCACCACTGTTGCAGAAGTGATGGAGGAGTGTAGTAGAGACACAGATGTGTTAACAAAGAGAGGATCACGAGAGAGGAGATTGCGAATGACCCAGTTGGCAGATTGGTAGAAGACGAAGCCCGCAAAGATTGGCAACAACTCTCCGCGTTTGTTGAACAATATTTCAAATAGAACGGACACAGCCCACATCACCAGAGTCGCCATAAAAAAGACCGCTGTTTTCGTTTCTTGATCAACGGCACTACTCTTCCCTCTTGCCATCGCTCTTGATCCTACCACTACCAAAAAGTTTGGTTCTTTTCTTGTTCGAAGATGGGAATGGGAAGGATAAGTGACTCCGTAGGCTTTTGGATACAAGAACAGGCTGGAGACAATTTTGCCTACTTCAGACCACCGTTGAATCGTGTCTTCGAATATTTGTTCCCAAATAGAAGGTTTGAGAAGTGTGGTCGATACGAATTTCTCGGCATCTAACGGCTCAGAATTGCAAAATTCCTGGATTCTTTTTTTATTTGGGAATGTTTTTCGACAAACACTTGAAAGACATGAACACCCTCCGACAAACAAGATTAGAAATGTGCCCTAAATTCTAGTAAGCTAGGCGAAACCCACTTACTCCGAATCTCTCCAATTGCAGTATTGCGATCAGGGGAASCTCCAATCCAACACCGGCAGATCCCAACAACAATCAGAGCAAAGCTCAAATCCACCCCAAATCGAAGCAATTCTTCAAATCCGCAGCCTCCACGACTGACTAGCAATGGATCATGATTGAAGATAAGTATCAGGGTTATTGCCCCATAAACTCAAACCCGTAAATGGGATCTGAAAAACCGCAAAACGGTTGATAAGGCCTCCAATAGAACTCCCTCCTCCTCCTCGTTGAGGTGGTCTGAGGAGGAAGGGAAGATAGATTCGGCTGAGAAGAGAGGAGGTGAAGCAAAAGAGAGTATAGGCTGAGGGAAGGAGGGACCAAAGGAGAAAGGAAGGTGACGCTATCGGACACGGATAAAGATAGGTTGGCAACAAAAGTTGAGGTCTCAAAACTCCCAAAATTCTCAAGACACGGAGTTTAGGACAAGCTGCNNNNAAGATAAGTATCAGGGTTATTGCCCCATAAACTCAAACCCGTAAATGGGATCTGAAAAACCGCAAAACGGTTGGTAAGGCCTCCAATAGAACTCCCTCCTCCTCCTCGTTGAGGTGGTCTGAGGAGGAAGGAAAGATAGATTCGGCTGAGAAGAGAGAAGGTGAAGCAAAAGAGAGAATAGGCTGAGGGAAGGAGGGACCAAAGGAGAAAGGAAGGTGACGCTATCGGACACGGATAAAGATACGTTGGCAACAAAAGTTGAGGTCTCAAAACTCCCAAAATTCTCAAGACACGGAGTTTAGGACAAGCTGCGGTATCTGAAAATGAGAAATTCAAGGAAATTCTGAGTCTTCAGACACAATCTAGTTGCTAAATTCTCGGTGATGTCAAGAATTTAGATGAGGGATCATCATTACGTTAGCCTTCAACCTTGTTTTTCGGATTTGAAGCTGGACTCGAATACGAAATTAATCAAAATAAAACACTTTGAAAATCGATTTATTAAACTCTAAATCAATTTTCATTTATCTTTTTCTAGTTCTACCATCTTGATGGTTGACAATTTTGGAAATAAATTTAAATAATTGAAGTTTTTAATATTGGGGGAGGCCATATTTTATTTTCTAATAGGTATAAATTTAAAATTTGAAATTCTTGATGGGTSRTGATTTCCCTTTTTTCATGTGATTGAGAAGATTATTTACAAGAGGTTTAACGATTTTTTATTTTAAATGTATTTTTTGTTCGTTAATAGTATTTTCTTTTAGAATTGTATTCCTTAACATTAGATGTGTCTCTTAATAAATTTTTACATAATTCAATTTTATTCGAGCTAATGATGTTCGAAGTGGAATCTCGATTACGTAATACAAATTTTGCAAAAAAATACATATTTAATAATAACCATGAAAATAAAAGTTTCTTTAAAAAAGTTTGCTTATGGTGTCCCCCAACATTTCTTAGAAGTAATAGATTTTCTTTTTCTTTTTCTTTTTTTAATGACCAAAAGCTTTGCCAAAATCTTTCCAATTTCCTTTTTGAGGTTTTAAATGGCATGTCGTCATTATTTAATAGGACTTCAAATATTCCTACTTTTTTATTAAAACTTTTCTAAATATGGGGTCAAATTTTTATCGGACCCAATATTCTTATAACATAACATCACAACAAGTATGAGTCAAATACGAAACTCATTTTAATTTAGCAATTCGATTGACAACTATTCAAATTGTTGGGTTAAAATATAAATAAAAGTCTAAAAAATAAAATGTAAATAAAGCCCCTAAAATAAAATACAATACATTTTTAATTTTAGCTCGAATTTAAATATTTTCTTTCATAAAATAAAAGCCTCGATTTTTTAAAAAACTAATTAAACTATATTATTATTATATAAATGTATCTCAATTTTATAATTATCGATGTTATTACTAAAATTAATTATTTTAGAGATAAAGCAGGGATGAATTGTTCATATAATTGATTCGGATAAAGACGCAGATGATATGGAAATGATGTTGTGGCCCACAAAAATGACAAAACTACGCACAAAAAAAAGCAACTTTATATTTAATGTGAAWTTATGAATTATTATTATTTTATTAAATTCCACTGCTTCATGTGGGGGCCCATTTAGTAGGATCCTGCTTAGTGTACGCTGCAGCTATTACGCCAATCCCTATGCTGATGTATATATTTCGGTGGGCCCCGTCACTGCCTAGGCTCCTCAATTTGTCCAAGAAATCATTGTTTTACATAGTTTTCTGTGGTCATTTTCGGTACTATACAAAGTATAATTGCTCCACAAAATTTGTAGGCAGTACTTGTACTTCTTTTTTAATTTTTATTTTTTAATCATATATACAGTGAAAAAAATATAAAYTGAATAAATAATTTATCGTTTAGTGAAAAATACTTCTAACTAATGGAGTCATCGTAGTATTTTTTTTAATCAAATTACTACTTGTTTGGATATAATTGTGCATGCTAAGAAAGTATTAATTCTCATATAATTTAAACAAAATGATAATTTTAGTCTTATTTAATTTTTGTACTTTTATATGCTATGACTAATGTATCTCTCTAATACGCCCTCTGTTTTTTAAAATATATCACAATATTATACATACTAATGAAATAATAAATTGATCTAAGATTGCTATTAAAGTTATATCTTTACCCCTTATGTAGAAAAAGAAGAAAATTAATTGCATAAGAAAGAAAAATGTTAACCTATGGTATTTATTTAAAAAATAAATAAGAGTAAAGATGAAAAAACGTATTTAACGGTATCTTAATAAGTAAAATGCGACAGACTTTAAAAAAAATGATATGGTGACATATTTTAGAAAAAAGAAGGAATATATTATACAAAATAATCTAGAGTTGAATAAGACTAATCAACGAGGAGAAAAATGGGAAAAAATGACATTTAATATGTTTTTAATTTTCTAAATTGATAAATAATTTTAAAAAATTATTTAAATGAACATTATTTTAGAATGGAGGAAGTACTACTTATATGTGAATTTTCCAAATTTAACTTAAATGAAATGTTATTTTAATTTCACCATAATTTTACTAGGAATTACATTTAGTATTAACTAAATACTTCAAAAAAACATACAAATTGATTAGAAATCTTCTATTAAATAAGTCGGTACCGTCTTCACATAACATGACATGCATATATATAATTAACTTTTCTATCTCTTTTTCCTTTTAGCTTAATTAGCTCTCTTAATGATATATAAATACGTATCGTATTATTATTTATATGATAATAAAAATATTAAAATATGTACTAAAAGACCTGAAGCCATAAAAATGAAATATCCCTCTCATTGAACCTAATCCCAAAATATAAACTTTTTGTATTTCAATCTCACCATCATTTTTTTTCCTTATTATATGTTAGAATGAAAATAAAAATGTAAACCTAACAAATCTAGCCGTTTAGGGCATGCGAATAGATTGCTAAAGTCAAAGTGAAGTTCAGAGTTTGATCAGTGCTTATGATTCTTAGTCTGTTTTAGACAAGAGTCAGCGAAATTAGTGTCATAAAATGATGATATAAATAGATAGAACCTCTTCGGTCGATTAATTTTAGAAATTAACTATTAAAAAAAAAATCTCAACTAGCATTTTCCTACATAAAAAAAAAAATCCTACCAACTATCTAAATTGTCGTTTCTTTATTTATTAACTCAAATTAAATGGAAAAAAAACAAAAATATTGCCAACTTGTTTCCCCGTTGTAGCTAAACTCTGAACAATCGTTCACTTACCGGTATTTCCCAGTTCTGGTAACATCCTGCCTGTTTTGCCTCTTTCCCGTTACTACAAAAACCACTTTCTATTATCCAAAAACCATACGCGCCTCCACATTCACAGAGGGGGAGAGAGAGAGGGAGAGAATTATATAACATYGTTTGGTGAAACCACTTTCAGACCTGAAACTTCTGAATCTGTTTCATCTCTCTCTGTGATTAGAATTGGATTTGTTCATGGAAGGTCGTGAAYATACACAGGTAGATGCAGAGCCAAACGACGACGCAACAGAATCATTGTTTCAGAGGCGACGCTGCTGCTTCTGCTTCTCATGGAGTTCCAGCGGTGCTGGAACTCCGGCCGTCGGCTTACACTGGTGGCAGAGGATACGTAGGGAGGAGATTCAGGATAACTCTTTGTTGGCCAGAGGGATAAATGCTTTTAAGAAACTGCGGGAGTGGTCGGAGATCGTGGCCGGGCCACGGTGGAAGACTTTCATACGGCGGTTCAACCGGAGTAACAAGAGAAATGCAAATTACCATTACGATCCTTTGAGTTAYTCATTGAATTTCGATGAAGGACCCGGGAATAACGGGGATTTCACCGAGCACGATGAGTTTGGTCTCAGGAACTTCTCCGTCAGGTACGCTTCTATTCCGGCGTCGGCCAAAGCGTCGATGGACCTTGGCAAAGATGGGCCCAGCTTCGTGTAACGTGCGCTTGAAGTGCTAACATGTTCCGGGTGGTTACAGCTCACTACATTATTGTGATACTTCTTTTTTACTTTTTCTTTTCTTATTTTTTAAACTTTATCAGTTGGAGTGAGGTGTCATTTTCTTTTCAAAAAATTAATATTTTTGGAGTATAAATTAAATGACGTGTAAAAAATAATAAATATAGTGAAATGAGAAATGCAGCGTGTGAATTTCATATATATGATAAATTAATTTATTTTGTTTCCTTGTTGCAGGAAATAAATTTGATATTGATAGAGAATCGTAAGATATTTTTACGACTTTTTATTTTTTTTGTACATTAAGGATTGAGGAATGAACTAAAAATATTAATATGATAAGAGAGCGGTCTTATGATTAATTATTGTTTTAATTAACAATTGTTCAATATGAAATGTAGAAACTTTTTAATTAGTGAGGTTATATTTTATTAGCCTTTCCGGTTATTAATCATGATATTATATATATATATATATATTCTCCACTTTTAGAAGTAGGTCAGATAAAGTAAAACATTAGAAGATCAAGGAGATAGTTAGATTGGTCTAAGATTGATATTTCTCTTTATTTCATAACAATTGTTCATTTAAACAGAGTTATGCATACTAAGAACAGGTTAATTCATCTAAAATTTTAATCAGAATGATAATTCTAACCTTCTTTTAATTTTTTGTAATTTTAAATGCTTTGACCTATGTGTATTTTTAAAGTATTGGAAAATAATGTTTTAAAGTTGGATAAGATTAATCAATAAGGAATAAAATAGGAAAACAATATTTAATATATTTTTTATTTTTGTAAATGACAATAATTTGAAATTAAAAGATTTTAAAAATGAATATAGTATAAATGATATTTTTATCCTTATCTTGGCAAAAAATATTAAAAAAATGAGATAAAATGAGAGAAAGTAGATTGACTTAGTAAGCCGTATGGATTGGTTTGAAAATTAATGAGGGTGARAATGAAAAAAAATATTTAATGATGTCTTGATACGTGGTAAATAAGTAAAAAAATCCTATTATAACATATTTTAACGAACATATAGAATACTTATTTAATTCTTTTTCTTAATCTCTCCAATAATAAATAAAAATAATCGTTTTATTATCCTTCATGTAGCATGAAGGATAATAGAAGATATACTAAAGAATTCAAAATATGTATTTCAAATGCAGAAACTTCCAGACATGATAATATGACAATTCTACATAATTGGGATGATATATTACTCATCAATTTTTTAAAGTATGTTCCATCATGAACTTTTTTTTATTTTTTATTTTTTTACTATAATAGTATAGATTTTAGGTGTCAATCAATAATTAATTAAATTTTCTATCTTCACCTTTATTAAATTTTCAAAATATCAACATTCGGCCTACAAAATCAAAATCATGGTTGCTAAATCAATCACATAACATGTAAATAGTAAACTTGATGAAGATGACTATTCTCACACCAGATACCTTTTCTTCTATGCTTCTTTTTCGTTATAATGTGTTTGTTATCTTCATGGATAGAGTTGGGAACTTTACTGACCTTTCTTGATGCTAACTTGGTAGCCAACTCAAACTTTTTGAGCCTACTTACTTTCCTAATCTTATCAGTCACTGTTAACATTCTAGTGATGCAATTTGTAGCACTGAMATTGGTAATGGACTATCTTATTCTATTCCCTCCCATGGATGCTGAGCAGAAAAAGTTTGAAAAAGATCCATTATGGGAGGAGCACTCCAAAAGTGACTCTTTATTCCACAATATGATAATATTTAACTTGTGCATTTGCGCCTTCTAAGTGGGATTTTTGTCAAGTCCCTCTTAAGGGAATCATATATGAATTGATGATCTGAAGAGAGGTATCTGAACCAAGCACTTTGGCCACATTGGACATGGAAAGGGATCCTTACATCAGTCGTATAATCAATGCATCTCCTCTATGCTTTCAAAAATAGAGATTTGGGAGCAGCAAACTGTAATAGAACTAAGTAACTTTATCACTTATCAGACAGTTGAAATTGACACAATTAACCACCAAAATGTCTTTCAGCATGTATTGCAGACCCTTAAGGAAGTTTTCCTGGATTTGCTATACATGGGATTTAGCTAAACAGATCTTTGCTATTAAATGACTTAATATCCAGCAAAATATCACCTAGGATCCACGGAAAGCCCAAGCAATTAGCACTGCCTTGGCAATATGTTGGATGGTAAGTGACATGATACCATGCTGATGCCAACTTCTGTTGCCTGTCTGCTGCCCCTTTACAATTTTTCTCGAACCAACTTCTGACCTCCTTCTGCAGGCTCTTCATGGACACCAAGATACGATCTTTCAGTTCTGTATATCTCCTGTTATCGCGCTGCAGATATGCTGATTTGTTACGTATGTTGCCTGTCAGCAACTCGTCTTCAGTCTCTGCTCCGTAATACTTAAGCAAGGTGTTGATTTCCTCCACGTACATTTCTTTATGACTTTCAGCAGTTCCAAGGAAGGCTTCATAACCATCAATAACAAGGTCATGATCATAAGCATCTTGGACAACCTTGGCTGAGAAAACATAGCAAGAATTCCTAGAAAAACCAGAGGCAATGTTTGCACGGTAAAGTTTGCCTAGGGCTCCTTCTGAAATATACATAGGTTTGTCCCACCTCTCCATGAAATCTGGAAATTCTCTTGGTTTCAGAAACCTAGGCATCTCAGCTGGAGCTCCACTTTTTGCAAAGTCAACAGCCATTGAGTGAAGGTTTGCTAACTGAAGACATTTTGCACTCAGAGCTTTTTCGGGTTCCCGGTCAGCATGTACCAGATGGGCAGTTGAGATGGCACCCAGGGTATCATTGACCATGTAATCAACGAAAAACTTTTGAATTTCCTGATATATCATCAAACGGAGAATRAGAAAATTTCTTTTGGAGCAGATCATCTTGATTTATGTCAATGGCAGAAGTTACCTCTAAGCTGACATCGTGATCCACTATACGCGGTCTTCTCCCAATATAGTCCATGGGCTCCACGGTTCGACGTGGTATGAGATTTTCATCCCAGCTTACAAAATATAAATCCCCATCAAGGTCACCACCAGAGCATTCATTTGGATGAGGCCTGTGATAAGACATTTCAATCCTTATGAATCAATGCTTTAAATTTGATTGGCAGGAGGTCCACTTAAACCTTTTGTGATTATTGGAACTTTTCATATAAGCAGCGTCTTTGCAGGAATGGTGAAATACAAAATAAATTCATTTCAGTGAGAAAGAGCAAAGAATAGCCTATTTACTACTCCACATTCAGAAATGCAAGGTCTAATTCCACATGGCAATGAAATCTAGCTTCCCCCAATATGTTCTTTCCCATAAAACACCTAGCCCCTCAAAAAGTGCAAAAGAAAATAATATCCTTAGCAGTTAAAAGCAAAATTTGTTATGCCTGCAGCATGCTGTTTGCAGCCAGCCACTGTGAGGAACTAATACTTATTAAATAAAGATCGAAAGCTGTATACTCTACATGTCTAATAAAAAGGTAAAGACTAAAAAAGTGGCACTATGTCTTGCACCTCAATCATTGTTCTATTCTGATAGTAGTGATGCAAACAAAACTGATATGACAAATTCAACTAGAAGGGAGACTTGGCACCAATATCCCCATCTAGCCAAGAAAAAATAACAGCATTAACAATGATGTAGATGATTAGCAAAAGTGACCTAGCATAACACTGACCTGTAGGTAGCTTGAGCTGAATACTAAGCTACAAGGAATGAAAATTTGACAAGTAGCCAAAACTTGCTATATAAGAATATTGATGAACAACKATAAATAGGCTCCATGACGAGACAAATTAAGACATATCAACCTCAGTTCTCTTTTTCACAACAAACCAGTTAATTGTCGAATGCCAATGAAGACCCTGTACAGCACACGTGGATTATTGATTCTTTTCGTGAACAATTTAATACTATGTAAAAGTTAAATAAGTTCAATTCTCAAATTTCAACTGTCCACTTTGGGGAAATCCTATATTCCCGTTCATTACTTCAGCCTTCCTCAAAGACCCAATAGATCATGTCCAACTATAATAACCCGAACCAGGGGAGCGAGTAATATTTTTGAAAAAGAGAATACACTAAAGAYTGTACTCTTAGCATGTACCTTTTTCCTTTCTGAGGGAAAACAATACAATCTACCAAACCTTTGTCCTCCAAAGCCACCTCATAGACAGCCTCAAGGACTCTAACATCTCCAGGGTGAAGACAAGGATTTTTAGTGACCACAACCTTCCCTCTAAGAATAGATGTTGTCTCATCCCCCTTCTGAAAGAAAATCTGTTCACCACATTGGAGCTCTGTCTTAGTCATGGTTATTCGGACATAAACCTGGCCATATTCCAAAGTTTCTGTTTCATCTAGGCATCCTATTAGGACCCGGCCCTTAGGAACAAATATTCGGCACCTACTCCTCAAATCAGAAAGCTGGTTCTCATGATGAGACTGAAGCATCATTGAGAGATATGGCTCTGCATCTGGCTTGTAACCTTGACGCAACATCCTTACTAGTATGCTTTTTGTTTCGTTCAAGCCCATGCTGTCAAGAATATTAAGTGCTGCCTCTATATCTATCAGCATCTTTCCYAGCTGAAGCAGTTGCACATCTTGCATGTCAAGAAAAACTTGATCTTCCACTCCCAAGGTGGACAAAAGCATAATGATTTCCCGGTTTAAATAGCATGGCATGGCCTCACTCCACTTGGTAACATTAAGCATCCTATTCTTTGACTCAAATTTAAGCATGCTACTACGTAAAGATAGCTTGCGGAAGGAATGACGGTCAACAGCAATTACACCTTTATAACCACCATACCGTATCTGAAAGGCCGAAGGTGTATGAGATAGACCACACTTCTGGGCAACTTGCCTAGCAAAAGCTTGGGAAATCCGTCCAATGCCATCTGAGAAGCAGTATTCAATGCCATCACGGGTCACTTCAATATCAGGAATAAGTTGAACTTGCTGTGGTTGCACTTCAAGAGTCTGCACCGATGAGCTGAACAGCTGACCCATCCTAGCAGCACATTTTGACACATTGCGAATCTTGCTGAAGCAACCCATCCAATCTCTAATATCTTCAGTTGTAACATTGTCATTAGAAGCAAACATCCAAACTGAATTTGAACGCAACTGACTAGCTGAAAATGCCAGAAAAAGGAATCTTTTCTCTCCAATAACAATCCCATGTTGGAGGATAGACAAAATTCGCTTGTATATATCAGTTCTCTGACTCTTCAGGAAGATACCTTTCTCAAAACTTGTATAAATTGCAGTAGAGGGAAGTTTACTCCAATCTTCTTCAACAAATGTTACTCTAAGGAAATCTGACGCATAAGAAGCAAAGTTCTTCACAATATAATTAGAGGTCTCAAGCTCAGGACCCAAGCAGTAAATTTTCGATGGCGTGACAAGCACTCGATGACAAGTCATCAAGTTATGATCTCTTAATCGCTTATAAGATAATGAAGAGATATTTTTTCCATTTTCATCCGGAACATCCAGTTGCGCTTTGATAAATGACACAGGCTCATAACACTTATTCTCCAGTTTATGTAGTTTCTGAAGAATCAGCACGGCAGTTTCTGCACTTAATCTGCTGAGGACCTCAATTAGATCAGAATTGACAGCCCCAAGACTGATCTTTTGGGTGTGGATAAGGGAGTTAAGCTGGAAAAGGATCTCATATGTCAGTTTAACATCAGAGTGGCACCTTACAAGTGGAACCAGCTCAGAATCAGTAGGAAAATGAACCCCTTCTTCCAGTTCAAGTGCCATGAGATCTTTCTTATAGTATGGAAGACAGGCAAATAAACCTGTCCCCGAAAGCCCTTGCTGAATTTCCCAACAAAGAGAAGATGAATATCCAATTGATTTCCGACTAGAAAACTCAGTTGTTCGAACCCAAACAAAGTCAAAATTCTCCTTGCAGAAATGGAATCTGTCTGCCCTGAACTTCGAAGCAACATTTGGTCCAGAAACTTTTCGGTATATCTTGGGAGCATGTTTGAGCTGAAAACCAATAGAAAGGTTAAATTTGTGCCTTAGGATATTTCTACAGACTCTATATAGAATCTAGATTAAAACATCAGAGAAATGGAATTTAGAYCAGAAAACCTCTTGCAGAAGTAGATGATCTGAAAATAATGATTACTAGTCCAGCTGTAACACCCAGATATATTGCCAACAGAGGTGTAACTATCTTCCTCAAGAAAGAAAAAGAGGAAACAAAAATGTAGAAAAAGGACATAAAATTTAATAGAGTAACAATTTCTTGAAAGTAATATTTAAACACTCACTCAATGAACATGTGTATACCTCTCTGTAAATTTGCAGTTGCTCCTTCCAATGCTAAAGCGACGAGGCCGACTTCGTAAATTTGCAGAAAATAATCCATTAAATGAAGATACTGATTTTAGAAAGATATTCTTGCCTTTTATTTGCAATGAGACTTCCAGAGTCTCTTCATTTTCTTTCCCATAAAGTTTCYTTTATACCATTTTTCTTGTTACTAGTCTTGCTACAATATAGAATTTTCATGCTTTATTTCCTTTCCCCTTATCTGTTAATTGATCATATACTTTACTGCCTTTTGAGGATGCAGGGTCTTATCTTACAAATAATCGCTAAAGGTTGAAAAATTTTGTCCAAATTGATGCCAGAAAATTRGCAACTTTCCAGAAGTACTTGTCCAACTGAGACTCTGCATTAGACACACTAGAATACATTCAATCATACATCAGAAGACARAATTCAAGCAAGTAAGAGACMATCCAGAACAATGAGAGCCTACATTAACAAATGCAGGAAAAAGAATGTTACCTCATTACATGAATTAAGGAAAGGAAACTAGGGAAGGATAAAAGTCTAGCACTAAAATCATTACACATCTAACAATCAACCAGCAAAAAGAAAAAAATTGCAGTAAACCAACATCATCCACAGAATAGCTGAAATTAAAATAGCAAAAAAGGAGTCACAAACTCGATTAGAGGTACCAAAGCATACCTGTAAAAGAACTGCATTGGTATTCGGATTAAACATTAAGCACTCACAGCTTTCCAAGACATCAGCAAACTGTACTTCCATCTTATAACACTCCCCACCGTGATTCAACCAAAATTGAACGCTTCTCCTTTCAGGCATAACCCAAATTTTAACACCCTCCCAAGATTCCAAAACAGATAAGGATTGACTTTCCACCAAAAACCCAGTGTGCAAAACCCCATTTTCCAGTCTGAGTTTGGGCTCCACAGGCCTTATCATCAAATCGTCCATCGAATGCGAGAGCTTCAGATAAAATCCTTTAAAAACAAGCTTACATTCTTCTGAAAGAGACAAAGATTTGATTTTTGCTTCAAGGGTCTCAAACTGGACCCTTCCATGGCCTCTGGACTTCCAGTTTTTGTGCTCTGAAAAAATCTCACATGCAAAAACTGTACCTTGACCGATTACAGACTCAAAGAAGGTAAATAGGTACTCGGCTGTGGCTGTTGGGGGTATGTTCCTGACCCTTACCGTGGCTGTGATTTTCTCCTCCACAGCCATGGCCTGGGTTTCCTGACTGCGGGTTCGTTTTTGGGGGGACTGTGAGTATGATTGTGTGCTTTGATGACAATGGTAAGGTGGCGTAGGAATGGGACTGGTGGCAACTTTTTATCGAAACCTTCCTATATTCGGATTTTAGAGCAAAATAATCCAATTTTAATAAACTGTTAAGCTATTGAGGTGGGTTTTGAGAGGATGACCTTTTTTTACATGAAGATCATTTAAAGCGGTGTTTTTTCGAGTCAAGACGTCTCTTCTAAAAGTATTTTYATTGTAACATAAATTTTTCTCGTTATCAGTAAAGATGTCTGTATAAGAAGCGTTTTTATTTTATTATAAATAATACTTTCAATTGGGACAGTARATCTTATAAACTCTCATGATAATARTTATCTTCTTTCCAAGATCTCCAAAAACTTGCAACCTAAAATCTCATGATTTGATATTGCAGGCACTCGGAAGATCATTAACTTGGTATGCTCAACCTTTTAAGAAAATGAGAGTTCTAGGCACCAATAAAAGTATGCTTCCTTACGGACATTCAAGACATGGCAAAAGTTTTACTGATGAATCTTTCACATTCAATACACAGAATGCGCGCCCTAATCATTGTGAACAATCGATTAGATTTCATTTAGAGTTGATTAAAGAAGATGGCAAGGGTGGAACTATTTCTACTTACATGAGGTCTTTTGATGAGTCTGGGAACAAGTGTAAGAAACGATTTTATGCCCATGCAACGAGACCATTGGGACAATTGTGGTCTCTGCTCTGAAAATGGATAATCGAGTAAGGCATCAATGGTGCTAAGCACTCCAATAAGGATGCGAAGGATGCCGATTGGGAGGTTAAATGTACAAGAATTTAGTGCTATAGTGACATTAAGATAGTAGCGGTTGGAGTCATTAAGAATGGCATCCGCTGCCCAAAGATGAAGGAATAGATGCCAGCAAGATTGGTGCCATTAAAAGTGCCAGTACAAATGATGCTTTTGRCTAATTAAAGGCATCCCTTACACTAGCATTTTTATTGGCAATCGAAAATTTTTACTACAATGAAGCCAGTCTTTAGAAAAGGCATCTTTGCTTGATAAAAGCGCCACTTCAAGTGAGTTCATGTCAAAAAAACTACTCATTTAAAACTCAAGTCAATAACGTATCAATTTATCAAAACTTTGGTTACAAAAACATCGAATCAATAAGTTTCTATAGATATAATTAAAACGTGTCTTTTCATCATCGTGAATTTAAATCTTGATTGGTCATAATACATTTAGRGGCAAAATTGGGGACCTGTGGGGTCTAAAAATAAAAGGAGTTYCGATAAGTAATTGATAGAACTTCATAAGAAAATTAGTTTCAAATTCCTACAAATATCCTTCAAAGTCTTGAGAAAAGGTMAAAAGAATAGTATAAAAATAAAAAAGAGAATAATTGTCTTATCGTTTCCTTTTAAAGGTAAAGCGTTAAAATATTAAAAAAAGATTAAATAAACAGCATTCGTTGAATTTTTTAATTTTTTTCACTTTTAATTTATAATTTTTTTATTTATTTCTATTTACCTTAAAAGTCAAATAATAGTGAATTCTCCATTAATTAATAGTCCAATTTCATCGAAGCGAAGTTTTAAAAAGAAAAAGTTGTCATGGCTGGTTCTTAATACTACTTCGCAACCAAATCCATTCCTCATCTTGTGGTGCCCAAAAAAAAAAAAAAAAAAACCAAACAGTTCACGAGAAGTTGGTCAAAAAGATGGAGATTAGGTCATATTAAACTATGATTCGGCACAATGAGCACGCCTGCTTTAGGGCCCAAATCAACATCATTAACAACATTAATCATTGCTAACAAACTTCCACCACCTTTGACCTAATTATTGATTACCCTGTGCTTGATTACACAGTTAGCATTATACCAACTTTCACTTGCCTCATGAATGACTTGATATGAATCTTTTGCTAGACTTGCAATAGCATCATTTTAGCCCAAAAATGCAAAACTTTTGAGCCTCAAAAGGATGAAAAGACCATGGTTTGGCATGCAAGAACATAGAGAACATCCCAATCTCATGAACAAATCCATTTTTTGGACAAGAAACACTTCAATTTCAAATGAAAAATGGATGACCATAGCCACTAGCCTGAGAATGATGCTTCTTGTGGAATATGCATTTACTAATTATCTTCTTTGAGAGAACAAAACAGATGATTCAAAGCATCATCCTTGTCTGAAAATGAAATTGGTCTAATGCYTCTAAGCAAAGTCATACCAAGAAAAATGCTCATACAAGTTGAGTTCTTTCAAATATAGGCATAGCAACATTAAGAGAAGTTACATTATTGTTGGTGTCTGAAGAGCTTTGTGARCTATCTTTCTTGGACCAGAGCCAAATTTTGGACACGGAGTAACTCTCACCTCTTGTCCTAGCACTAATTTTCTTCCCATCTTTGTCTGTGTTRGATGCAAAATGTCCATTCTCATATCTACTGCTCTTGACATTGGCATTAGATAAAGCCACTTGAAGCTCAGAACCAACCACATATTGAAATGTACCCATTGAATAGCATCTYCTACCATCRAAATTGCAGCTGCTGATCTCTCCCTGACTTCTATCTCCATTTTCATCCACTTCATTTATGCTTCTGAACTTCCCAAGCCTAATGGAGAAAACGCGTGTGTCATCAGCATTTTCTTGCACAATGGCAGCATTGTGATTACCAAAATTCTCAGTTTCTGTCTCTCCAGAAAAGCAATGCCACCGTTCCCTCGATTCGTCAAAATTGAGCAAGGGATTTCCCAAAGGATGTCCRCAGCTAATGAGGGTTCTACATAGTGGACATGTTGAATTCGATAGAAGCCATGTGTCTATACACTGGATGTGAAAAGCATGACCACATGAGGGAAGTAATCTGAGCATATCTTTGTCTGAAAATTCACATAAGCAAACAGCACAATCAAATGGCTCCTTCAAACCCATAATATCTTGGTAATAAAAGATAGGTAGCGCCTCAATAAGAGCTTGGTCTAGGCCAGAATCATGCAAACGAAAGAGTTGTTGCAGCTGCCTTTGAARAGCATGGGAACCTAAGGTGTCCGTGTTTCTGTTGGATTGAGAAATTGATGCAAAAGATGGTCTTTTCATGAGATATCTAACAAGAAGATGAAGCAGACCAAAGGTGAAAAAGATTGCTGCAAGGATTACTATAACCAGTAGAATAATTGGGCTAATTCTACTCATGGAGGAAAACTATGGCAAAGAATTAGAAGGGGAAGGGAGAAAATTGAATGGTAAATTCTAGGAGGTTCTCAGGTTGGTGTCCCAAAAAGCATAATGCATACTTTGGTAGTTAGAAAGCCAAAATAGAATATCTAGGTAMAGGAAAGAGGAGGAAAGCATCAAAGCCACCTACTTTGCTCAACTTGAAAGCAATTTTGGGCATTTTTTCTGATGGACTCAGTCAAGAACAAATCTTTGAACTTCTCAAAATGAAACAAACTAAATGGCTTAGATAGTCACCATGAGCATGAAATTCTACTGAAACTGAGCTATGCAAACATGAAAAAATTAAGTCAAGRGAAGATGAAAAGGAATGGATGGCAGAAGATAGGTAAACGAAAATGATGATACAAAGAGAATCTCAAGGAATTATAGTTAACAGTTGCAGTTGCAGATGACCTACCTCCTTTCTGCAGAATCAAAATGACAGAAAAAACAACTCCTTTTTGGCTGGTCTACATGGAAGTATTCTAGATGGATASTCAAGATTGTGTTTTGCCATGAAAACACCTTCACAGAAGAAGTATGCCCGACTGGCTCTTGTCAATTTTGGATTACAAATATGTCGGAAGAAGAAAAGGAGGGACAAGGATGAGAATGCAGTCCCCAAATGCAAGATTCTAATGGAAACAATCTGTAATGACCCTGACGAGTGATGACTACATTTCAAGATTATGGTCTCTATTTGTTTCATCACCAAAATTTTCCAAAGTCTGCCTCACAAGTCACTTTCACTGCCCTTTTCTGTCTCTGTTAATGTCTATTGTGAAGATCATGTGGTAGTTTGTTTCCTCTTTCCTTTCTCCCTTTTTCAATTTTCTTTAATTCAACAACCATAGTCAAATTTTCATTAAATAATAATTGAAAAAATTACTATCAATGTAGCAATCTTTATTTACCCCAATCATAGATCTTATCTTCATTGCAAAATATTAGTTTTGTATTACAATTACATTAAGGATCGTATTCTAATTTATGATTTTAATATGGTTTAAAAATGAATTAATAAATGAAATGAGGTTATATATATATATATATATCAAATGTTAGGGTTAGATATATGCTTTATTCTTGCGCCTCCATCCATTATTCTAAACGCCACGAGACAGAGAACGAATGTTTAAGATTAAGAGATCACCTGTAATATCAATCCTAAGAAACGAATTAGAATGATAAAAAAAATTTATGTAATTTGATCGAAATATGATCTTGTCACATTCAGAATGTGAGTTTTAAATCCGATTTCGAAATGACAACTTATCCCGAAGGGCAGAGCCAATATAAGTTCGTGCGAGCGGTGGGTCGAACTGTGCTTTCTGGATATTTCCAATCATTTTAAGCTCAATAATAATTGGGCTATAGAAAAAACTATGAGAAAAATTAGATTTTTGTACAATTCAATCATCTATCCCTTTTTGGGAAACAATCCTTTAGATGAGCTAACGGGTTCAATCYAGAAATTATATTACAATTCAACAATTTAAGTTATAGTAGTAAATAGGTTCAATTCTTTAAAACATTGTCCCTCTTGCGGAGCAAGAAACGATGCATTTGGACTTTTAATTACTCAACTTTAACTATAATTCAATTGGAAGATACAAAGAGAATTTTATTAAGATTCATTATTTATAAATAAAAGAAAGGAGCTATAAGTATTAGAAAAAAATTGAGAATTTTTAGAAAAATGTAAAATTTTATATATTTTATTTTTTGAAAAAATTATTACTCGTATTAAAAATTCTAATCTCATCACTGTTTCGCCTTGTAAGTYACGAAAGCGTTGACTATATGTGTTAAGGGCCATGCAAATAGCCCACAACCACAAACATCATCATGTTATGCAAATGAAAATTGGGTTATTTAGTAGCTTTGGTTGGTAATGAGTATTCAAAGACATGATCATATAACGTTGCATGTATATATATTTTAAAGGTAATTGCATTTTATCCTCAAACTTTGTGTGTAATATTATTTTAGTCCCTAAACTTCTTGTTGATATACATTCATCCATAAATTTTTTTTTTAATTACTCTAGTAGAGTAGGGAAAGATATTGGACTCGTTCTTCGCTTGAAAAACAAATTTTCCAAATTACAAAAAAGAAAATAAATTACAAATTCAAGTATAATTTACTTAAGGCTATACTATGATTTCTTGAATTTAAAGCCTCCACTCAAACAACTTTTGACTTCCATTTTTTAGATAGGATCCAAAAGGAATATAGGCAATCACTGATCTCTCACCACCCAAATTTGATTAAGGCTATACTATGATTTCTTGAATTTAAAGCCTCCACTCAAACAACTTTTGACTTCCATTTTTTAGATAAGATCCAAAAGGAATATAGGCAATCACTGATCTCTCACCACCCAAATTTGATAGTGTATTTTAGAATTTCTAATTCCCCTTTTTGTGTTCTTTTAAAAAATTTGCTTAATTAGGGTTTTATTTATTTATAATTTTTAAAGAAATATTACATAGTTTTATAAAAAGACATTATTTACTAGATAATAAATTGATGATCGAATCCCATCACTTTTCTTGATTTATCAAGATAGCCAACCACGATCTTTCTTTAATGTCACCTAAGAAGTTTGATTTGAACAATCATTTCATATTGCCTAATTTTGTGAGGCTTATAATTAGAGCCCCTGCTTAGAGGTAACCTTATAGACAGCTCCATTTTGCTTATTTTTCTCACCAATTACTACACAAAAATGTGAGTTTGTATAACTAAAATGCCCATTAAAAGAAAAAGCTTTGATTTGACAATTTTGAGGTGTCTTTTAGCTTTTTATCGGAAAGGAGATAAAAGTTCACGACCTAGGAGTTGAGATAAGACAAAATAGAGACTTAGTATAGAAAATGTGATAAGCGATTGTAGAAATATAATGATTTTTTATATTCCCTTTGTGATAGAGTTACAAATATATATACAAAAGTTACTTCCTATTCAAACTAGTGATTACCAAAATTCTCAGTTTCTGTCTCTCCAGAAAAGCAATGCCACCGTTCCCTCGATTCGTCAAAATTGAGCAAGGGATTTCCCAAAGGAT
>MEJB01000028.1:5005670-5127496 GCA_001752375.1 Rhazya stricta | reverse complement strand
GTATATACTCTATAACTAATATAAATCGAGATCCTTCATTTATAATCTATCCTTCTAAAGATAATATATACGTATCGAATTATTCTTCATTTATAATTATATAAATCAATATCAGCTCATTTATATAATCTTACTTATATCATTATGGACATATACTATCAAACTTATCCTATTGAATAGAGAAGACCATTTATATACTAAATATAATAATATCCTAACAGCAATTTAAGTTACGATAAAAAACTTTGATTCAAGAACTATCTACTCATACTTTTTAGTTAGTAGAAGTTAGCTCACGTAACAATATCATCGGTGTATTATGAAAAGGAAAATCTGCAGAAACTWTTGGATGTCACAGTAACATAAATGTCAAATGTTGCATAAATACAGTATGTGATTATTTTTTWGAATGAAAAGAATCTGTTTACCATTACAATAAATATTCACACAAATCTAAATCTTGAAATCATTCTTCTTGTCTCAGAAATTCTCTCCGGAAGAAGCATTATCTTCATCTCTGTTTCATGTTTCAGGTCCAATGCAGCCTGGGAAATCCATCAAGAGCTTACACTTCAGCGCTATTGATCAAGGATTTCTCATCATCTTCTTTTATAGAGATTATCATCTCASTAACTTGAGTCATGCTTGGCCTTTCATCTGGAGATGGATTTATGCACCTTAATGCTACCTGCAACAAGTTCACCATCCTCACTTCACTTGCTCCTTCTAAAATGAGTGCCTTATCGAAAACTTCAGCTGTCCATTCTTCTCTAGCCACTGAATGCACCCACCTAGCCAAGTCTGATGCCCGGTTATGAACAAGCTTTCCTGTCAGCAGCTCGAGGAGAATCACTCCAAATGCATATATATCAGATTGGAATATGTTTGTTCTGCCATGGTCTGAATCACTGGATTCTATGCTTTCTGATTGAGGAAGGGTGAGTTGATCTTGACTGTCTACCACCATTAGGCCGTACTCACTGATGCATGGATCCATATCCTTGTTCAGCAAAATGTTTGAGGATTTAACGTTTCCGTGGCCAATGCCATCATTGTGTAGCTCCTGGTGCATGAAAGCTAATGCATTAGCAGTGTTAGCTGCTACATTTAATCTGCTTCCCCAGTCAAACGTTTGTCCATTTTGGGATCCTGCGTTGACAAGAGGCCATCAGATGAGCAAGTTTGCTGTTTTCTGCTCTCATTAACGATATCTCTTTAATACTAATATATATGTAGAATGCAGTACGATTTGAGATTTCAATTTTGAGCAAATTCTGGGAATCTAAGATCATTCAAGTAGTATGAGGATTTGATGAAGAGGTTTGTCTGAGGTCTATTTTCCATTTTCCTGATGCCCTTTCTTATGCATTTTGTTCTGAAAAGTTTTTTTCTTGAAAGTAATATAACAGTGTAATTAAAGACTGGGACTGAAAGAGAAGCAGTGAATGGCCTTACCATGGAGAAGTTTGAAGAGACTGCCATTATGCTGGAATTCATATACTAAGAGCTTCTCCTGCTTGGAACAGTAATAGGCAATGATTGGCAATATATTCTGATGCTTCACTTGGTCTATCCTCTGCATCCTCTTCTTGAATTCATCCYGTGAAATTTCCCAATCCTTGATCCTCTTGACTGCTAGCTTCACTCCAGAATTAAGAGTGACCTTATAAAGGGTACCGTGTTTCCCTCTTCCCATCAACTCTGCTGGTGACCTAAGCAGGTCTTCAAATTTCAGCCCGTTCGTAACGGGACTTGAAAGAACCACTAGGGTTGCTGAAGTTTTCCCATTCTCAGGAGAAGTTATCGAATACTCTGCCCGACTTCCCCCATTCTTGAATTCGCTAGAKATACTACTTGTCTTGCTGCTAGTATTATCTGATTTCACACCACTGTTAGTCACTTTAGGTTTCCTCCTTTTGAATGCTCTATACACAAGTAACAGAACTATAATCAAGCCGAGAGCAGCATAACCAGAGTACATTAAGTACTGTTTTCTCGAAGAATCTTTCTTTTTAGCTGKTGGTGTTGGAGGAGCTGAACATGGATTAGACAATGGTGCTCCACATAATCCAGGATTACCAAGGAAACTGCTTGCTGTGAAATGGCCATTGACATCAGGGATAGGGCCACTGAAATTGTTGTTGGAGACATTGAAATCGCGTAGATTGGAGAAGTCGAATTCTGGTAGCCCTCCACTGAGCTGATTCTTTTCAGCTAGGAAAGTTAACAAACCTGTAATTCTTGACAAATCTGGCAGCTCTCCTGAGAAGTCATTGTTTGATATAACAAGCCTTTTCAGATTACGCAGCTTCGGGAGAGAACTAGGAACATTTCCTGAAAAATTGTTTCCTTCAAGATACAAGTGTGTCAGATGAGTACAATTCGATATCTCTTCAGGTAATTCTCCATTAACATTGTTCTCATTCAGACTCATGACCTGAATTGATCTTGCAATGCAGAGGGAACCAGCATCAAATACTCCGGTAAGATTGAGCTGATCAAGCACAATCCTCTTCACAGATTGTGAACCAGCACAATCCACACCTTTCCAACCACCATTGCAGGGATCTGAAGTCAAATTCCAACCCCAACTCGCTCTTTCAGCATTCCCTTGAGCAATGTTATTCATAAACTGAAACAAAGCCCTCCTCACTTGTTCTGTTTCTGAATTAACCACTGTCAAGAGAATGCATAACACTGTGAAAACCTGCCATTTCGAAGCAGTATCCATGGCAGGGAAACAAGCTGAATATTCTGAAATAAAAAAGGTCATCTAATTCACTTGTTCATCTTGTTTAAGTGAAGAGATTGATCAGCATTTTCTTCCAACGAGAAAAGMACAACAAAAGGTTTACTTTTGCTCATGTAAATTGCCAATTRTCTGAATTTACGAAGATGATTCGAACCAGACGCGTACAGATGCTGGCCTAGACTTAAGAACAAACTACAAGTATCAGCTGAAAAGTTTTCGAATTATCTGATGCCGGCTGGTTGAAAGGTTCAAATATTCAATGTCATGTACTGCTTCGTGGACTTCCCCAGCAAGCACGGAAGTCCTGATTGTGCTAGTTATAATATAGTAATCCTAGTGAAAAATGCAATCATTCAGTGGAAGAAGAAGCTAAGGTTGTATTGGACACGAGATAAGTTGTACCATAGAAATTTAATTTGGACAAAAGTTAGAAGTATTTGATGAGGGAAAATAAAAAGTTTGAAATTCAAAATTTTGGATGGTGGTAGAATATGAGTTTGAAATTTTTAAGGTTAGAATTCATTTGGATTGGATTAAAATTTTTGGATTAGAATAAAAACTTCCTTCCAATTAAAACATGAATATGAGAAACAACATCTTTCATTTTGGATCAAAATAAATGATTTGCAACAAAAATTTTCATGATTTTCGTCAATTATTCATATCCAGGCTCTTAACTGTTCAAATATTCAACTGCAAAACTAGCAACAATAGTTATTGTCGACTGTTCAAGATCTATATAAACACTTCATTCTTCATTTCATCAGACAACTCAAAACATAACTTAAATCGTCGATGATATCAAACCTACTGTCAACTATTCAAAATTTACATTCAACATTATTAATGATAAACATACATACTACTAATAATAGACTACTAATAAACTATTAATACCATCATTAGATACTAATAGAGTGAAAGGGCTGGTGTGGGATTCAAACATCTATAAGATCTCAGTCGACTCCTTCCTTTTGCCCTACTTTGTCTTCATTGATGGCTTGGTCTCCATCAATGCCTTTCCTTTCACCTTGAGCATCCTCGTCCGTGACCCCAGAACTACAGTAGATATACCTAAACATCAAGTGTCGTCGATGGTTAAAATTTGCCTTGACAGTATATGCAGTTAGCAACTACAGGACATTTAACAAAGCAATTGTCAATGGAATTTTCAAACAATATTCAAACAAGAGTCCAAAATGATTGGATGCGGAAGAAATTTTACATATCCATCCTTGACAAAAGACTATTATCGTTACATATTCAAACATCAATCTAATCGAAATCTTTTCCATATTTGTATCCTTAAACATCAATCTATTTGAAATTTTTTCCATATTTGTATCCTTAAACATCGTCATCTTCTTTCATTAGACCATGAAAAATATGTATAGAACTACGATTTTTTTCTTACCTCAGACACTTATTCTCTCTCGCCGAGCAGCTCTCTTGTTCTCTTTCTTGGGTTGGTCAAACCRAAGTAGAGGAGAAGACTTGAGGGAAAGACTTTGATCTAGTAGGAATATTTAACAATCGATGTCAAGCTTCACAGACAATGGGAAATGTAACCTTCTCTGTAAATCTATCATAAAATCTATTCGAAAATCCCTCCTCAACTTTGTTCTTCAATATCCTCCAAAATTTTAAAGATCGTGAAATCTCTGCGAAGTCTTTTACAATCGTTAACGGCAAAAACTATACAGTACACTATTCACCATTATCATTTATGAGATTTGTAGAAGATTGGATAATTTGTAGAAGAGTTTTTTAAGTTGTAGAATCAAAACAAATGAGATAACTTATATCCAAAAACCACTGAACAAATGAAGGGATAACTTCTATCTCCTGTCCAAATACACCTTAACTTTATAAATTGAATGGTAATGGTTCGAAAGAATAAGGGCAAAGATGAAAAAATAATTAATTATGTCTTGATATTCACTTTCAAATAAAAAAAATTTATTTACATATTTAAAAAAACAAAAAGAGTCAAATTTGTGCTTACTTTATAGGAGTCAACTAAACAAAACCCATGAATATTTGAAACRCTTTTRCTTTTTTCATTTTAAAATTACTTTTAAAAATGAAAAATTAAAGGACATTTTTATTTAAAATTAGGCAAAAAATTATTTTAACTATTTAAACTAGATTATAAACATTACGAGTTGATATTTGTATATATTCAAGCTTTAAATTTGACTCAAAAATGAATTGTCATCTGAAKAATTATACTTTTCTAAAATATTCATTAAAGAAAATAACATTTTGATTGTAAAAAAATCTTTTACTATATTACCTAAAATATAAATTTCTTTTTCTTTTAAATTGCAAAAAATGCTTTAAAATACATAAAACAAAACATATTTTTAAATTAAATTTTTTTATATTACTACACTCATAACTATATACCTCCGTACGAAATAAACACGACTACATTTATCTTTCTCTTAARAAYTAAAATATATAAGCGTTACGCTTTCGTTAGCAYAACTAGAAATGTATAATGAGAGGAATGTAWTAAAAAATAARAAGTACTGACTATTTTCGCAACARCCRAACAGAGCCGCAACCATTTACTCATGAAAAATAATATTGTTTCACTTTCAGAAGACGACACCCAAACCAGTCCTTATGTTGTTCAAATGTGCAAAGGGATGAACTCGTGCATGTATCAACAAATGTACAAATATAAAAGCCTGTTCAGTGAAGTTATTCCGAAAAGGTACACTTATGCACACACACTRCCCTTCAAAATCTCATTATTTCAACATCTTATAGAACCAGAGCTAGAGTTACAACCGTCAATGCAACTGTCCTTCTTAAGGTTAAACTATTTTCACAACAAATAAGGTAAACCAATCAAAATAAAAGACAGACTGCTGTTGCACCCATTATGTGCAGAAAACACAAGAAGTTCTAGGCCTGCTTTAGACTACATGTTATAAACTGATATAAGAAAAGATGCTACATGTATCTGGATCAAGCAAAATCCCACAAAGAAGCTTCTTTACAAGTAAAACAGAGAGAGAAAGAGAAAGAGAGAGGGAACAAGTCAAATATTTGACTGATTATAAACTTCCCATTGGCTGTACCCTACTGTTTTTCCTACTTTTGACGGATTCTACATTCACAGTGAAGAAACCATGAACATGACATAATACAACATCCATGATTTACAAAGCAAACTAGAGTAATGTCACATGAGAGAATAGCTAGAGTAACTGTAACATTTAATTTGGTGAAGAGCATATCAAGAAACCGTCTTTTTGAAACCTCAACATCCTCAAGGGTCAAGTCCTGGAATTTCATCATCGCTTGATGTGCAGTGCCCATCACTGACGTCCTCATCATCGCTGTCTTCATCATCCTTTGAGTTAACAATGTCATCCTTCTTCGCGTAGCGTTCACAGTATTCTGCTTGCATTTGACAACGGTAAGGCATTTGATACCCTTCTACCAACATAAAAAAAATATGTGCAGATGCATGGTTTTTCTACTCTCCCTCCTCCCGTCTCAGAACATTTCTTGTACTTGAACAAGTTTTTATATTTGACTTGTTCTCTTTGGGTGTTTTGTGAATTAAACCAAAATTTTGAAAGGTGATATTTTAAGGACATAAATCTAAAACAAACGAAATGCCTCCTCTCACAGTTTTWGTTTTCCTATATACAAGCTTTATACAGCTAAAGAATAGAGTGAAAACTAAACTTCAGCTCAAGCATAAAATGTACATTGGATAGAGAAAGGCACTTTCTTATAAAAGAATAGGTCTGGATAGCTTTAATTATGCAATTCGAGTGAAATTTAACTAGATAATATCATATGAAAAATGAAAAGAATGCTCTGCCTATGCATATATAGGCYCGAAGAGTCCACAATAGCTGTATATTCCACCCTCCTTTTCAGGATATATTTTGAAGGTTATTAGTATTTTCGTCATCACAAACCTTCTGGACCACTCTTTGCATTTCAAGCAGTTGAATGTTACCTCATACTTTATCTAGTTAGATACTGCTAGAAGGTCTAGGACAACATTCAAGATTCCTGGACATGAAACAGGATCAAAAGAATACTGAAGCMGCATAATAAAGAGCATTGAAACATGTTTGTGATGAATAACTCAAAATGATGGCCTTTGTCATTCCCGAAGCATAAGTGACGGTCCTTTAATAGTCTAGTTTGAGTAACAGTATGACCATACACAAACACAATCCTGAAATTATATAGCCACACTGCTTCATTATTATCCATCAAGAAGGAAACCTCCTAAAACTCTACAACTACAGTTCAAGCTAGCTGAGACTCCTTTTGTTATTCTTTCTTCAAACTGTGTGAAAGTTTAGTTGACAATGTTTATTTTCACAAAGTCATCCTGAAAAGAAGAAACATAATTTAGAAGGAGAAACTGAGGAATTTCACCTTTAACTTTCTGTTCATATTGCTTTTTGTCCTTCATCATCAGTGATGCTGCGTCACCATTCAATGGATCTGAAGGATTTGGGTAAAGCAGAAGTTGCGGAAGGAAAACCTCGAAGATATTTAAAAGATCTGCAACAATCAGCAACTGCATTTAGATGAGATGATAATGCAATTTTTCATGCTCATACCGCATTTTCTTCCTGCTACCAGCCCTCCCAACTGAAAATGGCATAGTATTATGATGTAATTGCCGAACTATAGTAATTGGAAAGTGTAAATRGTGTATACCGAACATTGGACTCCATGATTGATTAATAACATCCAAGCAAACCGAGCCAGACCTGAAGGTCAAACAATAGTATGCACAAGTGTTAAGTGACAGAAGAAGATAAAGGAACAGGGAAATTACTCAGATGTGCAAGAAATACACAGTTAACCAATAATTCACCACACTGTAGAATAACAATCACTTTCTTTCTTTTTGCAGTAAAATAGACAACCATGTAGGAATAGTATATGTCGGTTTAGCCAGATAAACAAAATATAAGCTCTTAGGGAATAAGTAAACTCACAATTCATCGACATTTGGGTGGAATATCTTGTTGACAAACCCTATTGATGGTGATTTGTAAGGATAAGCATCTGGAAGTTCAACACGAACTTTCCACACTCCACCTTCATATGGACCTGCGAATTCCCATCAAAGTATACATTATAATAACTGTTGTTGAATCTATAATAAAAAGTTTAGAATTTCAGTAAAAGGAATTCTTATTTCGGGAAATTCAAACCGGCATGCAGAAAAACTTAACCATGAATAAGTCATCTTGGAAAATAATAGTTCATAATGGAAGAGAAAGCCCAAGGCTAGAGTGCAGTCGATGAACTCAAAGAAGACAAACAAGAAAGAAACATCCTTTTCCTTCTTAGCACAAAATAGAATCAATACCAAGAAACAGCCTTAGATGTGCTGCTGAAGAAGAGATGCAATTCACCTTGCTTTCACCTCTCTCCAACCCCTACTCCCCTCTCAAATGGGAAAATTTAAGATAAACCCACCAATAAAATTAAGGGACATATAAAATGAATAATATGATAACAAAATAGACAAAAATTAAAATCAACAAAGATATAAGAAGCGAACTATACTTTCTTTTGGACCATGAAATACCACATTGAATTCATTGAGCCCATCATTTATTGTTTCCACGGAATAGTCGCTCATCATCCTGAATAAAGAACACACAAATGAACATTATTAGACATGATTCCTGTTTCTTAAAAGCAATCCACAATCTAACGGTGACATGAACCTCCCAAATCTTAGGTTAAAGCAGCACTAAACATAGATATCATCCTAACTAAACATTCCATGAGCCAACCAGAAAGGACATGACACTGCAAGCAATGAAAAGTATTTCAGAACAGCATCATTCTGAGATACTACAGTCATATCGAAGTATCCTTGGAACCACAAGATGTTCAAGAAATAATATCAATTTCAATTTATCAGTTCACAAATGACTCAACTAGGTCTTTCTCCGAAACTTKGATAACTATTGTTAAAGATTGCGATATCACACACTTAGTGTCTTTATTTTCCAAAACTGAAAGAATAACACAATGCAGTAGGAAGTTATGACTGCTGGAWACTTTTACTCATCCTGCTATAAGAGGTCAAGTTCCTCCTCCCTCTGCTTTTCTGAGTTCAACTAGACTAGGATAACTTGGTGACTATATATATCCCCTCTCCATCGTGTAATGTTMTAGTCATCTTTTGAAAATATATATACACAAGAAAAAATTCAGTAGATAATTTGAACCAACAAATCATCAACTTCAGGCTCCCTCGAAAGGCATCATTTTCTATCCTTCTTGCCACCAGTAAATGGGAAGTCCATTTGCAAGTTGAATGAATGTTGCGACATGCAAATTTTATAACAAAGAAATCTTCATTTTCAACCCGTACTTACAAAGAAATCCAAATATTTTCCTTGGGTATTATTATCATTTGTTTAGCTATCTAAATACCACTTCAACAGGAACTGAGCATTCAAAGATTATGGAACTTATCTGCCTCCAGAACAGCATTCTCATCTTTGGCTTTTCCAACTCAATGGCAAAACCAGACCCTAGACCCGATTTGTAATTTTACAAAAATGAAATGGTAATATTCAAATAAACAGCTCTGGGGATGAGTATGCATTCAGCAATTAATAAATTAGAAGATCCTAGAATACAAAAACTAGTTCAGGAATGTAATAATATTTCGGATACTTTTCCTCCCAATAATGAGTTGAAGAAGTTAGTTTTTCATCAATTAACTTAATATTGATGGGCATGACGTCAAAACCAGAAACAACTGAGTATTGATGGGCATGACGTCAAAACCAGAAACAACTGAGTATTGATGGGCATGACGTCAAAACCAGAGACAACTGAGTATTGATGGGCATGATGTCAATAAGTAAAAGCTACTTCTTCAATCAAGATTCTTTCTGTATATCCTTCCTAYGGTTACTTCAGCTTTAAATATACATTATACTGTGTAATAAACTACAAGTGACGTATACTTTTGAAATGTATCATCTTAATCATGATACTCAAATGAATGAATTCATGATTTGCATATGACTGAAGCAACTCGTAACATGTTTTTGGTTTCCCTTTTTATATTTACTCTACAAAAGTGGAAGTGCACAATTACTTTCTCCTTCACTCAGGAAGTTCTCTCCTTCGCTCCGCAGAAGATTTATAATTTAGTAAGTTTCCATTTAGCTGTCCAAGCGTGGTATTCTTGATCCAATATTTTTATAACATAAATGTGATTGCTCATGAAAGATTTCCTTTCCAGTACTGCACTTGTCATTGTGTATATAATGTCACATGGATACATGATATTCTCAGTCTAAACTTTGTAACTAAGGAAGCAGGAAACATTAAAAACTTTCTGTTTTTTTAATTGGTTGTTGATTTTCTTTTCATTGGTGCTCTTTCTGAGTATCACTATGGATGTTCTTTTAGCTTCAAAGACTACACAAAAGAAAAGGAAATACAAAAAAATATGTCAACTTGAAAAGTTCGATCGCATACAAAACATACGAAAACCTTCCTAACCCTTTCCAATCAACAGATAGTACAAATGCATACGAGTTATTTGAAAACTGACAATTTCATAACATCCATGTCTCTTCTCTTAGCTGGAGACGACATTGTCAGTCCTGAATATAAGGTGGTCGAGTCTCGTAAGCTCTGCCAAACAGACAAGATAAACTTAGTTCAGGCTTAGTGCCGACTTCTATGTCCTAATTATGTAAAGTGAATAACGAAAAGTCAACTTATACCGATTAATAGATAATATATTTTCCATATTAGTGAACAAATCAAAACTATCTGTGCTAAGTTCTGAAGAGGGGGGGGGGGAAGAGTTAAGCAAAAACAAACCAAAAGAAAATATCAAAACTAGAAAAAACAGAAGGATGTCTTAAAGCTAAACTGATGTCATATACAGAGAATCAGGCAAATAGCAGTWGCAGTATCTGTGGAATGAAGGGTTTACTATGTTGAGTAAGCTGGGGAAAGTCACTCATAAAAAGTTTGCAGTGCAATTTACATTAAAGCTGATATATTATCTTCTCACTGTATTAGGTCATGCAAAACACATTCTTCAACTTGCAGCCTTTTTCAATTTTCTTCCGTTTATTTGTTAAAATCAATTAGGATGTGAGAAATAAAAGCATGAAGCGACAAAGAACTATCCATTTAATCTTAACATTAGCCAACCATGTTCATTTCTAGCAGATCAAACAGAGATAACTTATGTTTCCGACAATATTTATGAAATTTTACTTGCTCCATATCAAAGTGTTATTAAATATCTGTTCACTATAGGTTTTTCCCTCATGTATAAAAGTTCAGTTAGCTTATGCGAAAAGAGAAAACTTGCATCAGGAAACACCATTTCCCGCTGGTATACTTATTCACTAAGATAAGAAAAGAAAATAACATGATCCCAATTGGAAGGCATAGAAAATTAAGAACCAAATAAAACTTACTCATAGCTTGAAAAGCACTCATGAAAATTGAAAATTGCCGTATAAATTTCATTTACAACAAAATAGCTACTGTCCCAACTCTTTGAAAAAATCTTGAATTTACTAACAGTTAACTCATTTGCTTGATGCTTGATACTATTGAAGATTTAAAAAGCCTAAATACATAGGGCAGTACCTTTAGTTTTGGGACAACTGGGCCAAGCACTGGTGATGTCCAGACTGAAAAGTTTTGGTGCATAGAAGTCAAAGAAATAAATTCTAAGAAAATGAATGTCTGGACGTACATGTCCGGCCAGTATAAACAGTTATTTTGTCTTGTTCCTAATTTCTAAATACTAATGGCTTGACTATGAAAATATGAGCGGATCCAGAATGTTCGCGGAGGATTTTGTCGATATATTTTGTGACACATGTAATTCTCAGGACAACTATCACCAATAATAAACTAATGCTTGTCGTATAAGTACTCAAACTTCACACTTCAATACAACTAACCAGAGATGCTCTAACTCTCTCGCCCAATCTAGGGATGGCTATATCTTAGCAGAATAGAGATTTTACTTGTACTGCTGAAAAGCTAGAGACCTTCAATTTGAGAAGTACAACTCTATCAAATTGAGATTCATAAAAATGAAAAAATCTTAAAAATTGGCTCCATACTTTCATGATTAACCATACGTTTTTCATCAATGGTAAAATACCTAGACAAGAAAGACAAAATACACGATCTGGGATCTCATATTAAGCAATAATATTGATATTTCGTATATGCAACCACTATTCCCTCATCAAGGTCCGAGATTGCATTTTATCCATCATTCGCTAGATGAGGCAGATTTAATCTGCAATAAACATCACTATCTACCCCTATCCCCACGTCTCCCAGCAATGTTGCACAAAATAGATAAAAATGCATTGAATATCTTATAGCTTCCCAACATTCCACTACTAAAAGTRCTAGGAAACCAGAATAGATATCCGTTTCATTCAATGCTGGTTATCATCTATACTAATGGAAGAATTTTCTTTTACACACGACGCTATCATTCAGGGCCTCAATTACGAATGGCTCCAAAAATGCACAACTATATATTCTGCAGCATTCGTGAACCAAAGAAATATACTCAACATCCAACCCCCCAAAAGAAAAGGGYAATCTTAAAAAATCATAGCACAGGCTTTCTACTCTTCGTCAACCATTTGAAACGGTACTTTAAAAACTTGAGAATCATAAAAATGTAAAAGGAAACTTTCACACAATGATATAGGAAGTAATTTTCTATTACACAAACTAGATATTACACGCCCGAAATCATGAAAACCCGAATGATCTAGCTCAGATTTTGGTTTCTTCAACATCTCCTTTCTCGATAAATCACAAAATTACAATCAAGAATGTTCAAAAACACCTCCCAAGACATGATTTTTCCCACAATCTAGACACAATCAAAAAAGCATGAAACAAAATGCACCAAACACTGTTAAAGATGGGAGTTGTAAARGTTTAGGAATTGAACATTTCAACCACAAATCAATTACCTATTCTTGGGATTTCTCAACAGTTGCTGAACAGCCAAGACTGCAAAGACATTGAATCCAAGAACTGTGAAAATATGCCCTAAACGGGTGGTGGGATATATATATATATATATATAACTAATGATAGAATATAAGTCAGATACATTCGAATGCACGTGTTCAGAAAAGAAGATTGTAACGTGGGATGTGCTCATTTAATGCCATTTCAAATATGGATCATCCGAATTAACAACGTGGAATTTTTGTTTTTTCTTTTAAGAAATTACAACTTCGTCACCAGCATAGATCTCTCAATTAGCATATTTATATATAATTTGATATTTTAAAAAATCACTTCTTTTTTTTCTATTTTTTTTTTGTGAAGAAATGAGTTTCGAGCATTTTACTTTACAAAGCAGAGGTACTTATGGAAATTAGAAATTATGGTGTTTAAAGCACTAACATGAAGAAGATGAATTTCTTTTACATTTTATAATTAATATTTAAGTTATACGCGAATGATTTGAAGATATATAATATAAAAATATATTATATATTCAGAATCGATCATTCATTTTAAAATTTAAATAAATAGTTATTTCTCATCCATACAAATCTAANTGAAGAAATGAGTTTCGAGCATTTTACTTTACAAAGCAGAGGTACTTATGGAAATTAGAAATTATGGTATTTAAAGCACTAACATGAAGAAGATGAATTTGTTTTACATTTTATAATTAATATTTAAGTTATACGCGAATGATTTGAAGATATATAATATAAAAAATATTATATATTCAGAATCGATCATTCATTTTAAAATTTAAATAAATAGTTATTTCTCATCCATACAAACCTAATTTAAAGATTTTTTTTCTATTTATTAAACTTTTCATAAACTACCATTTTTGTTTCTTTAAATATCACGAATCACGAATCACGAATCTATTAGAATTTTTTTTTTCATATTTACAAAATGTGTCACACTAAATGGCTAAATACAACATAAATTTTAACAAATTTTCACAATCATACCTCCTGCATATAACTTTTTTATCTAACTCATTTCTCTCCTGCTTTTCTCYATAAATTGTTTACTTTTAACCTTAAAATGAATAAATTTTTGCATCGACCCAAAAAAGATTCGTAAAAGAAAATTAATTTATTGATCCTAAATACGATTCTCATTATCATTTTTTTATTTGTTTAGAATACATTCATATATATCGAATTTATTTATACTTCCATATCACCATCATGCAMAAATGCATCTCTACCAATCGATGATCAACCCATAAAACATGAACATTATTTGATGCTCAAATGGATATTTTTAAATAGGAGAATATTAAATAAGATTTTCTTTGTCAATATTTGGACATGAACATAAGAAGAGCTTCCAGAACTTGAATTTGCATCCTCAAATGCAAAATGTAATTTGCTGTCTGAAGCAGAAGTTGACCCGACTGGAACTGATTTTCTGTCCCCAGCACAAGTCTCTGCAGCTTCTGCACTTTCATTTCAACCAATCCATGCTGCTGCTGCTGCTGATGATGATGATGATGATGATGTATCCCTCTTCTTCTTCCTGACCTTTTCTGTTGTTTCAGTACCCCTAGACCTTTGATTGATCCCATCAATGGCAAAGCCTGCACCTGATGCAGAAATGGTGAAGCAGAAGAACATATGTCTATACATGCAAAATGCAGTATTTATAGATCTATATATATACATATACATATATATATATATATATATATATAAATAGAGAAAGATAGGTAGGCATCATACCTGATAATGAAATGGGGGTTGGAGGAGTGGTCAAGGGTGGGGTTATGGGCTATCAAGAAATAGTGAACAGCCATGTGAGCTGCCACCTCCTGTTAAGTTGGCCTGGTTAAAAGAGAATACTGCATTTGGCTAATTTGCAATAATTTAATAATTAGGGAGAGTTATTTATTAAGGTAAAGCGAAGTTTCGTATTTGATTTATTTTGATAAAATTATATTAAAAGAGTTTTGAGTTAGGTTTTCTTTTAATTAAGAGTTAAACTTTGTGAGCGCAGTTCAAACACAAATTTAAATTAATCTCGTCRAGTAAAAATATCAAGCGATATATCTACTTGTGGATCATGGCCACCTTCAACGTTCAAATCTATAATCTTTAACAGTTAAGAAAGATATGAAATGTTATGTGGTGATCATGATCTTTTTACGTGTGTATATTTATGGGTGGATGAGTGATCCTAAATCAAAATCATTCCAGCTATTCTCTTCTCACATGATGGTGTTTTGAGGTCACATGTAACCATATCTGAATTAGTCTGTCAAAGGTTGTGGTATTGTTGGTGCTGATTTAGTGAATACAAGTCTTCCACACCACTGTTTGGTCTGGCCATATAACCCATTCATTATGGCACATGAGTTCACATTCTTTTTCTATTTGTGAGGGCTAATAATAAAATAAATAAATAAAAATCAATCCCACATAGGGAAAATAAACCTAGAATAGTTTTCTTTTAATATTTTAAAAWTTTAAATAAAAATAAAAAGACCAAAGTAAAAATAACTAAAAGGTTACAAATATTACAACTATTTCTTTTTTTCGTACGTTTTATTTTTCTGCTCTATAATTTTGTGGGGTGAGACCATTTGACTCATTATTCAAAGGAAGTAGGAAAAATAAAACCAAAGAAAACGAATAATTGAAGGTAAATCGGACCATTTTGATGGGCCAATCTTTTTCTGGTAATCCATGGGCTAAAGTGTATGTATCAATTTCCAGAAAAACCCATTTGTTGGTTATTGAACTATCAAAACCAACGACRATGGGCTTCACTCTTTGTACTAATCAAACCCAAATGTACTCTTTCGACTAAAAGAAAGTCCAAAATAAACTTGGGCTGGATTAGAAACCAAATTCAAGTAAAAAATTTGAAAATTCTGCATTTGCTGCATTTATATAAAAAAATAATAACRTTAGGGAGAATTATTTTCTACTCAGAGATCTTATCTTTTATTAATTCCTCCAACACACTCGCTCTGCACAACAATAGAGGAAGATGTGTGTATATAGAGATGACAAAAGGGCTAGGCTTCCTCAAGCTCAAATCGGTCCAATTCGCCAAAGATCGGCCCAAGACCGGACCAAATAGGCATTGTAGCTTACCATGTTCGATCTTGTATAATCTTTTTCACGCAAGCTCTCTCAATCTCTCTTTGTGCAAATTTATATTTTGAAGAAGAGTTTACTTTTTGAACTTGTTTTTAGTCATATTACATCTTTGAGATCTAATTGTTCCCTACTTAATTTAGTTCTCTATGCTTCAATTTGATCAATAATCAGATGAGGAAATTTGGAATTTTTATAGAATTTTAGAAACATTTAACATATGAAATACTTCGTGAGGTTAACCCTCAGGCTTCMAGAGTTTCAAGGGTARGAAAATCATTCAYAAATAATTTTTTACAACACTCTTCCTAGCATGACTAATCTAAATAACAATTGCCGCATACAAACATATTYATGAAAATTTCATGGGAAAAAACTAAATGAAACTAATAAAAAATAGTACAATTGATGTTGGAATATTAATTGCTGCCTCGTTAAAATCTTATTAAAAAAATCCAATGGGACAAAACCTGAACGAATAAAAAAGAGAAAAACTATTCCCCTCATATCGATGATCATGGAATCTTTGATTCGATACTTTCCAATCTAACTAATCAACTTTCTCCACATTATCACTTGAGCGAATTTGTTGAACATAGGTGTCGCTACTTTTTTTAAGCTTGTGCTTGTTGTAGAACTTTGGAAAAATATGTTTTGTTCTATCTCTTTTGATGTAGCCTCCTTTGAATTGTGCAATACAAATTCATGAATTGCAATAATTTCTGAATGATTAAACATGTAAGTCTTATAGTTTGTTCAACAAATCTCCAAGATATAGTGTTCCCTAGAAAACTATAACTTGTAAGAAAATTTGCACAAAAAATAACAATTCTACTAATAAAGTATGGTATTTTAGGACGAAGAATTTTTTTCCATCTTCAAGTGGATGAAAATGGTGTTTATGAACTTCGTGATCTAACGAGCATAAGTGATGTCATTGTGCATTATTCATGTTATTTTGTTACTTTTTCTATATATTTGAATTCAAGAACAAATAAACCTACGGGTATATTTTCAATTTCCAACAAAATTAATTTTTATCTTTCTTAGATATTTCATCTCAAATTYATTTTTCATATTTACAATTTTATTTGAGCTCTTCAGGAGTCGCATTCAAAATAAACATAAATTGCGACAATTGTGACTTCAATATTTGTTTTCTTTACGAAAACATAGGAGTAGACATAATTATTTTTTTTATCTCTCATTCAACAAATATTCTCTATGACGATTATATGAAATATGTCCAAATTGTTTTTAATCCATACAATGATTTTTATAATCTTGATAGAATGATTTTTTTGAGTAAATATTTCAAACAAATCAAATCCTATAAGATTTTTCATGTAATTATCACTGTCTACCGATCCACATAACAAAAATAGTAACCATGTCCATCAAATGCATATCAAGATTTTTCATATATTGCTAAGTTTACAAGATATTTGTACGTAATTATATATATAATCAATAGATTGTCTTTGTGAAAATCATTGAACCTTAGTTGTGCTTTATATCTCACGACTTCATTATTTAATCTTTTTTTGACATATAAATACTAATTTATAATCAACTAGTCTTACTCCTTATTTTGTTCGGACTATAGGTCCAAGAACCTCATATTTCGATAGTGAGTTTGATTAAGATTCATTTGCATCTCTCTGTCTTGACCAATCATGTCTATGTCAACATTTTCAATTAATTTTGATTCAAGATCCTCATTTATTATCCATAATATAGAGAGCTCTCTTTATCAATATCTCTTGATTATCTTTTAGTTCTAACTGTTAGAATATAATTACATTTTCTTTTTGCTTCTGGTGTATTTTAGAATAAAGAGGTATGCATTGTTTTCGACATGCGTTAGAATTACTATGCTTTTGACATGTCTTAGAATTACTATCACACTTCTCGTGTGTTCTATAATTGCTAACTAGTATAACAACACTTTGTCCTGTTAAGACTTCCATCCATATGGGAACAATTACTAATGAAAAATATAATTTACTAATTCTTGTTGGATCAGTACAAGCATCAGACACATGAATTTGTTTATTTTCAGCAAATGGATAATCTTTTAAACTTCTAGTTCACTAGCTCATAATGCCAATTTCAAAGGARAGAATTTATGAAAACCARCTGGCCCTATACGTGCAATTGTTGTTGCATGTAAAATAGCACATCTTCATACGTTTCTAGGGAGTTCTATTCTCATTTGACAATGATGTAGCAATCAGTGCAACTATTTAATAAAATATAAGCTAAACCATTTTGTATGTGAACACAAGCCACATAATATTCAACAATAATCCTAATTGACATGAAATAAACTTGAAAAATGAGATGGGCATACATCAACATTATCCAAATGGATATTTTTAATTGATAGTTTGAAAATATGCTCGTAAATGAATTATCTGAACAAGTGATGTCGCAATTAGTTTATCTGAACAAGTCATGTCGCAATTGGTTGCACTTGATAATAAACTCACATGTGATCATTCATAAAATTTTTAAATTGATTACATGATGGATAAATGAGTCCGCACACATCACTACGAATCTATTATAAAAGCATAGGACTTTCAACTCCCATTTTTGCTGATAACTGTCTAATAATCAATTTCTCTCAAAGAATAACCAACGCATAGTGAATTCAATTGAGTTGAAAACTTTTTGATTTCTCAATGGGTAAGCATGCGAACTTTCAGTTATTTTTGGCATCGTTATCGATCCAGTATGACTCAATCTATAATGTCAAATGATAAAAATGTTTAAATTATAAGTAAACTTCTGATTTATGAGATAATGCATTTCAAATGCATTAATTTTGACATAATACAATCCCCAAAAAAAGATACTAGTTTCTCCCATGTATGTTACCGAGAGAGACTATAGTGGTAATACATAAATATTTAAACCCCTTATTTCATTGTCTCAATATAATACCATTTCTACGAATATCTTTAAACTTAATAAATTTCTTAGGAACTTTGAAGAGAATATTGCATATAAATTTTGTCTCTTTGTAGTTAAAAATATGGTAGTTCTTCCAGAAAAATAAATGAATATAAGTTTTGTCTCTTTCTAGATAAAGATATGATAATTCTTGCGGAAGAGTAAATAAATTTTATACTACTATTTATAGTATTTATAATTGTCTATCTTATTTTCAAGTGAGAGAAATATTCTGTATACTTGAGTATTATGTCTATTGTTGCAATGTCAATGAGACAAATATCTCAACAATCTATTACAAATCTACAAACATATTATAATGGAAAATAATTTTAAAACTTATATAAAAATAAGTATTAAGAAAGTCCACGAATACTTAAATAAAGTTTGCATACAATTAAATAAAAATTACATAAAAGGAGAAATTGATCTCGTTTTTCATTATACCACCTCGAATTAAATGGTCAATATTTATTGTTAGATCGACAAAAGAATAGGAGACATCCAAGTGAATTGAATCACCTGGACCATCAAAAAGAAAAATTTTATCTCCACTTTCCAAATTTTCAAACTTTTATCTCCACTTCCCAATTTTTTTTGATTGATTTTTGATAAAAATCCACCACATATTAGTTTTATGACAGGTACGTAATGACGAAGGACAATTAATGCTTTGTTGCACGATCCTGCTAGGATTCTTTTTTCCTCCTCAGACCCTTTAAGGTGAATTTTAACGTTAAGGGCCTATTACAAATAATTATTTGTTGAATACGTCAAGTTTTACAAATTCAAATTGGGTGATATTTATAATTTATTTAATACTACAACAAAAATAAGGGATAATATATTTTCGAATAATATAAAGTCGTAACAAAGTAATCGATGTATTATTTCATATTATATTTTCGAATGATATAGATTGTATCATTCCTTCAGGGATTGCATACTATATAACTCATGTATTTTATTTTTTCTCAAAATAAGTGCAACTTCAAGAGCACAATAATAATATATTAATAATAATTGATTCAATTTATTATTATTTCAAGAACAATAGTTCAATATTCTTCAAGAATACTAAGGACTGGATAATATTAATTTAGAGAAATCATTAATATTATGTGAATATTTAGATTGTACTATACCCTTGAGTAGTAAATAATATTAATTTAAAATAATAGTTTAATATTCTTCAGGGATATTGGGTCATCATATCATGTTCTTCAAGCAATAAATAATATTAATTTATATTATATTGTTACAAAAGGAGCAATAGGTCGATATTTTTTTCAAAACAAATTTATATTATAATATGCTTTTTAGGAGTAAACAATCTTAATTTAGGATAATTGTTTAATATTCTTCATGAATATAATATAACATTCTTCAATAACATATGATATTAATAATTTATATTACCACTACTTCAGGAGTAATAATTCAATATTTTTCAAAAATATTAAAATTATAATAATTGTATAATAATAAATAAAAGTAAATTATATTTAACAAATTGAGTACCACAAATTTAACAATAAATAAAATAAAATAAAATGACATAAAATAAAAAAATGATGAAAATAACGTGCCAAATTGCATAGAATACTTAATGAAATATTACAAAGAGATGTTCTTTTCTTTTGGCCATCTACATAAAACATGACAAAATAAATGGCATAAGGAAAGCATGATAAAAAGGATGCAAACATGGGACACACAAAGATGGCATAGACATAAGTGAATAGGGCTTGGAAAAAAAAAAAAAAAAGAAACATAGCCTACTTCATGCAAAAGAAGAATGGATAAAAAAATGATACCTTTATGCAATTMGAGGGAAGCCCTAGCAAGAAGACATWTTATATTTACGTGTCAGAAGATGCATCCATACAGGAAAGCCATGAGAGTAAGGAAAAATTGATAGTATGCATGTTTCATTCAATATTTTTTTWAAAAAAAGAGTACTAATCCTTTATAAATTAGCATTAGAAAAATTACATATAGGCTTAGTCTATTGCTTACTTCAATTAATTTGAAGTAGTAATACAAMAGTAAATTATACAATAATTAGAATGACRCTAACCTTGTGCTCAAACAAAATTGCTTCAACCTTTAAAAGGTAGGAATGAAGTTTTACTGCCGAAGAAAGGGAGTCGTAGCAAAAGTTTTAAGCTTTGAGGGTAGAGATATAAAGAGTCATGTGTGATAGGGAGTGGTACTGATAACGTATTATAAAGTAAGAAGGAGAGAAAGAGAGCAAATTTAGGGAGAGAAGGAAGAGAAGTAGGGAGTCATCAATAGAATGCTTATCCTTAAGCTTAATGCAAACCATAGTCCTCTATTTATAGATGTTAAAAAGTACGGCTTTTAGGGTTTCAAAGATAAGAAAGTCATTCACCAATAATTATTACGTGAAATATTACTTTTTGGTATTATTTTTTATTTACATTTTACTAATTTACTGACTTGGTATATTACTACATTTTACTTTATTGCATTTTACCTTAAAAATTTTACTACTTTACATTTTTCTTTATACATTTTATTAGTCTACTACATATATAATTGTTACTTTTTGGTATATTATTACATTTACAACTTACGAGTTTACTAGCTTGGTATATTATTATATTTTACTTTATTGTATTTATTTACTTTTTATTTATTTTATTACTTTTTCAGATTACTTTTTATGTACTTTCTTGCTTTATTTAAATTTTTATTTTTAGCTTTATTTAATTTTTATTTACTTTCTTACTTTATTTACTTCATTACTTTCTTTCTAGATTTCTTTACTTTTTATTTATATTCTTGCTTTATTTACTTTCTAGCTCACTAGTTTTGAGGAAGCCAAATTAATTTCATCTTTACTAAAAATATTTAAGGAAGTCACACTACTTCTTTTCGGCTCCTATTATCCAACAACTCACCGTATGATTTCTACATTAATAAAAGTAGCTTTTGTTTTGATAAGTTATTTAGAACGTGCTAAGTTTGGAGATATGATAAAAAATTTAAAAATTACTATGATGATATGCTTTTATTTTRTTGTATGGTTTTGTATTTGGATCCTCGAGTGAAAGTTCAAGGGTTTGAATCTAGTATAGAGTATTTATATGAATTGTTAGAACCTAAGGAAGATTTAGGAGGTACAAACTTTCTTAAGAAGAGAACTGAAGATATTCTAATTAAAATGTATAACTTATATGAGAAGACATGTAATTCCACTTCAACCGGTCTAGAATGAAGATCTGCAGCTTCTTCGTAAGGAGTATCCTCATCTTCAACCCAAGGTTTCGACTCGTACCTTCTTTTCAAGAAACAAATGAAGGACTCACCATCAACATCATCAACCATCAACAAACTCAAAATTTAGGAATTGAGTCCATAAATCGATAGTAATGGTTTGGACTTTGATATTCTTAAATGATGGCGTGATAATGCACATATATTTTCGATTTTGAACAAGATGACACAAGATATTTTGACCATGACGGTGTCAACCGTGGCTTCCGAAAATGCTTTAAGTGCACGYGTTCAAATTCTATAGGATAGAAGGAATCAATTGTCTCTGAAAATATTAAAAATTCTAATGCGTACTGTGATTGGTGGATAATCGCAATGTGACAACAAGGTTAGATCTTAGCTTAGGCCTCCTGCCTTTAACTCATAGGGCTTCCTTCCCTCGACTCAGTCTTTGTGGTTCTAATTCAATGCTTGGTAAGCAAGTTAGTATCCTAGCGAAGCTCTTGAAACTTGAAAGGGGAAGATCTTGAGTCCAATTATGAATATTTAGACGATTAGTGATTTTTCTTACTTTTCTTATAGACTTATGTAGTTGCTTTAATCTTGTTATCTTARACTTGTATAATTGTATTAATTTTTTTCATATTAAATTTTGGGAGGTTTTTGGCACTATGTTCCCCTCCTTTATATTTTTTATTTGTAGTATTAATAAAATCAGTAGGGTCCATGCCAAACCCCCTACCACTCCAAGGTGGCTTTATCCAATTACTTTAATGAACTTATAAGTAGTCTTACTTAATTTATATTTATAAGTGTTTTCTAAGTAAACTATATATTTTTCAAATAAATAAAATATTTCTATGTAAACAATATTTTCGAAGTAAATGAAATATTTCTAAGTATTTTTTAAGTAAAAAAATATTTTCTAAATAAATAAAATATTTTTAAATAAACAAACTTTCTCTAAATAATCAAAATTTTCTAAATAAACAAAAAATTTCTAGGTTATTTTTCTAAGTAAACAAACAACATTTCTATATAATCAAATTATTTTTCTACTTTATTCTAATTAATAAATCATATATAAAACAAAAAAAAGATACAAACTTGGACTAGCTGAGCTTGTTACATAACCGTGCTTAGGACTGGTCCCAAACTGGTCCTTGAATTTTCACCTGAGGATCGACCAGTATAATATAGGAGATAGAAATAGACCGATAGCAGCCTTGGACATGCCAAGCCCGCAACAAGACCGGTCCTATAGGCCCATTTGCCAACACTATATGTATATATTTTGTAGGTTGAAGATAGCTAGTACACTTTCTTAGTAATACTCACTGACCACTTTTATATACCCTTTAATATTAAATAAAGCATGACGTAAATATATTCTTAATCCCTCTAATATTTCTTTTAGACTTTAGATCTTTTAATATATTTTACTGCAATATTTTTCTGCTATATCAATTAAAGCACGATATCTATATATTTAAATCTTAAAATGGAGGAAAGAAGGTCTTGAGGTTTTGAGGATATATACATATTGTGCTCTGATTAGCAAGAAGTGTAGTAATGTAGTAGAAAAATATACTAGAAGATTTTTAATCTCTCTTCTCTCCCTATCTTAAGAGTTAAGATACATACAAGTCTTCATTTGGTTAGTGTAAACAAAAAAGGTGATGCAAAATAAGTGTACTAAAAAGATGGGAAACCTATCTTTTACCTTTCTAACACCTCTTTTCATATATTTTAAAAGTAAGATATATAAATTTCATACTCAGATTAATGTAATACAAAATGTATAGTAAGAAATACACGAATATGCTTAAAGYYCTTTATCCCTTCACAAGTCCCTCGACTCATTTGSCTCACATAAAGGKTGAGAGTGTAATCCCATTCTATGGGACATAGTCTAGTGGTGCAAAGAGCTAAGAGTGTTGTGGTGATAATCTTATGGAAAGATACAGGATGATGGTTCGATTAATATCAAAGGCATAAAATTATTTCCTTTTACCTACTAGGATATATCTCACAATTTACCCCTTTATGCCAATCAAGTACTTCTTATTTGCCAATACCTAAAAGAGAAAGATGTGACAATTCCAAACTTCCCAAAAAAAATAAGAGTCCCTAGCCCAMTTTAAAACTCAAGTCTCACCTTGCAGTCTKCATTCGGCCCCTCGTGTCCGTGACGCTTGTCTTTGCCCATCATCCCTTTCAAACTTCACAATAATGAAGTATCAACTAACTAGTCCATTTCCAAAGAATAATTAGAATAATGAAGTATCAACGTGCTCATTCCAGATTGTTGTATATTATTGCAAAGATACAATTTATTATTGTTATTTAACCATATATTTTTGTCCGTGTTCGGGGAAATCTGATGCCCACCCACCTAAATTTGTGCCGTCGAAAATTTGCAACAATGTCTCTTGTCACTATAGAAAGTCTCAGGTTCAACCAACAGCAGAAGAAACGCAGACACACTGAGAAATGGTGATGGGGTCGAATTCTTGTTTGTCGGAAGCTTTGCCATATGTAGCCATGGTGACATTGGAAACTGTTCTGGTTGGCGTAACTACAGTGAGTAAAGCAGCCATGTCCAAGGGAATGAACCGCTATGCCTTAGTTTTTTATGCAAATGTTCTCTCCACTCTCATTCTCTTCCCTCTTTCTTTCATCTTCCAGAGGTACATGACCAAACAATTTTTGTTCTTTATTATTTCTCTTATTAATTATCAAGAAATGCCCCTGGTTTAAATTTGTTTCTTGTTCTTGATTGTATTTGTTCAGAAAGAGAAGGCCTCCTCTAACCTTCTCTCTTCTTGGCAAGTTTTTCTTCATCAGCTTGATCGGGTATGAACTTCACTTGAATTCGAAGAGCTTTGCTATCTTGTAATCCAAAGGGTTGTAAACTCTTTTCTGCTTTCCTTTGATTCTTTGTGAAATTTTTGGGTATTATTTGGGCGCATTGCAGGACTACAATTAATCAGACCTGCGTATATGCTGGTTTAGATTACAGCTCTCCCACACTTCTATCTGCCTTGAGGAACTTAATTCCAACTTTCACTTTTATGCTTGCTGTTGTACTCAGGTGGCACGTTTTCTTCTTCTTATTTGCCCTGAACTGTTTCTTTTGTTACAGAAGCAATTAAAGTTCGATATCAGGAAAGAAGAACAACCATACTATAGAAAATTCTTGTTATCAAACTGACTGAATTCTCGCTGTGCTTCTTTTATGTCGTTCCTTGATAGGATGGAAAATTTGAATTTGAGAAGCACAAGAAGTCAGATCAAGATTATAGGAACCTTGGTGTCAATTTCAGGGGCATTAACAATAACCCTTTACAAGGGTTTTCCACTTGGCTCTTCAGGAGGTAAAGCCTCATTGAAAAGCTTTCTTCAATCGCCAAAACTTTTCTCTACGCCATTGGCAACAGAAAGAAATTGGGCCATCGGAGGCATCCTTTTTGCTACTTCATCTTTGTGCATTGCATTATGGATCACTGCGCAGGTAATATTAGGAAACTCAAGCTGATATAAAGATAATTTCAGTAATTAAGCTAATAAAAATCTGCACCTTCAAGGGAGCAATTGTTAAGGAGTACCCAGCAGAGATAACCATTGTGGCATTCTATTTCTTGTTTGGGACAATTCAATCTGCTGCAGTCTCTTTAGTTGCAGAGACAAACCAACCAAATGTATGGACAATAAAGCCAGACATTGAGCTCCTCTCAGTTATCTGCTCTGTCAGTATCTGATCCTTGAATTCTGATTCATACTTTCTCTTTTGGCAGATTAATAAAGTTGAAAATGCTGCTTAAATCACTCTTTTATTTCTCTCATTATGTATGGTAAAAGAATGTAGCAAGATATTGGTAGTGACTGAAATTGTTACCTTCCATCACAGGCTTTATTTGGAAGTGTGATGACATTTTTAGTGGATATATGGTGCATACACAGAAAAGGCCCTGTATTTGTGGCCATGTTCAAGCCCCTGGGCATTGCTATTGCTGCAATCATGAGTGTCATCTTCCTTGGTGAAACATTTCACATTGGAACGTAAGATATCATTTGAATCACCTCACTTAATGCTTAATATGATTTTGAACACTATCTGATAGATAAAAATGATGTTTCTTGCAGCATTATAGGATCAATCATAATTATAATAGGTTTTTATGGAGTAATGTGGGCAAAGTCCAAAGAGAATGAAGAGCAGGGAGGTCCAAAAGATGATTTTCTACCTTCATCTTCACAGAAGATGCCTTTGTTGCAAAATCCCAGGGATGTATAGATCAGAGAAACAAGATGATCCTTCATACATCRGATGGAATTGGGACAATACAGAGAAAAAAGATTAGCATGGCCATGCTCGAAGATGGCATGCACAGATCAGAGGATAAGAGATAGTGATAACAAGCACAAAAACTTGCTATATTTCCTATTCTCAGGGAAAATCTCAGACAATAGTACTGTGATAGGAAATTTGTACGGCCTCTTTGTATCTTGAAAAAAACTAACATCTTTAGATTATAAAAATAAAAATATCTCCATAAACTCGATTTCTTATAAATAACATGTATTAAAATTTTATATCATTATAAAAAATAAAATATATAATGCACGAAGTACAAATTTTAAATGAACGAAGATATCAGATGACTCGGGATGAAGACCAAGAGTGTGCTTCAAAGCATGTCGTTTTCCGACTTGTACTTCTATCTGTTGCCCACTGAATATTGGCTTATCATCTATGAAAACGATATTTACAAATATCATCCACAGTATCTATTACATTTAGCACTGGCAGCCAAAAACATATCAATGGAGTCTTTATCCAGAAAATGAATATAAAGTAACTGTTGGACGTTTTCGTACGAGCATCAAACAGTTCAAGTATGGGGTACAAGTTACAAGAATAAAATGAAGGCAAGTGACCAGTAAAAATAGCAGCAAAACACTCACACTGGTAATGGGGTTGAAGAGCTTTGCAGTAGAACTTCTGCCATTTGCTGTGATGGTAATGGTGGAATGCTTTGATGTTGGCTTAACTACACTGAGCAAAGCAGCCATGAACAAAGGGATGAGCCATTATGTCTTTGTTTTCTACTCAAATGCACTTGCTACACTCGTCCTTCTTCCTCTTTCGTTTGTATTTGAAAGGTATATCTCCTTTTTCTCACCCTCACAATTAAACTAGTTTGAGCTATTTTGTTTTTTAATGTTGTTTCTTGCTGCTTGATTTCGCATGCAGAACCAAAATGCCTCCTCTCAGCTTCTCTTTGTTGTGTAAGTTCTTCCTTGTGAGCCTGATTGGGTATGTTCTTGATTCCAAATGATTTCTCTGTCTTGAAATTATGAAAGGTCTTCTTTGATATCTTTTTTGTTTGAGAAAATCTGTTTTGGGGATTGCAGGATTACAATAATGCAGAATTGTGTATTTACTGGTATAGATTACAKCTCTCCAACGCTTGGGTCTGCAATGAGCAACTTAATCCCAGCATTTACTTTTCTTCTTGCTGTTATTTTCAGGTAGCCTTGCACTCTGGTGTCCTAAGCCTTTTACTTCGTTTCTTTCACTAATCTGAAGCTCTTACACACACACCCAATTGAGTACTACATGATACGAGAACCCTCTTTCTCTAAATGATTGCGTTTCTTTATAGGATGGAAAGTTTGAATTTAAGAAGCTCAAGAGGTCAGATTAAGATCATGGGAACCTTAATGTCAATTACAGGAGCATTAACTGTAACCCTTTATAAGGGTCGCCCAATTGGTTCTTCAAAAACTCAAGCTTTCTTACCTTCCTTGAATATCTCTCTTCAATCATCAAAATTCCTCCACCAGCTAGAGGGAGTAACAAATAATTGGGTTATGGGAGGCCTTTTTCTTGCTATTGCTAGTTTGTGTGTTTCAGTTTGGAACACTGCTCAGGTGACATTACGAAATAGTACACCCTAAAGGAACAGACTTTCTTGGAAATTAGAATTGAGCTAATCAAAGTTTGTGTACCATTGAGCTAATCAAAGTTTGTGTACCATTTGAAGGCAGCAATTCTGAAAGGGTATCCATCAGAACCAACAATTGTAACATTCCATTGCTTGTTTGGGAGCATACAATGTGGAGTAGTTTCTTTAGTGGCTGAGAGAAATCATCCAAATGCTTGGAAACTAAGGCCTGATATTGAGCTCACCTCACTCGTCTATTCTGTGAGTATTACAACTCGGATCCTAATCTGAGACAGTTTTTGCTTTAGTACTGCAATCAAGTGTTTTTCCCTGTATTCAGTAAATCTTTCTTACTTTATAGGCTTTATGTGGAAGTGTGATCGTATTTGGTTCCAGACATGGTGCATACAGAGGAAAGGCCCTGTGTTTGTGGCCAGGTTCAAGCCCTTGAGCATTGCCATTGCTGCATTCACGAGTGTCATCTTTCTCGGTGACACACTGCATGTTGGAACGTACGAACTCTCTCTCTCTCTCTCTCTCTCTCTCTCATAACACGCTCCTAATTATGATTCAAGGACAAGGGGTAAGAGATTTAAAGCAATAACGTATCTCAAAATTATGTTTTGCAGCATTACTGGAGCAATTGTAATTATCACAGGCTTCTATGGAGTAATGTGGGCACAGTCCAAGGAGAATGAAGAGCAAGCAGATAGCAAAGTTGATTCTCTAAGTTCGACACCCTTGCTGCAAAGTAATTTATTTTCATAAGAGGATACCAAGCAGTACAAGAAAATTTGGTTTAATCTGAAGTGACCACTTGGGAGTGTAAACGAACTGAGCTTGCTACAATCTCGTTCAAGGAGTTCGATCTTGGATGTCATTATCTAATAAATGCCTCGTTTAGAATTCAAAGTAGTAATCATAATATTACGTGTATAATAAAATGTTCCAAGCAAAAAATAGACATATTGCATGCCAAGRTATTCTATGTTCTCGTTTATAGAGAATAATTTCCAACAGAGAAAGGATTGGTGGATGCTGATGGACCAAGAATGTTGACAAATTAATGGCAGGAACAAAACWTAAACACACTTGTATATCGATGAATGATCATTTAACGCCGTGATCCTTGTTCAGAATTCACAAGTATTGGTCAAAATACATTTCTTGAAAGACGGGAGCGCAAGCAACTCCCATCCCTCCAAGGAATAGAGATCTAGTAAGGGGAAAAAGAGACTGAATACCCGGGCACAAACAGAGAGCGGCTCACGCTCCATCCGTATACTGTCACCTAGTTTTTTTTCCCCCCCCCCCCCCCCCTCTTCCTATGTGGTACCTATCATCAATTCCTAGTTCAGAAATCCGAGGTAGCTAGCCAAGTATCTTTTTCAGCCCAAAACAGCAATAGGTGAATTATGCTTGATGCACCTTGCGAGGAAAGTTGCAAAAATGAACAAGAGGCTAGAATAGGAAACGTATAAAAATAACTAATGTGGCATGAACCGAATATCCAGTGATGATCTAGCTTCATGTTTTGAGATCATCGGACATGGAAGATGGTATACAGTGTGTTGTAAGGATGTCCAATGTAGCTGCCTTTGCAGACTCTCTCCGGAGGACCACTATCTGCATGGAGAAAAAGCCGAAGCAAGCAATTTATAGAAGTGCAGCTGAGAATAAATTGGGAAAAAAAAAAAAAGGTTGGGTAGGGTGCTCGGAACAGAGAAGACGGAGAGTTCACCTGCTGGTATTCCAAATCAAATTTCAAGAATTCATCATCACAGCTCTCGACCATGTTGGCCAAGCTCTTCAAGTTTTTCACCGGCTGACCATTAAAAGCAAGAACCTAAAGAGATGAGTAGGGAGAACATGGAACAAGCATAAGCACAATAAGAAAATACTCAAAATAGAGTCATAAACAGGTATTGCAAGCATTGTTATCAGGGCAAAACCTGAGTGTTAACGATGTCCTCATATCCAATATTGATGTCAGCCACGAGAACCTTAAAAAGATTGTAAATGGAAAGATAAGAATGTGAACTAAGAGCAGAAGCAATTGCAGACAGGATATCAAGGAAAGAAATAGAAGAGGAGTGAGGTAGAACCTGAGAAACCACGACAATTTGTTCATCTGGTGATTGTGGCAGTTCATGCAGGAGTTTGTCCAAAAGCTTGACCGGAGCTTCATATTCGTAGTCCTTCCCATACTGCAGAAGTACAAGAAAATGCTTTAGACTTATCATAACAAAACAAACAAATCATGAGAATGTGGATGGTCAGAAAAATATAAACAATCTGCTAAAATTGTAGAATAAATGAACTGATCTTCTATAGAAGCAGCCAAAAAAAATATACAAGTATGTTAAACAATAATATCAACTATGGGTTGAAATTTGATGTATGTAAGACAGAAAAAACATGTGGCAAGGAAGAAACAAACAAGTATATAGGCTGTGGATCACTTGGAAATTGCACTTCAAATTAGACATTGAGGGCCAAAATAAACATGAATATGTATTCAAGACAAGAAGAAACGGTGTGCAAATTTAGTGTCTAAAGACTAGCAGAGCTGTTACCAAATCTTAAGAGCCAAATACTAACCACCTGATGGAACAATATTACTAGTTGAAATTTGATGTGATAAACCCCTTTGGAATTCATTTATCCAAACAGAATACTCCCAATTCCCAAAAACCAGAATATAAATTGAAGTCATACTTCAGAAGTCAAAAAATATGTATAGCAGTACATGTAAAAGAATTGGTATCCAATTGCCCAATCTTTTTAAGACCAATTGGAGTAAATAACATTCAAACGACCAAGTGATAAAAGTGCATTTGCTGCTGTCTCAAACTGGTATTCAAGAGATTCACATTCATTCATCTTCAAGGACTCTCCATGGAAGTTTATAAACACATGGCTCACACTTGATAAAATCAACAGGTTATTGTCTCATAAAATCTATCATACCAGCAGGTTGTCGACAGCAAAAATTATTTAATACCACTTCAAGTTTTATAAGCATGCAGCACAAATAAAAGATCTACATATGGCTCAACAACATCCCCCTCTACAATAATATCTGAGAGGAGAAGCAATACGCAGAGCCTCTAAACCAAGCAACAACGTCATATTCTAACTTCATGCATAGAAAACTACAGAAAAATTGGAAGCAAAATAACCTTGGTTGCTAAGTTCCGACTGGATCAGCCTCTACCAATAGTGTGTCTAGAAATGTATACATCAAGAATATCAAGAATGTATATCAGTTATATATTTCATTTTTATTACAGAAAAGCTATGAGACCTAAAGATAAACGGATGTAATAGGGACTTTACTAGTGTACATAAAAGTTTAAAAATTGATCAATTCAATAGTGAAACCAAAAGTCCACCTCAGAACGCAGGTATGGAACTGAAACAGTTGTGAAGACAAATCCGGCGATGATATAATATGAGGGAGGTTTGCCCTTGTTGTGAGCTGGAATCAACCGCTTGTGTGTTCCAAGTTTAATGTTGAACTTCAGCATTTCAGAATTGCGAAGAACCTTAACTTCTGCACTATCTCCAGTGTATTTCTGGGATATAAGATAACTAAAACCTATCCGCTCTCCATGTCTAAAGGGAACTGAAAATAAAAATGAAATGTTATGCTTATTGATGATAGAAATCAAAATCCAAGAAACATAGGCTCATTTCCCAAGACATCAACATTGTACAAATACATACAATAAGCACTGAAATTGATAAACAATCAAGCCATTGTCTAAATTCACTCAAGTATATAACTAACGTGCCTAGGCTACATGTATATATATTCATGAGTATTTATGCATATGAATACATACACAGGAGGACAGTCAGTCAGACAAAGTAGAGGGATAAGTACCCATAAGAAATTGAACCATTAATAAACACATATTCCAGTCTTTCTTTTCGTAACTAGTTCTAGAAGTAACACTTTTAAAATTCTACGGAAGTGGCATTCCATATTTAAGCAAAAGGCGGACTTATATAGCAAAGATCATCAAATTCTAGAAGGAGCTGTTTCTTCTAACATTTGCTCAAAAGTACCAAGCTCTAAGTATATCAGTTCATCTAAAGAGTGGTTAGACAAAGTTGAATTCAGCAATGCATCCATTCAACCCCAAAATCATCCATATTTTTACATATTAAAAACACAGACCGTCCTGAACATGTACTTATTGAACAATGGCGAACAAGAGATTTTCTGGTTGTACAAAGTCTCAACACTGCTGCCTAAAAACCTATTAAATTCATAGTTTGTATGGAAAACATGTACTAGTGCCATTACAACAACCACAAAATAGCAGGTCGTTCACAAGCCAAATTGTTTTATGAAAGAAAAGACCAGCAAAAGGATTACTTTAAGTTGCCAAGAAGATACTAATTGTAAGTCTCAACAACAAGAACAAGTTAAATTCACACGATCTATGAATTTCACTTTTATAGGTAAATGTATTAATTAATCATGCCGGCACGCAAGTACATAAATTGCCAAAATAGAAAAGAAGATAAACAGGAAGCTGGAGGGAAAATGTCACAGGTTCTATGTAGTGTAAATTCAAAGTAGCATAAGATATTTCACTCTCGATGCCAAACAAATGCAAGTGTCAACAAATTTAATTGTGTCTGGTTCAGGGAAGAACAAAGTTATGCCCTCAAAGGCATTACCCGTTCCATCGTTTGCAATATCAACACCATCAAAGCTCAGTATTATATCTGATGGCTTCAAAACATTAGATTCCGGAGCAGTAGGATCAATCCTTCTTATCCTAACACCCTTCTGATCAGGTTTCATTCCCATTGATAATCTTAAATCTGGATTTTCCATCTTCTGCCACTCGACCCCAAGAATTGGGAAACCTGGAAGAACAATGTTTCTATGTCAATATCTCATGAAATACAGCAGTTTCAGAGACTAATTTGGAATTGTACCACTTGATCCCACTGTGCAATGCCAAAAGAAGGAAAAACTCAAGACTATGAAGAGACGATATTTACCTACCCTAAACATCAGGGCTCCTTTCTTGTAAAGTTTCCACTATTTTCCGCAAACAAATCATACAAACAGCATTAACAACAAACCAAACTAACACAGAAGAATTACTTCACCTTGTGACAACACTATTTTGGACATAATAACAATGTTTTACAGAAATAGGCAAAGATGAATGGGTCATTTATTACAGGTCTTTCTGCCTCTGGATGGAAGGATCTTGTACGAACTCTCTGAACATGCTTCTATAGTACCAACCTTCGCTAGTACGAGAAGCTAATACCATTACCTAACTTGAGTGGTTTAGATCATGGCGTAGTTGGCAAATAGGTGGTCAAGGAGCACACTGAAACGATGTTGTTTATTGCTGTTTATTTTCTCAATGTTTGTGCAGTAGTTTGGTAAAACGGTTCTCCAATTAAGAAATTGTAAAGCCCATCCATTACTCCGACTATTCCGGTATTCCAGATCACTATCTGTGGTACCATTTGGGTAGTCATGAAGTCTAGAGAAGTTACGTTCTTTCTTTTTTGTGTTTGGCTTGCCAGAGAGTACTGGTGTCCATCTTCTCTGCAGGAAATGCAAGCAGAAATGTTGCTTATTGGATCAAGCAGAAGTGTTGCTCAGATATAGAGGAAAACTACCAACCCACTTTCTCCAATAACCAAGCACAATCTTCTTAAAATATCATTTTAAATAAAAGGGTGTAGAAAATTATTTTGCGTTCTTTACTTCACTCTTCCTAAGAAGGGTTCCCTATATGATTTCCTTCTTCTATTTCAACAAAGCCTGACAGTTTTCTCCCCGTCCTGTAAGCCAAATGGTGACTTCTGCTCCTCTACCAGCATGTTATGGTGGCACAACCCCAGACAAGGAAAAAGGGGGCAAAACAAGCATATATTGAGACATAGTTTAAAGGCAATAAAAAGAAGAGAAGCAATGCCAACAAAGCATGAAACCATAGCATGCCCTGAAAAGGCTTACCAGTATATGATCCATTCTTTTCATAGTCCTGGATGAAGTGCATGATGACAGGTGTTGGAATGACATAACCAATATTCTCCACATCTTCATGTTTGAGGGATTGAAATGCAATACCCACACAGTTTCCCTTGTCATTGAAAGCAGGTCCACCAGAGTTCCCAGAGTTTATAGCAGCATCTATCTGTGATAAAATGACYATATAATGATAAATCAGTTTCACCACGCGGTCAGCCAAAAAAGGACTGATAAATAACTATAAACATAATGACCTGTAATCCCAGAAGTTCAGTGGAACCATGAACATATGACAGGATCTCTATGCGTGAAACAACACCACTTGTCACAGAAATTGTGTCACCTCCAATAGGGTACCCTACAACTGTGACCGCATCTTGAAGTGCTGGCAACTCTCCAAATTCCACTGGTGAGACCCCTTCCCAAAATTCATCATCCTCGACTGTAAGCATGGCTGAGGATCATAGAAAACAAAATGAACTCTAAGCAGGGGAAAGAACTAGTATTTTGTATCTTATCGGCATTCTTCTTTTTGCAAGAGCATAAGCACAAAATTCAAGCATTCCAAATAGCCCAGGAAGCACCAGTACTTGATCTCATTAAGGATTAGAAATTAAATAAAGTAAGCGCGTAAATAGCTACTCTCGCAACGGTAACAAAAACTAGAACGGGAAGAGCTCAAAGCCGCTAGTGAGAAGAACAATGCCATTAACAGCACAACAGATTAGTTCAATAAATAATCTKTTTAAAAGCTTTAAAGAAAAAAAATTATCTAAAACCAGCAGAATGACCGAGGGCAGAAGTGTAAAAAATGAGATTATTAAAGAGAAACAGATTAGCTCCAAAGGAAATGAAATAAAAACATAGAGATAGAGCCCTGACCAATATCACATTCTGTTCCAATGGCGAGTACGGTGGCCACATACTTGGTATCGGATCCCCTCTTCTTCAATTTAACCTGCGTATAATGCTCCACAGAGTGCGCATTTGTCAAAACCCTTCTACCTTTAATCACAAACCCACTACTACTGGAACTATACTGCCTCTTCCGCTGCCACGGCAGTGAGAAATTCGGCTCGGTGTGAACACAAAACACCTTTACCACCGCATCCATAGCCGGGACCACTCTAGCCACAGCAGCAGCGGTGTCCGCCGCATTCACTGTCATCAGGGAAGCAGGGCCATTGGGTTTATCCAACAAAATACGACTGGGGGAGCCCACTTTGAGAGATTTGGCGGAAGAAGTAGAAGGGTCGGAAGAAGGTAATTTATTCTTCTTCCGTGGGCGGCCACGGCGACGGCGGTTATGAGAGTCAATAAGCTCCACGCTGTTCACACTAAAAAGCACATCATCGCCGTCGGTGGCGGTGACTGTGGCAGTAGGAATTGAACTCGGACCCGAGCCTGGGCTCTCCAATTCTAGGGTTTCTGGAACAGGGTTTTTAGGCTTTCGACCTCGTTTTCGTTTACGATCACCCATGATTGATTCTTTAACAGTCAGTGAATCGGAGCGGGCTTTTGGAGCTATGGCGGAACTGAAATGAGAGGGAGATTTCAATTTGATGAAGATTGTGAGAGAGAGAGAAATGTCATTGCAGCATGCTCGAAAGAAGAGAGACTGACTGCCACGACGTCGTTCCTTCCTTTCGTCTTTTCCCAATCSCGAACTATGAATTCGGAAAACATATCGTTTGGGCCAAGTAAAAAAACAATGGGCTCAAAGAAGGACCGTGGTCTATCCAAAAAGATAAGGCCCGTGGGCCACCAACTTATTACTTATATTACATACCAGATCTGCTTTGTCCAATATTACCTATTTGCCCCATAAAAACACACAACTCTCGGCTTAGTTCTTATGTGAGAGACGAGTRGGTTTGACTTTTCACCACCGAGCTCTAAATGTTATTTCACCAATCTTTCAATAGTCAAAACAGGTTAACTATTAAACACCGTTCCCATTGTAATTTGTAATTGCTKATTTCTAATAATAGACGTCGAATGTTAAATCAAATCTAACATTATATCTATTTTTCTTAATTGCTTTATTTCTATAATTACAAGAATAGTAATATTTATATTTCTCTTTAGTTAAAGTAAAAAATAATTATTTTTAAATTTAAATTTTTCCTATTTGGTTTTGTTAGTATGGAAAATACTTCTTATGTAATATATGTATATATTTTTTTAGTATGGTCCAATTGAATTTTTAAAAGTGGTGATATTTCATTGGTGTTCTTACTCACGTAATAGGAATAACTATGTTCAGTAACAAAAAAAGGTCGTCCTTGGCTAAAATAAACAAGGGGAGATAAAGTTTTGATGATAAGTCTCACTCCGCCTTCCATGCATACTAATAAATCCCATATCGAAATTATCTAAATACCCCTACAAAGAAGAAAAACTTTAGAAATACCATCCCACCAAGATCCAAAATTCCAGCACAAAAACCCTAAGATTTCCACCTTGATCTAACAAGTTGATCACAATATTTGTTCTTCTTTTTGAGTTCACACAATCAATTGAAACCTCTTTTTATGATTTTGCTTAATCTTTACTTATGCCTTTCWTGCCCCACTCTTTGTCTTCAATCATTTTTCTTGCCAACACATTACCATTCCTTTAGGCTGGCTTTTGATTCTATTTCTTTTTTTTTTTTTCCTTGCATAATGTCTCTATATAATTCTTTTAATATTCTTGATGGAATTCTTTTTGTTAAGTAATAATGAAAAAACCAATCTCGAGTCGCCCCCTTTCGAATTTTAGTATTGTCGAACCTTTTAGTTCACGTAATATTTATTTTTAAAAATTAATTTTTTAATATCTTTTTAAAGTAAAAGTACTTGAAAAACAATTTTTACTCGCATAAATCGATTGCTTTGAATAATAAAAGATTAGTAAGAAGTAGATGGTGAAGAATTATACTTTCCACTTTCATGACTAGAAGATCCAATTGAATCATTTAATTTTGATTATACATATCAATATGGACCCCTAATCTGTTCACTAAATACTATGTTGTGGTCCCTAGAATTTAACTGTTGAAGTTGCTCAATGCTTACCTACTGTTCTGCTATTCTAAAAAATCCTAACTAGTGTTATTTGTGGATTTATATTAAGTATATTTTTTTCAAAATTCTTTAATTTAGAAATAACGAATAAATAATACGTTTTATTACTTTTGAAATGAGGTTCTTTGATTATTATTACTATTACCTTGTTAAATTAAAAATTAAAACATAGTATTGTGATCCTATTTCAAACTTATAATATTGCACTAGAGATGAGTTGGATTTGAATGTTATCTTGGAATTCCAATTCATATAATTCAAATTTCAAGAAGGAAACAAAATCTTATTAGAAATTAAAATTTGTTTATAGGAAGTAGCCCATATTTTACCTTTTTTTTTTTTTTTTTTGGTTTTTCCCCCTCTTCTAGAGTATACTTCTCCTTCTAATGGTAGGTTCATAGTGGTTGGTGAAATTATAAAATTAGGGCATGGGGGGTTGTTATTTTGAGTAGGACATTCTTGTTTTCTTCTTATTTTAATTGTTAGTTGTAAAATGATTATGATTGGTGACATCATAGAAGTAGTGAATTATAAAGTACAAAAGGATATCAAGAATTCAATTGCATTAGTTATTTTTCTTCCTTTTAAGACATTGAAGTAATGAGGTGAATAAATTCAAAATTTATCATAATTTTTTATTATTAAATTTGTTATTATTTTTTTAGTAGCTATTTGAATTAAAAAGATTAAATCTAAATGTGTTCATATAATTTAATTTTTATTCGAAAAGAGATAAATTTTTTAATATGATATCATAAATAGAAATTAAATATAAGAGTTTATTTTACTTWAATTATTAAATAAGGAGAATTACAAACAAATAAAATTAATATAAGGTTATTCTATAAAAGAACAGCTAAAATTTAGTATCCCACGCGCATCACACGMKCAATAAAGTTGCAAAAATACAAGTGAAAGGCTGTTGAGAAAAACAAAAGAAAAGTTTCTGGTAAGTCCCAATTGAGTGATGAGTCCATTCTGTAGTGTAATCTACCAAGAAACCCTCTTTTCTTATTCTAGAACTAATTTAATGCAAGCTGTCTCTCTCAATCTTCTTTCTTTCAAACCAGATAAATCAAGCACCAACGCACCCTAGAATATGCATAAAAATGGTTGCTTTTTTGATGATATCTATTAGGAATCCCTGAAGTTACATCAGTGGTTGGAGTGGTACAAAATTGGTTCTCTGTATTGCAAATTCAAGTAGAAGAAGACCTCAGCAGAAAAGTAGAATTTTTTGGAGTAAAATCTTTGGAATAGTCTAAAGAAAGAGAGAGTGAATTGAGTAGGAATCATGTGACTATGCAGCTAATGCTTCACACACTCTCTCTCCGTCTTCTTTCATAAAGGCCATAGTTACAAAAACTTGCCCATCTCACCCACTTAGCCATCAAAACTTCACGAGCTTTGGTACTATCTGTGTTGTTTTACACTTTCCAAGTTTCAATTCTTAGCGGTTTCTTTTAAGTTTTAGTGAATTTTGATGCTCAAATGGCTGCAAGTGCATCAAGATTCATCAAGTGTGTGACTATTGGTGATGGGGCTGTCGGGAAGACGTGTATGCTGATATGCTATACCAGTAACAAATTCCCCACTGTAAGATTGATTTTCTCGAAGAAGATTTCTCTGGGTTCTTGATAATATAGCTTGAATTTGATGATGAATACATAAATGCATGCCTACATGTCATCTCTGGGTTGCTTTTACTGTCGACTTCTTGTTTGTATGCTTCGTTGCTTGCAGCTTTTTGTGTTTCTCAAGATTTTCTCACTGAAAAAGTTCTCTGTTTTGCTTTATTTTCTATGATCTCTTGGTCTTTCCCTGCTAATTTCTTTATCGCGTTTATGTTTTTCCTCTTTTGGAATGTTTATATGGGTGATTGTGCCAACTTAAGGAAATGAATAAAGAAGTGAAAACAAAGCTTTTCTTTTTTCTTTTTCCCCCTCCCCTCCCATTTTTTGTTTTCCCTAATAAAATCTAGGATTTTCTTGAGTTCTTTTTTCTTTAATGAATTTTTGAGCTCGTTGTGTCTGTGTGAATCAGGATTACATTCCAACGGTGTTCGATAATTTCAGTGCAAATGTCGTAGTTGAAGGCACCACGGTCAACCTAGGTCTTTGGGATACAGCTGGTGATTTTGGGTTCAATGATAAATTGCTCTGCTTTCGCTTTGTATTGCTCATTTTCTAACTGAAGCACGAATAGCCTCAGGCTATGTCAGAAGTCTGATTTATGCTTATTGTCTGCTCATCTTGTGAATAGGACAAGAGGATTATAATCGGCTAAGGCCTTTGAGTTACCGGGGAGCAGATGTGTTTGTCCTGGCTTTTTCGTTGGTCAGTCGTGCAAGCTACGAGAACATTCTTAAAAAGGTCGATTTTCGATTTGATTGAGAATTTACCATTTTTGTCTTAATGTAGTAATTGGCTTTGAGGCAGTTTTCTGAAAGATAATTTCTTGATCAGTGGATTCCTGAACTTCAACATTATGCTCCTGGGATCCCAGTGGTATTAGTTGGAACCAAGCTTGGTAAGATATGACGTCTCAGAGATCCATTCTCTTCATTGTTTTACCAGCACTTCAGCACTTCTTCAAATGTAAAGTTTGCTTTTGTTGTCTTTGTTTGCTATCTCTTTGGTGAATCGTGTGTTTATGCTATCTGTTATTTTCCTTATGTAACCGGAGTTTCCAACTTGGTCATTCATCTTGTAAGTTCGCTTATTTTAATAAACTATTTTATATAGAAACTGCTGAAAGATTAACTACTTGTATGCCCCGTGGTGCAAAGAGAGCACCTTGTAGGCATCTCTAGATGTTAGGAAACAGGGGCCATCTCTAATTTCTAGCTGCACTAGAATTGTGCCGATAATGTTTATGTTCTTTGGACAACAATTTGGATATTTTTGAGACTCAAGGGGTTTATAATGCCATATCATTAGAATTTCCTTGAATTTACTCTTCATAGGGAAATAATATGCTAGTTTTGCATGGTCTTGTCCGTATAAGTATGCAGGGGCTAGGTTTTTCTTGAGAAATAATGTAGTTTCTATGGTGCATAGTTATTGGGTTTTTTTTCTCCCTGTAATGTGGATCATTATTGAAAACTTCGAATGCAGTCAGTGGACCTTCATATCGTTGAACACTTCCAATGCAATCAATGAACCTTCATATAGTTGAACACTTCCAATGCAATCAGTGGACCTTTATTACGTGGCTTTACATGATGTGAACATGAAACTTGACGTAATTGGTCAAGTAGCCATGTGAAATCTGTCAAAACTTAAAAAGAATTCTCTTCCGCAATGCAGAAAAGCCTCTTTCTCTAACAGGCAGAATCAGTATTGTGAGAATGTAGTCGAGTAAATGAGTTAACTTTATGCTTTTAACTTTTCTTCAGCCGTATATAGGCCCTGCACTTACAAATTGTTTCTTGATGAGAGCTACAGATCTCCGAGAGGATAAGCACTACCTAGCTGATCATCCAGGATTAGTTCCTGTGACTACTGCACAGGTCTCATTTATTCCTTGTCTACCATCTTTAGTTTATAGTTTTCATTCAAAAGCATATCATGATATTCCATGTATGATCAGGGGGAGGAGCTTCGTAAACTAATTGGTGCTGCATACTACATTGAGTGCAGCTCTAAAACCCAGCAGGTAGGTAGAGTTGGCTTTTGATTTCATTCCTTCCCGGCGCCCCCCCCCCCCACTTTTTCCAGTAATCACTATCATGAATTTGTTTGACAATCCATCAAATTCTAAGTGAATCCATTAAATTCTAAGTGAAGGATGCTTACCATAAATGAAGAACTTGTAAAACCTTCTTCATCTTCTTCTCTCTATCTCTTTCCTTCCTTCTTTTGAGGCAGTTAATTTCACTTGCCATAGTCTGTTTCATGAATCAAATGATCAGATGTAACTGTGAGGAAGATACTAGAGTATCAATTGCTGAAAAATTGTTTTTGTATCATGATGATCTAATCTTAAAACGCTGGAAGTTCGACTTTCAGTGGAGTCTTTTTGTTCGTCATGCCAGCTGGACATAAAAAAACTATAGTTGGTTCCACCCTGTAATACATGGAGCTGACTAAAATTCTCAAGCTGATGGTTCGGTTTTGGAATTCGACTCTGAAGTTTTACATAGATATCTTATTTCCAGATCATAGTTGTGAATGRCCTACTTATTTTGATCCCAATGAGACGCATGTAATCCTTGTATTCTAAAATTTTTTTTAAAATGAAGTACAAGGTTCTGTCTCKACCTCTCTCCTTCTTCCACTGTGGAGATGTCAAGTGTTTGGTTGAGGGTTCTCATCCATTAGACGTGGAACCACATTTTTGTTTATATCAAATTTGTTCCGGATGTCAATCTGGTTTGGTGATGCCATAATAGAAATCCACATAATTTTGCTTGATGAGTGCCATCTGCATTTCTTTTTTATGATCAAGGGACCTTTTCCATTTCCTTGCTATATACAGAATGTGAAAGCAGTTTTTGATGCAGCAATCAAGGTAGTAATCAAGCCACCTCAGAAACAAAAGGAGAAGAAAAAGCCGCGTCAAGGATGTCTTGTGTCAGTAACTATTTCTTTTAAGCTTTGCAGGACAGCTTCCTACTAAGTCTTATATTACAGGCTACTGAAATCTATTTTCTTTGTTACATATTCTGATCTATATCTAGTTCTTATGCCTCAGAGCTTGCCTTCATGTGATTAGCCACTCTTCTATACTAGTTTTAAATCTAAATTGGCTTCTCTTGCACCTTATACAACTCTTTTGAAGTTTGAATCAATGACTGCTTGTTGAGTTGCATTACTGTTGCAATGATTTGTATTCTTCAAGACCTGTATAATAAGAAATCAGAAAGTTCGAGCATCAGTTTCTGATTTTGGCTGTTGATGAGGGAATTTATCTCATGAATCAGTGAAATTGCTTGGGAAGGTGGCTTAGTCCTTAACCCATACCTAGTTTAGAAAACCTAGCATTCAACCACAAAAGACGAGTGGACATTAATTAGCAAATAATATGATATGGGTCAGGTATGCTAAGTTTTTTAAGAGACTTATAGGCTAAGAGTTCAAGTTTGGATTTTTGGATGGTGTAATTAGTATCGGCTTATACCACAGAACAATATAAGAACAGAGTACTGCTCTGTTCCCTGTATCACTATGAAACTAGGAGGTCTTGATTATCTTGGGGGTCTCAAAATTGGAGGTGCTCTAGTGTTGTGAATGTGAGAGAGAGATGAGAATTGTCTAACCAATTTGATATTCTGGCAAAGCTGGAACATTTATATACCCTGCTAGTCTATTCTCTGTATGGAAATATCTTTGTGAAATATTTGTTATTAACTATGCCTAGATATAGCATAGGAACTCGGATTTTGCTGAAGTTGGTATAGTGTGTAGGTACCTTACACAAATGCAAAGTTCATATTCTCGGGACAAGTCAACTACTACAGCTAGTTGGCTGCCCAAACATTCTCAGATTGCATTGAATTTATATATCGGTGCAGTACAGTGGGCATCTATCCAGGGTAATATAATGTTTAGAATCCAGATTGCTGTAACTGGTATCATGAATCTTACGCTAACCTTACATAACTCTCATTTTGAGATTCTAGGATACACAGCATGGCTTTTTCCTAGATATTGGTAAGCTCTCGCATAATTGATATGTTTCATGATTAAAAAAAGAACTGCCAATAAAAGGACATGCTATACAGGTGAGACTATAGATGTGGTCTGTCTTAGAGAAAACTGAATGGAGAACATAGGTGCAATTGCCTTTTCTCAATTCCCTTGCATGCCATAACTTAACCTTTGTGATGCCACCAGAGAATCAATCTCAAGCTCAATAGAATCTAAGGTGTGTACATAGAGAAATGCTCCTGAGCCATCCAAGAAGTACTGGGGTTCAATCATTCAACTACTTCATTCTATCTAGCGTAAAAAGATCTGCAGGCGGATCTTGGGAATTCATGACAATTGATAGATGTGAAGTAATCCAATCATTACATGTCTGAAGAAATCTCCACATTGTGTTAGCCTGGGTAGAAAATGTGACTGAAAGGAATTGACCTAATCGACTCCCAATAATTAATCGCTGACAATAATCTCCACATTGCATCTGTGGACATTAAGGTTTATTCTCTGTTAAGATGGTTCGAATTTGGGAGTTAGTCCGTCTCAAGTTGGAAAAACAAGCCTGAGCACCATGACAGAAAAGTAACTGGATACATCAAAGTTTGCTCTAGTGACTTTAATTTCAGAATGGGGTTTCTCTTCCCTTCTTCAGGGCAGAAGATTGGATAATTCTGGAGCTCAAACCTCGCTGTTGTGGACATATAATGTAATATTATAAATCTCCTCTTGTGTTAGTATCCTTGGAGTGGGTTGTCTTTCTTGAGTCTATCAGCATCTGCAGTTCCCCTTTTCCAAATCTGCTGTAATTTTCAACTAAAGAGACTTCTGAATAAGGCTGGGGCTTTGTTCCTACATTCATTCTTATCTTTTCTTCCTTGGCCTCCTATTTATTTTCTGGATTTTAGTGATGCCCTATCTTCCAGTTTGATCATCCAGCTGATAAAACTGGACCGGTAAACAACACTCTTGCTTTGACTAGGATAGGATAACTCTGTAGGTCTAGGCATGATTTCTTTTACCAGTAAAACTTTTACTCAAGATAAATGTCTTTTCCCTATGGTTCAGAGATGTCTGCGCTTATGGTATTTATTCTTTTTCGATAACTGTTTACACCATGCAAAATATATGTTATCTTTTATGGTACTCTTTGCTCACTTATTTATCTCTGATAAACTGCAGAAACATCTTTTGTGGAAGAAGGCTTGTCTGTTTGAAGTGAGTGCATTCAGAACATATTGTGTTTGACATGCTAACACAACATGCTGCTCCTTTCTTATAGACTTCAAGTGCATTACAGCATCCTAAGATGGCACCATAAGCAATTCAACTTTTATTTTCTAACCACCGGCAATCCTCGTGATGATTGGAGGTCTATATCGTTATTTTTGCTCTTCGCGTTCATGGTTGTAAATTCAAGAAACTAAAACCTGTTATGCTGTGCATGTAATAGACTACATAAATATGTTTATTTGATTTGTTGCTAATTTATCTCAACGAAGTCAAAACTTGAAAACTAATACATTGCTGCTATTTTKAATTCGGTGAAGCATGACATACTGATTATCTTGGGACAGACATTCTTGGACTAGACAACTGCTTCATTAGCAGATTACCTGAAATTCAGTGAAGTAGGAATCAGTACGCTCAGAACGAAAGAGACTCGCACTTAGTAGATCAATATCAACATCAACTAACGACAATGATTCGCTTTCCGAAGACTTTGCTTTGATGACGCTGATTGTAGACCAATCTAATATGGTACTCATAGCATTGCCTCTGTAATCAAGGCAAGTGTTCTAGGAATCAAGGAAAGAGTTTCCTTCTGAAAATCTCMAGRCCTGAATACAAGAAAATATTGAGTAAATGTTTTGACTCTACATTTTATTATAGTTCCGGTGGGCTCACATACAGGCGCCATAATGTCAAGTCAAAGTCATATTGAACCTTGASCACAAGATAGGTTAGAGTACAMAGTTCAAGGAAGCTATAACTACAGTTAGCAGATTAGCAGCAAATTGCAAGATACAGGGGCACCAATACCATCAACTAAAATATGCAGAGAACCTTTTAGTACCAAAATCCGGTGTCACCTGTTTTTGTGTAAATATGTAATGGGGGATAAGGACAAGGAGTTAAGATTGGATAATTAACACAACTTTTATAAACGCTTCCACTGTATCAGGTTATGAAGTCCACCACAATCCAAACTCCATTGCCTGAACAACTGGATCAGAAGAGCTTTTCAGTCTCGTTGCATGAACAAGGTACTGTCTACTACCATAGCATCACAGGTTTCTGAGTAGTTAATATCTACAGACGAGAAACTGGTCTGAACCCTTTCATACTACCTCTGCAAGGATCAAAAGCCTGTAAATCCCAAGATAATCTCTTTTTGCCATGCTTTAGATAAACTGAACTTGGAAGTTGGCAGTTAAAGGCTCGCTTACCAGTCACCCTCTCAAAGCAGACAATTAGATATCTTCAGAGGGTCAGCCAATATCCATTTTTCCAACAACTGTAAAGAGTAAAACCACCAAACATCACAGGGGAAGGGAAGAAATGATGCAGCAAGATACAAAGGAAGGCAGACAAGAAACAGCAGTCACATTCGAATCAACCCAATTTTAGAAATTTGAATCAAGTTGAGTATGGTGTGAACATAAAAAATTGTTCCTTTAATAAATGTATTTCCATTTTTTTTGGAGATGGAGTGGTGAAAGGGGTTTTTGAATATGCTAATACAATTCCAAGTTTCTAGAGATCTATCAAGGATAAAAAACTTACTGAACTTGAAGAAATTTCCATTCAGCTACTCTTCCCAATCTTACTGCCAGGAGGGATGCTTGTACCTGAAGCTTTCATTATCCCATCCTCCCTCAGGCTCCTTTCTTTTCAAAACACTACCACCTGCAGGATAGATCCTTGCTTGGTCCTCAGCTAGTGCCTGTGAACTGGCAGCCAAAAGTTGCCTGTGTGCCAATATCTCCTCTCTGCCTTCAATGTCCAATGCTCCAGGCCCTGCATTGAGGTCGAGGCCATGCCTGCTCCACTTCCTAGTGTTGTCCACACTCCCATTAGTCACACCATCAGGCAGGCTTACCATGTACGGCCTTGGATATTGGGATGAAACTGCACAAACAGGGGCTAGAAACTGTGCATTAGCCGGATTGAAAAGTCTTCCCGCAGATGTGGAATCCATATATGAGGTTGACCCAACAGAAAAAGTAGCTGATGGCAAAGGCATTGTGGTCCCAAAGGGGAACATCTGATAGGGGAAAGGACCAGCCGGGAAGTGTACTGCAGGTGATGATGACAATACGGAACCTCGATAGATTTCAGAAGTGAAAGGATTTCCACTAGGAGGGCCAAAGATTCGTTGCGGGACACCAGGCGGAATGATAGGAAATGTCTGCTCTCCACGATCAGGCAAAACTGGTGGAATTGTGACTGATGAATAGGAATTTCCAGGCGGAAACCAAGCTGAAAAGCTTCCTGAATCAAGACTGCCAGGTTTACTGCCATTTATGGGTGCTTGGGAGTTAAATATGTGGGTGCTGCCCTGACCTTGCAGGTGAAATGAAGATTGTTCAGGCCATGCATCATCAACACCAGGGCCATTGTTTAGATCAAAGTCTCTCCGGACCTCACAAGCAGATAATGAACTAGATGAAACTGATTTTACTGGTAAAATAGAAGCCTCTAGCCTATGGCTACTGCTTGCTGGAAATTGCATCATATCATTAGTATCATCAACTCTGTTCAAATCAAGATCAAGTCCTCCAGAACTGCGACCACGTGCAGAACCTGTAAAATCATTCCTCGACTTATGATAGTTACCTGAATGGTCAGAGGTTGAACCTACCTCAGCAGTAGAGTCTCGGCAGGCCAAGTCTTCAAGAATCCTCTCATCTGGCACATTAAGATCTATATCCAATGGTGGACGACAGGGTCTGCTTGTAGAATCATCAGGAGGAGAAGCATTTATAGGTGCAACAGGCAACTGAAGAACCTTTCTAGGTTCTGCTGGCCGGAATGCACTCGTGGCAGCGGAGCCTTTCCATCCAAGTTCCCCTTTACTTCTCAATAGATCAACTGGAGGAACAAAAGGACCTTTAGCAGCGGCTGCCACCGTAATGGAAGCAGGAATACTACCAAAACTGGTGGAAATAGAGGAGGAGAAGGTGTTAACAACATGGATACTTGATAAACATCCAGAAGCAGAGGAGCTGATTGGCTCCCCAATTTTTCCATCATCGCCATTCAAACCTTCATTTAAATCAAACTTCATCTTCGGGTTCATACTGAGTGAACCCGCAGCAGATATAGAATCTGCCACAGTGGAAGTGCAGTCCTCTGTTTTATCTGCTTCAGCATCGGACAACTCATGCACTTTCAATTCCACATCTCCATCTGTGTCCTGAGATGGACATGCCGGCGACTTATCTCTAGTAGATGAAGCAGTTGAACTGGATTCCAAGAGAACCTTATTTTGAGAATTGGTCTTTGTGCAATCACTTCTCTTATCAGAAGCTGAACTATGATCATCGGAAGGTGAACTTTTGCTGGTTTTGTTTAGTTTTTGTCCTACAGATTGATCAAAACAACTGATTCCACAGTTCTGATCACCTTGTCCAACTTTATTCTCGCCCAAATTTTTAGTAACTAAATCTTCAATGGTAGGTTGGGTAGCTTCACCATCAGCCATCAGAGTAGGTTTCTGCTCCGTATCAGCACGAGTTTTCAAATTTTCACTAACTTCTTTGTTGCAGTCGTTCTCTTTTGCCGGAATTGATAATGGAACTTCTGTATTTTGCTTCACATCTTCTGTACCTGAAAGATCATTGCTTACCATAACCTCAATCAACAGGGAACCAGTTCTTCGCAGTTTAGCCTGTGGAACACTTTCAACCTTAGCAGTATCACAAACTCCTGTCTTATGAGACTGTCTACTTTCATCACCATCTCTTTCTTCAGCGACCTTCCCATTGTGGGACACTGAATTACAATGCATAGTATAATCAGACTTTGCAGTCATGACAGAGCTGTCATGCACAGTTGCTTCAAGCGTCTCCTCAGACAAGGAAGAAGTTGGTTTTCTATCTGCAGATGATTCCATTGATGATTGCTTTCCAAGAGGTATTCCGTCTTTGGACCACGTGCCAATAGCAGGTACAGCCTGCCCATCACTGTTACCATCTCTGTCTTGCCCATAATTGTCACTTGGAGATGGTTTTGATTTGGCATCATTACCGGTGCAAATTTCCTCAACAAGAGCGGTGCTAGCTTGTGGAATATCGGTAGTTGAAATCAATTCAGACTTGCAAATTTCTCCAGCTGCGACACTAGCAAGAAGATTCATTCCAATGTCATCTCTAACTGACATGGATGGGCTTGTCTCTGCGTATTTCGCACAGCTCTCAATTAAGGCATACATGGAGTTGAAAGAAGATCCATACAACCCAGACTTTGTATCGTTTCTGGATAATGATGATGCCACTTTGGATACTTCAGAGGTTTTCCCAGTATTTCCAACAGTTCTACTATGCTCTTCTACAGGACGACCTGTAGGAGACCCATCACCTTCATCAGACCCAGTCTGCAAATCTTTAGTATCATTACTCTGCCATGATTCTGCATTGACATCAGGAGTAACAGTAGCCTGAGAGGTATCACATTTCTCTTTTGAAYTACTGTCAGACTGTTCATGTCCATCAGAAAGAACAGGAGAAGAAGCCCGGCTGCTCATAATAGAAGGATCCTCAAAAGATCCTCCACCAATGCTTTGTGCTGGACTGCAACCATGGTTCGGTACCTTGACGATCAACTTGTGACTGCTTCCCTCAGTTGCAGGAGCATCCAAAGCCTTTTCACCCATTAGTGCAGACTGACAAAACTTCTCCTGTGTAGCATTTCCATCAATGGAAGAATTTCTGCTTGAACCTGTTTCCTTTGGACTCCCAGATGCAGATGTCCCAGGAAAACTATTATTTGATTTTCGATGCCGAGAGCTTCCACTAGAGATCTTATTGACAGTCATTGAACCAGTTGTAGAACTCCTTGCGTCCTCCTTTCCTGAGAAAGATTGACTATAGTTGTGAGACTGACTAGAACTACTGCTCTTGTCTTCCCGAGTTGACAAGGGAAAGTCAGATGTACTGCTAACTGTAGCTCTAAGATGACCGTCCTTCCCTGAAACTGGCAACGTTGCTGATTTTACAGGCCCAGGAGATGAGGATGAAGATTTGATAGTAGTTTCCCCCTGAGAACCCTTGATTGAGACAAGCTTGGATGTAGATAGTTGTGTGACTGAGCTCTTCAAGGCGATATCACCAGTATTTCTAGTCCCATGACCTTCAGAAAGGCGTGACTTGGATGGCCAAGAAGCGGTATGAGTTGAAGCAGACTTTGCATCAATTACATTCATTTCAGCCTCAACTCGTTTCTTCCATGTATCAACCAAACTCCTTGCTTTCTTCTGAATTTCCAAGTTCTTATGTGATCGCAAATGATTTACAGACCTACCAATGTTACTTGTTTGTAAGGCATTAAGATTCACCGGAAGCTTATCAAGTCCACGAAGTAGTACCAAAAGAAATTCCTCAGAGGACTTATCACCATCCTTTAAACTACTACCATCACCCATTTTTCTTTTTTGGACATCTTGCAGCCATTCATCTAACACTGGCAAACCCTTAAGCTGTACAAATCGACTAAGGCAGTCGAACCTATCTGTAGCAGCTATAACACCCACAAGCATTGAACGGGTAACCAAATCTAGCTTCTTATCTATTTTGATTCGTTGCATAAGCTGAACAAATTTCTCAACTGATTCAGAATCTACAAGTCCCCCCTTCTCTGTTAGCTTAGAAATTTCAGCCGCCAAAGAGTTTTCTGCTCTGACCATGCCAGAATCACTATCATCTTTTTTGGGAAAACGTTCTCGTTTAACAGCTTCAATCATATGGTCCCCACGTTCCCTCTTCYTCCCTTTAGTTTGAGAAGGAATTGAACTTGGAGAATTCTGCAAATTATCAGAACCAGGTTTCAATTGTGATGCTGGCACTATATGTGTTGGTTTTGGAGAGCGGCCACCAGTCTGTACAACTGCATCCATCTCTTTTCCTGTTCTATCCAGAAGCTTATTTACCTCTTCTTGTCGCTCCTGTCAAAATAGTATCAAAGCTAATTAAAATTTACAACAGGCACAGAATGAGAAAATCTGAGGTATTTTCAACCACTCCACCACCGCAAACAAAACTACACCTCTCCCTCCTCTCTTGTTTTGAACTTAGGCAAGGAAGAAAATGTCCTACCTATTAACTTTCCTCCTATGAAATACAATGAAATTAGTACTAATGACAAATATATGACCTAACTATCAGTGCTAGATGGACTCACATCAATATAATCTTGATCACTTAGCCACCATAAACACTTGTTCTTTATGTCATAAACACGCCGGCAGAAAAATGAGGATATCCCTGTAGGAAGTTCAACACCTCTAGGAAGGAATGCAACTTTACACGGATGGAGTAACGATGCAGCTGGAGTCTCATCCTTGTGAAAGGAATAGAATACTTCGTTTGGCGCGGCTTCCAACAGGATGCCTTTGCCAAGCTTCACTTCAGTTGGTCGATAAAGCCAATTCACACCTAATTGCAAGTTATTCTCTTTATTATATGTTAACCAGCGAATTAAACCAATGAAAGGTGGAGAATCCTGAGGCGGCTTGAAAAGAGCACAGTCACCCACACTAATTTTGCGACCATCCTATAAAAGAAGCAAAGTGCATTTTTTCTATAAGCAACTGAATTAAAAAGGGCCTAAGATTCTACCACTGCAAAAGAAAAAGAAAAAGTATATTAAAAAAAAAAAAAAGCATAGCAAAAGAAAAGGAAAACACAAATCAATCTTCCATAGTGAAACAATACTAGAAGCATATAAATGAACTTAAACAGGTCTTTTTAAATAGGAAGCTTAGTCCATTTCATCGATTAATTTACTTAACAAAAAAGGACAAAACTTTTGTCAGAACAAATGATTAAGCATCACAAACAAGTCCTAATAATTATTACAAACTCACGAGCTATCAAATTAAAGGTGAATCAAAATGAAATCGTCATCACACAAAATTAATGAAAACTAATTGCAGCCTTACCATTCTGCTAACTCATGCTCTTTCCCATCTTGGTAGCAAGTTTTCATAATAAACAACTGATTCAAATGACAAATGACCAAAGATAAACGAACACCAATTTGAAACCCCAGAAAGGCAATACCTTGAAGAAGGATGTGGTGGCACTAGGAGTAGGAGCAGTAATTGCTGCAGAAGAAAGAATAGGGGAATCGACGATGTCCTCTACAGTGGTCCTTGTAGTCGTAACCGAAGGGACCGACCGCATGTGCGGACTGCAACCACTAGTCCTAATAATATTCCTCCTCCGGCGATTCTCACCTTCCTTCCCTTCCCTCCCATGCATATACATAACAATTCCCTATAAGCATCTTCCCCAGTTTTTCTTCCTTCACCTCTTCTAACCATCAAATTAATCCCACCAAATGAAACTTCTCCTCTCGCTTCAACTCGTCAAAACCCTAATAAAATCCCCGATTTTATTCTCCTCTCCAAAAAGCCCTTAAGGGCCCCTAATTTTCTCAATTCTCAGCAAAGCCCTAAACGAAACTTCATTTCTCCCCTGCCCCAAAACCCTAAAAAAATTCCCCAATTTACAATTAGAARCCCCAGACTTCTCCAATTCTCAGCTTCAGCAACCCCTGATCGTCCCCAATTTTACGCTATTCAGCTGAATTCCACCGCAGACCTCCAATTAGCCGATCTGCAATCACCTCAAAGAATTTCAGATCCATTCATTTCAACTTGCACAAAATTTAATAAATATACACGGAGAGAAGCCGAACCTTCAGAATTACACGTTTCACCGCGAGCAATGTGGAATCGTGATAGAGAGAGAGAAAGCAGACGTTAGAGATTGTAGATAAATACACACATAYATATATACATATTATATATACATGTACGCACGCGCTTATGTAGCGCGAGAGAGAGAAAGAGAAAGAGGAAGAGAGAAATAAAGCGAAACGATGTCGTGAGGTAGTCTAACAAGAGAAGAGAGAAAAAGAGAAAGAATAGAATGGGTAATGGGGTGCGGGTCAGAACAATTGGGCCCAGCGATTTTAATAACCTCACCTATTAAAAAAAACAGACTTGGATACGGAATGTGACTGAGCTTTAAAAAAGACCAGGAAATATATGAGGGAACTGCCCCACTGTCTGACTTGACTGATTGGAATTTTGGAACTCGTGTGATCCATGGGGACCACTGAGGCGATCCCAATTCTTTTACTCCACTTTTATTTACGCTTTTTATTATATTAATCATAATATAATATACACATAAATATAAATCTATCGATACATCTCTCTTTTTCATTTGAAAAGTTTATATATATATTTTGCTCAAATTAGAATAGCAAAAAAAAAAAAAAAAGCTTCTTTTTTTTCTTTTATATTTCATTTTTACCATACACTCCTGGGAGTTTCGAAGGCGGGGATGATATAAGAGCTACCCACGGTGGGAGGTGAGGATGGGGGTGGGGGGGTTAGGAGGGCAGTTTAGTAATTATAAAGGGGGTAGTGTGGACTTTAAGGTAGCAGAATATTAGGGGCATGTGAAGAAGTGTTAAGGTTGTCTTCAGGTGTTGGAACACTGCATGAACTAATGATTCTGTGTCTGTCCAAGTCCAATATGTTATTATGTGATATGAGGAGTGCTAAAAGAGTTAGCAAGAAAGTGTAAAAGAGTTTTTCAATTTTGCTGCCTCACCTTTTTGCCTCTCTCACACACAAACCTAATGTCCAAAAAGAAAAGGGAAAAAAATCATTGAGTGTGACAAACAATTTTCAGCCAACTATTTTGGGTAAATTGACATTTTTTTTATAATGCAATTTTTGTTGATCATATTTTTTATTATTGATGTGAAAATTCTATATAAATTTAGAAAAATATTAATTCAGTTTAAAATCTAAAGTTTATAATCTATAACCTCTTTATACTATATTAAAAAATCTGGGTATCTTTCTTTAATAACTTTATCACTTCATCTTATTACAAAATTATTAATAATAATCTTATTTAACTTATATCAAATTACCGCCACCCACTGTATTAATAATATTAAAACATAAATCAAAATATTCAGGAAAATGATACAACTATCTAACCCTCACTTTTTAGCATAAGGCCTAAAAAACAACAAAAAGAATTAATAATTTTTGTTCACAAATATTTTGTAATTTTTAGTTTGGAAAAATCATAATTAAATATCATATAACATGRCATTTTAGCAATGTACTAAAGAAGGCATCAGAGAAGGACGTCGATTATTTACAAGGTTGTGATAAWACACGSATATTGGAACATAGATTACCTGGACCGAACTACAATGTCAACCTATTTTACATGCTCAACCAAAATTCCTTCATGGAACCTGCGYTGTTCYGAATTTGCATTTATTGAGGAAAACATGGTACAATTGCAAGAAAGGCAAGAAAAAATAAATACTTAACCTGATAAATTAGGAAGGCCCCCCATCTAACTCGCACATTTATACCAACATCCTTAACCACTTGGTCGCGAATGTGAATCGTTTTAGCCTYCACTTGTGAGGTCCCGTGGAAACTTTTTTATCCAACTCTAAAAACACAACTGCATCTAACCCCAAATCGAATATAAATTAATTTCATCCATAATAAAAATTCCAATTTTCAATTTTCAACTTAACCAAAGCGGTTGAAGCAGAGGAGCTGCCCGACCGACAATGCTGGCAGAGAAGCCACCACCCTAGGCAGAGACACTAGGAGACGGCAATATCCCACCTACAGCAGTTGACGATGGAGGTAATAGAKGTGGAGGAGCTGGAGCCAAAGAAGGTTGTAATCATGTCAATTTAAACCGAGGTTTTGTAGACACCACGAGGAATTTCAGGGGACCACATGAACCAGACAGCAAAGGCCATCCTATTTTATCTTGACAGTTGTGTCTATTTGTGCCTTCCACATCAATTGCCATCTTTAGTTCAACATCAAACTACGACAAACCTTTCAAAACTGCTACAATCACATCATGCAAAGTCATCTACCGAGGACCGTCACTATCAACTTTATAACACAAGAAATCACACGACAAACTAACCAAATCAAGGCAATAAACTAACACGTTACTTTTAAATAACAGATTAACCATCACTGTCATAAGTAAATACCATCGAGGGATGTTGGACTGCTAGATTTGCCAACACGGCAAGATAAATAACAGCTAGCAAGCAACCCTTTTGACCAAGGCTAGTTACGCATGATAAAGTACATCCACCCGAATTTTTTTCCTACCTCTTCCTCTCTGCTGCTCAGCAGAATCCACAGGCTACAAACAGCTAGGCTGAAAACACGAAGGTCTCCATAATTCAGRAGCAAATCACTCTTGAGCAGAAGATGAAGCTCAACATACAATTGAACTGTAACTACAGTTAGAAAATTAGGACAGATTGTCTGATACAAGAGTTGCCATACCAACTAAAACATAAAAGAAGCTTTAGGACCAAAATTCGGTGTCACCCTGCTTATATATATGTAATGAGGATAAAAAAGACTAAAAGCAAAGATGGATAATTCACAACAAGGCAAATACAAAGGCTTTCAGTTAATCAATTCAGAGATCCAACCACAATGCAACCTCCATTGCCAGAATGGCTGGGTAAGGAGAGATGTTTAGTCCCATTGCATGTATGACGCATTTGTATCAATATCCACTATCAGAGCATCACATGTTTTCCAACAGTTAAATATCTACAGAGGAGAAAAACTGATCCGAACCCACTTGGCAAGTGTTGCAAAGGACTAAAATCCTGCGAAATCAATGCTACCATTTGCCATGCTTTGATAGGCTCAAGAGGGGGGAGGTCGGATGCTAACTGCTCACTTACCACCCATCCTCCAAGAGAGGATCAATCAGATGATCTTCAAGACGATATCYTCAGGAGCAGTCGGAGTCCAATTAGCGAGAACTGGAAAGAATAGATAGCAACTAAGAGTTAAAAGATGAACATGAAGGAGACAATGCGAGAAGATGAAAATAGGAAATAGAGTCCTATGCCACAATGAGTGAAAGCTATAATCTAATGGGGCTGGAAATGGAGATATCGTGCATTTTTCGTTCTTTGTTTTCCTTCTCTTTTTATTTATTTATTTTTTGCGTGGAGGAGAATATGTGATATCATTTGTTTGCCTAAGGGAAGAACCTCGTATCAGTCTTCAAACAAATTAAGAGCCCTCCCACCACATATGTTTTTTACTATTTGCAATGTGCAAAAGTAAATCATTTTATGAAGTGGGCAATATATATCTATATAGTTTTTCTCTTTTTCTTCCTTTTGGGTTGGAAGGGAGGGGTCTGTGTAGGAGAGTATGCATTCAAGTTCACCATATAACATTCCAAGACCCATTGAAGATCAATCATGCAACAGAAGATCCCAATATTTTATATTCTATTCTTGCAAGTAAATTATTGTCAAAAAAGTAAATGTCTTCTGGTACGTTTTTGAAGAACACATACTTTTTATAAACATTTCGAGACAAAAGAGAACCATACCCAGTTGAGGACCCACATGTTTAGAGATCATTTTCTTCCAAAATCAATTAGGTTTTATTGAGTTACTGTCCAAATATACCTAGACAAAGAATGAAAACCAGCAACCCTCCTGAAGGAAGCTTTGAGGTGGAAAATGGAAGAATTATAGAATCTCATACTAAAAAAATACAGAGTACTAATCCATTCCACCTAAGACTATCTGTAATCATCATGCTTAGTAACAACATATAAGCTAAAGGAACTCACCAAATCTTGAACAAGTTTCTGTTCCGCGCCAGTTCAGAATCCTACTGCCAGGAGGATTGCTTGTATCGGAAGCTTTCATTATCCCATCCTCCATCAGGCTCCTTTCTTTTCAAGACGCCTCCAGCCATTGGGTACATCCTTGCCTGCTCCTCCGCTAGTGCCTGTGAACTGGCAACAGAAAGCTGTCTTTGTGCCAATGTCTCCTCTCTGGCTTCTACGTCCAGTGCCCCAGGGCCTGCATTCAGGTCAAGACCCTGCCTGCTCCACTTCCTACTGTTCTCCAAACCTCCATTATTGCTACCATCTGGCAGGTTTACCATGTATGGCCTTGGATACTGGGATGAGACACCAACAGGTCCCAGAAACTGTGAATTAACAGGAGCATTAAAAAGCCTTCCACCAGATGTCGAATCCATATATGAAGTAGACCCAACAGAAAAAGTAGCAGAGGGCAGAGGCAGAGTGGTCCCGAAAGGAAACATTTGGTATGGGAAGGGGCTAGATGCGAAGGGCACTGCTGGGGACGATGACAACACAGAACCCCTGTAGATATCAGGAGTGAAAGGATTACCACCAGCAGGGCCCAAGATCCTTTGTGGTGCACCAGGTGCAATGATTGGAAACGGCTGCTGCTCCCCTCGATCAGGCAAAACTGATGGAATTGCCACTGAYGAATAAGAACTCCCAGAGGGAAACCAAGCTGAGAAATTACCAGGTTCAAGACTGCTTGGCCTTATGCTGGCAACAGGCAGTTGGGGGTGCACGGAGAGTGTGCTGCCCCGACCCTGCTGATTGAATGAAGATTGTTCAGCATTTGCATCATCGACACCAGGCCCATTAAGATCAAAATCCCTCCTTATCTCATTAGAGGCTAAAGAACTGGCTGATAATGATTTCACAGGTACAATCTCAGCCTCGAGCCTGCGAGTGCTGCTAACAGGGTATTGCAACATATCATTARAGTCATCAACTCGGTTCAGATCAAGATCAAGTCCTCCAAAACTTCGACCAGGAGCAGAAGCTGCGATTAAAGTCTTAGACCTGTCATGACTACTTAATTGATCAGAACTAGAACCTATCTCAACAGTAGAATCTCGACAACCCATGTCTTCTAAAAGTCTCTCATCTGGCACATTAAGGTCGATGTCCAAAGGGGGACGACATGATTTGCTACTTGAATCATCATAAACAGAAGCATTTATAGGTCCCATAGGCAACTGGAGAACCTTTCTGGGCTCTGCAGGTCGAAATGCACTTGTGGCAGCTGAGCCCTTCCAGCCAAGTTCCCCTTTACTTCTCAATAGATCAACTGGAGGAACAAAAGGACCTTTAGCAGCAGCAGCTACTGTAATGGAAGCAGGAATGCTACCAGAACCAGATGTGATGGTGGTGGACAACGGGTTAGCCGCATGGACATTCGATAAACTTCCAGAACTAGCCAAGTTCATTGGCTCCCCATACTTCCCATCATCTCCCAAGCCTTCATTCAAATCAAAGTTCATCTTTGAATCCATCTCAAGCGGCCCAGCAGATAATGAGATATCATCTGCCGCGGATGATTTACGTTCATCCTTTTTATCTGCTTCCACATCAGACAGCTTGGATCCTTTCAATTCTACATCTCCATCAGCATCTCGAGATGGAAACGCCAATGACTCAGTCTGAGGAAATGATCCAGACAACCGGGACTCTGATGCCTCCTTAATTTGAGTATTAGCCCTTGTGCAATCATCTATTTGATCAGTAACACCTGAACCAGAAACAGCAAAACCTTGATCTTTGGCCGTTAAACTTCTCTTACTTTCATTATCTATTTTTTTTCCATCAGGTGGATTTAAGCAACTGTTGCCACGCGTTTCACTAGCTTCTCCAGCTTTAACCTCATCCACATCTTCAGCTGCTAATTCTTTACCACAAATAGTAGTTTGTTCAGACATTAAAGCCGGTTTCTGCTCTGCTTGCACGCTAATGTTCAACCTTTCATTGACATCTTTTTTACATTCACTCTCTGTTGATGGATTCGATGATGGAACTTCAACCTTCAGCTTCACGTCTTCCGTGTGTGGAACAACAGTACTTACCAAAACCTCAGTCAATRATGAACAACSTCCAAGTTTGGAATCTGGAACTCCATCATCCTTGGTAGTATTGCATACTCCCTTGTCCTCATGAGGCTGTTTACTTTGATCACAATCTCTTTCTTTGGAAACTTTTACAGTTGAAGAAAATGAATTAGAACCTTTAATCTCATCAGACTTTTCATTCATCTCAGAATTGCGAGGCGCAATTGCTTCTCTTGTTTCCTCGGACAAGACAGAAGATGATTTTCTATCCCCAGACGCGTCCACTGGAGAATTCCTACCATGATGTAGTCCATCCTTGGTCCAAGAACCAGTAGAAGGTACAGCCTGCTTCTCCTCCACCGCATCAGCTGCATCATTGGCGAGACACTGTTCTCGTGCAAGATTGTCTCCAGGAGGTGGTTTTGATTTGGCATCATCACCCACACAATTTTCCTCAACTCCAGGGGTGCTTCCTTGTGGAGATTCTGTTGGGGAAACCAGTTGAGACTTGCACATTTCTCCAGCAGCAACGCTAGCAAGAAGATTCATTCCAACATCATCCGCTGGTGACAAAGATGCATTTGCCTCGGAATATTTGACACAGCTCTCAATCAAAGCATTCATGGAACTAAAAGAAGCTTCATGCAATTTCCCAGACTTTAAATCGTTTCCAGTTGATGAGGATGCTGCTTTGGATATGTCAGAGGCTTTTCTCTCTTCAACATTTTTACTTCGCTCCTCATCAGGAACAGCAGCTGGAGACCCATCASCTTCCTCYGACCCAGTCTGCAAATCTTTAAAATCATTACTCTGCCATGATTCTGTGTTCACATCGGAAGGAACGTTAGTCCGATAAGTATCACATTTTTCCTTAGTGTTCCGATCAGATTGTTCATGTCTATCTACTGGAGAAGAAGCTCGACTACTCATAATAGAAGGATCTTCAAAAGATCCTCCACTCACACTTGGTGCAGGACTACGACCACGGTTTGGTATCTTAACAATCAACTTGTGATTGCTCCCTTCAACAACAGGTGCATCAAACACCTTTTCACCTGTGGATGCAGAGTGAGAAAACTTATCCTGAGCAACATTTCTGTGCATTGAGGAATTTCTACCTGTACCTGTTTCTTTTGGGCTTCCTGATACCGATGAGCCAGGAAAGCCATTAACTGATTTCCGATGCCGAGATCCTCCACTAGAGATCTTATTGACACTCATGGACACAGCAGTAGAACTCCTAGCATCCTCCTTTCCCGAGAAAGATTGACTATAATTATGAGACTGACTAGAACTGCTGCTCTTGTCCTCCCTTGTTGACAAGGGAACATCAGTGGCATTACCAGCTGTAGTTCTAGGCTGGACCTCCTTGCCTGATGCTGGTGAAGAGGCAGATTTTATTGGACCAGGAGATAAGGATGCAGACTTTGTCGTAGTTTCCACATGAGATGCCTTGATTGATACAGTCTTTGATGCAGAAAGTTGTGTGACAGAGCTCTTCAAGGCAACATCCCCAGATCCACCAGAATTTCTACCTCCATGACCCTCAGGAAGGCGTGACTTAGATGGCCATGAAGCAGCAGCCTGAGTTGAACCAGACTTCGCATCAATAACATTCATTTCAGCCTCCACTCGTTTCTTCCATGTGTCAACTAAACTCCTTGCTTTCCTCTGAATTTCCAAGTTCTTGTGCGAGCGTAAATGATTTACAGATCTGCCAATGTTGCTAGTCTGTAGGGCATGAAGATTTACAGGAAGCTTGTCAAGTGCATGAAGTAGAACCAAAAGAAATTCCTCTGAAGATTTATCCCCATCCTTTGAACCACCGCCACCCCCATCACCAATTCTCCCTTTATTGACATCTTGAAGCCATTCATCTAACACAGGCAACCCCTTAAGCTGTACAAATCGATTAAGGCAGTCAAACCTATCAGTGGCAGCTATAACACCTGCAAGCATTGACCGGCTAATCAAATCCATTTTCTTGTCCACTCTCTCAGGCTGAATAAGTTGGACAAGCTTCTCAACAGATTCAGAATCTACAAGGCCTCCCTTTTCTGTTATCTTTGCTATCTCGGATCTCAAAGAGTTTTCACTCTTGAGCAGGCTAGAATCACTATCATCTGTTTTCAGAGAACGTTCCCGTTTGATGGGATCAGAAGATTGGTCCCCACGTTCCCTCTTCTTCCCCTTAGCTTGAGAAGGAATAGAAGTTGCACTATTCTGCAAACCATCTGTACCAGATTTCAGTTGCGATGTTGACATTAAATTACTTGTTGGCTTTGGTGAGCGCCCACCAGGCTGCAACGTCGCATCCATCTCTAATCGCGTCTTGTTTAAAAGCTTATCTACTTCTTCTTGACGTTCCTATCAGAAACAATGAATTCTAAAGGTTAATTAAAACTTAATAAAACAGTTCACAATGATAAAATCTGAACGATCCACCAACCAATGWCTACCAGAGCTCACATTAATATAATCTTGATCAGTTAGCCACCATAAACAATTGTTCGCAATGTCATAAACTCGCTGGCAGACAAATGAGGATATCCCGGGTGGAAGTTCAGCACCTTTAGGAAGGAATGCAACTTTACACGGATGAAGTAAAGATGCAGCTGGAATCTCATCCTTATGGAAAGAATAAAATAATTCGTTTGGCGCAGCGTCCAACAGGATGCCTTTGCCAAGCTTCACTTCAGCCGGTCGATATAGCCAATTCACACCTAACTGCAAGTGATTCTCTTTATTTAATGCCAACCAACGAATTAAACCAATGAAAGGTGGGGAATCTTGAGGTGGCTTGAAAAGAGCACAGTCACCCACACTAATCTTGCGACCGTCCTACGAAACCAGTGTAGATACAATGCTTCGTTAGTAATTGAACAATAGAATCAAAAGATATAGGAAATAAAAACAACAAAATTTCATCTTTAAAAATCAGAAAAAAATAATAATGAAAAGACAAATCACATCTTATCAGTTATGTTATACTCGCTTAGCAGACAAACTTTCCACAAGTCTAATAAAAGGTCTTACATTATTTCAGGAAATAGCAGTTTATAACCTTGACATGTATTTGACAGATCTCGTACCTAATTTTTTTTTTTTTTTTACTATGTAATAAATATATTCCAGGCATAAATCATTCAGATCTAATCAAAATTTATTGGCTAGTTTTGATGTGCTCATTAACTATACTCATTCTTTATACAGGTACGCTTTTGGCCAGCAATAACTCATATTCTGCAAACAGATATACCTTAGATCATGCATTGAAGACTATTAAGTTCTCTGCAAAATTGAAAAGATAACATAATACATTTCTTATTTTTCCACTCTACTACACTCTGGAAGCAGCCTGAGTTTTAATCAGCTAATGCAGCTTTTTTTAATTTTTTACTCCAATAAAACTTCACACGTATAACTAGAAACATAAGTTAATTAATGTCTTTTAGCCCAATTATCTTTTGCTGTTTCCACARCAGCTCCTGTCCCGTCCATAAACCACTGTTCCAGATGTTATTAGGCCAACRTGGGTTGGGGGAAGGGATTGCAAAATCGAAYGACCATATTCTTTGTCGAGATCTATCCATGTTCTGATATGGTGATGATAAATGCTGCAGTTGACAAACTAGCAAAGATGTGGTGGACTCCTGCTAGAAGTAATTAACCACGAAACTTAACAAGGAACTAGATCATTCAAGGGGTTAGCCAGTTTGGTTCTCTCTCCTGCCATTCTGAAATGAGGGCGTACATTGCGGAGTAAGTCCCTCCAAGATTCAAGTGTCCTTTACTTCTATCTTATTAATTAAATAAATAGGCAACGRAAGTTCCAATTACCTAGGCAAGACGAGAAACAAGGAAAATATGTTCCTGATTGAGGACAATATTTGTTGATGAAGCAAACCACCAAGTCAAGCTCAGACATAATACGCACCCTTAAAAGCAAGGCATCATCTCAAATGGAAAGTAAAGACATGCGGTTTTTTTCCAGATAAGAAAGAACGTAGACTTTTTATTAGAGATAATCGAAACAGAGGCTTCRATGATAGGTTTCATATTTCTGTACCCCATCTCCACCTTCTGCACCTAAAAAAAGATAGTGCAGGAGTAAAATTTTTCTCCTAAAAATTAACTGTTTAAAGCAAGAGGATACTCTTTACTTGTTTGTCAATCAGATTCCTCACATATTCATTTTGCCTCAGATTGATGTAAAGATATGCACAAAAGCCATCCAGTATACATTTCTTAAATTTAAGAGATAAGCACAAGCACCCCAAAAACCAAAAAAAAAAAAAAAAAATCCTTGTCTTCTTGTTCTATATGTCTGATTCATCAAAAATAAAATCATCTCCACCATATAACGACAACCAAGCACCTCAATAATAATCTTCAAAGTTTTCCACACGATTGTGCAAATTAAGGAGGGGAAGAGAGTCATTTTTACCACTTTGCACATGCTCAGAGTCATTATCCAAGTGGTCTACTGTTAACATTCAATATCATACACCTGACCAGAAAGAAAAACCAATTTCACATGGGCACCAAAACCAAACAAGTCCAAACCATCCCCAAGTGAAACTCCAAACCACTTGCTTTTCGTCCAGAGAGTTGCATGAGAAAAACAGAAACAAAGAAGAGAACTAAATATACAAACATTAGAAACATGACAAAGACAAGTTACTCCTAACAGACTTCTTCTGCATTTGGGCGAATCCCTATCCATCTTACAACCCAGACCAGTCAGTACAACAATCAATGATTTATTTTTCACGATACTCATCTCTTCAAATATATTATGTAAGTTGAACATGTCCAAAAACTCACATATGTGCAAAACTAGAGATGAATGACACCAAAGGGGGGGGGGGGAACGGAGGAAAAAAAGGAGAAGGCTTTTGTCTCAAAGAAAATCTCATTTCAAGGCAAAGTGTTGACAAAAAGCCATTCTTCCACCACATTCACTAAACCACTTACTAATTCTTGCAGAAGAAAATATAAGTGACGTATGCACGTCAAATAAATCACAATCRAATATGGCATTGCGCATTACTACATGTATAATTAGAAACATAAAAGAACGGCATCTGCAACCACAAAATTAAACAACAGAAGTTCCTACTAGATGTAATTGAAGTCCATAAACATTGAAGGAGAAAAGTAAGAACTATTCCCCCCCCCCCCCCGGGGGGAAACAAAACCAGGATGAGGTATGCGGACCAAAAAACAAGTAGAACTCACTATTGGTTTACCCATTACCCCGCAAAGTTGCATTGCTGGAAGAACACCTGGGTGGAGACYATACCTAAAGAACGGGAAAGAGACTTTGTGCTGGACAAACAAAGGGTCAATTGGAATCCTAGGGGACACCATCATAAAACAAGGTTATAAAACCTAAGGACTTGAGGGAATAGTCTTTTGGCCTAGATAGACAAAAGCTAAAGAACGATTTGCTGTCCAAACCCAACCATTCCCCATCCCCTTCTCAAAGGGAAACAATGGGGAAACAAAACACAGCCACAAAAGAGAAAATAGAACAAACATAAGTTTGCCCAATCCCATACTGGCAATAACAGGTTAATTTAGAAGTAAGCAAAATAAAACTTTAAACRCTCAAAACATATGAGAAGCTAACTCTGAAAAACCCACCAAGGCAGTACCTTGCAGAAGTAATCAGTACAAGTACTAATAGTAGTAGTAGTACAAACAAGACTTGTATCCGCGTCAGCTATACTGGTCCTCGTGGAGTTCAAAGGGACCGACCGCATGTGCTGACTGCAATCACTTCGAAATATAATCCTCCGATGATTCTCACCTTCCCTCTGTTCCCTCCCATGCATAATAACATTCGACTTGCATTTTCCCCAATAATTCCTCCTCCAACCACCATCAAATCAACCCAAACTCCCCAAAACCTTCACATAAACCACCCCTAAACACAAAATTTCTCCCTATACCGACAGAATAAACCCTCGAATTTCCAAATTCACCAAAACCCTAACAAAATCCCCAATTTCAAAACCCACCAACTAAACTCCCCRAAACCCTAGATCGCCTCCAATTCGAATTAAGCCTTTACTTCTCCAACCCAATTAAACTCCTCCAGCTTCAATTCCCCGATCTGCACACATCATCCAATTCCAAAATCACAGATCCAATTAATTCAAACCCTATACATACGTACACACACAAATACGCACCAATACATACTCACACATAAAAAGATACAAAATAGATGGACAGAAATGAACAGAGAGAAAGAGAGCAGACCTGGGTGAAAATTTTTGTATGGATTTAGAGAGAGAAAGTAGTGAGAGAAAGGTAACACGAGAGAACTAAAGACTAAAGACTACAAAAGAGAGAAAAAGAAAGAAAAATGGGAAATGATGTCGTGAGCGAGAGTGAGAGAGGCGTTGCCAGACGGCAAAAAAGTAAGGCGGTATCGTTGTACTTGGWACTTCGTGCGCCGGGGGAGGGGGGTTTGTTTAAAAGGGCAGTTCGGGCAGGGAGTTGGGGCAGAATTACGTTAACATCAACCGGGGTGTTATGTTGTGTGGATTACTTATGAACTTTTGTGTCATTGTGTCTCTTGTGTGTGTGTCTAATGTGTATTTTAAATTTTTTTGATTTTTTTAAAATAAATATTAATACCTTCTATTTGAATTAAACATAATTTTCTATAATGAGTGATCTCGTTATTGACRTATTTGATCAATTTTTCATTATTCAAAAACTTTTCTAAAATTATTCTAGTAGATGGTAAGCAGATAATTAAGTTAAAGCGAGATTTTGTATTCAATTCTTACATGTAACATTATATTGATAGGAGTATGAACTAAATCTTCTATCGGCTATATATATATATATATATATATATATATACACGAGTGGGGATGGTAGAAGTAAATAAGAAAATATTAGGTTGAGGTTTACCAATGAGTAATTCTTGACTTTGGATTGTTAATTTTGAATTTGGAGGTTTGTATGGCTCTATGACTTGTTCAATTGAGTTTGAGGAAGCGTTGAAGAGTGGGGATCATTTTCTTTTGGCCTTTGGGTTGTTGAGGAATTAATCAACTTTGTAAAATTTAGATGAGGTAAAAGTTTTAAAAAGCGAGATATATAATATTAATGTATCGTTTAAAATTATTGTATAAAGTTAGATTATGAATTCAAAGAATTGTTTCTCATTTTGTTTTTATGACTTATGGATTCATTTCTATATACACTTACAAAATATTTTTTTTTTTTGGTTATATATAGGATAGATGGGATGCGATTGAACTTAAAATATATCGTTTATAGAAAGTATTGTATTGATTTTTTTCGAGGTTATTATGAGGGAAATTTTTCAGTATAATAAAATCTCTATAAATTAATAACATTGGGACTACGTTAATTCTATTAATTTAAAGAGGCATTTAATTAATTGATTAGTTAATAATTATTTAATTTATTTATAAGTTAATTAATTTATTAAATGTACTTACAACATTCAAAGAAAAATAACATGTTACCTAATCAAGAAGATTAACTTATTATAATATAAATTAAGTATGTAGTAATTAGTTGCTTAATYTGGGATGATAAATAACAATAGCATGATATTTTAAGAAAATATAATATATAATATCAATGATTCTTCATGATACGAATGAGATAAAAGAATTATCTAAGATTTTTTTTAAAAATTATTATCTTATTATTTTATTGAAATTATTAATTTAATTAATTGAAGTGAGTCAGAATCAAACAAATTATTATTTGATTAAAAATTATTAATTTATAGAATATAAATTTGTAAATATTTTACTCTGCAAACATATCTTTTTGCACTCTGTCATCTCGCACAACAAAAGCAATCGTGWCTTCTGGGCTTTAAGTGCTGGTTGGATTTGGAGTGAAGGATGTGGGCTTTGATGTTCTTAACCTTCAGATTCATGGGCCAGGCCAGAAATGGAGCAAATATCGTTAGTTCAGATTGCTTGAATTTCATGGGAACCTGGAAATGATGTGATTGCCTTGGGCCATCATCTCGTAGGCCCTTATCAAGAAAAAGGAAGCAGGGCAAGTAGCGTATTAATCTCATTATGCGCAATCAAATGAATACTACATTACCCTTCAAAATTTTTACTACACTTTTTAATACACCAATTAGAATATGAGATATAATATATATTTTTAAAATTTTTAATAGAAAATAAAAGATATTGAACGAGTTAATGACATTATACTCTGGATGCGACATTAAGAATGTCATATGAAATTATATTAAAAGATTTTTAACCATTTTTTTATTATGGAATATGCACTTTAAATTGGTTTGTTATTTTCTAATAAACTCCTTGTTATACTCTTTTTATTACTTTAATCAAGACACGAGATGTATATGTATATATATATATATGTATATATATACATATCTTCTATGTATAATGGGAAAAGYATCTCTAATGCTAATGTTGAACAAATTTTGACAAATGAAGTAAATATATGAAATGTCAATCTACGTAAAGTTAATATCTGAGAAAAGGGGAGTGAAACTCATAAATTAACTCCAATGCATAAAGTTAATATTCTTTTATCTTGCCCACGTGACATTTATTTTCTTTAAATAACATAATAAAAATAGYTTTAAGAGTCGAGAGTTATTTTTAAATAACATAAAAAAACTTTTAAATTCAATAGTTATCTCCAATTATTTAGTCATCGTGTCAAAAGGACTTTCTCAAACTACACGTTGTGTTTGATATTATTAACATTTATTATTTTTCCAAATCAGCATAACATAGTTTCAAGTATACATTGGAAACAAAATAATTGAGACAATGTCCATTCTAATAACATGATGAACATTTGATGACCTTAACAACGTAGCATTGGAGATACTTTAAAGAGTGTATAAAAGAATCCAAAGGTCATTTAAATCATATCTAATAACTTAAAGTCTATGAACTCATTACCACTGGAGAGCGTGGAAATAGGGAAAGGCTAATATTGTGATGATTTTACAATATACAACTGGGGCCGTAATGGCAGCACCAGTGACTCATATACATGGAGGAATAGGGTTGRAGCATCTGGAATTACTTGCTGTTGAAAGGAGCTTATGACTAGCTGAGGAATTTGAGCTCGATCATTTTATATTGGAAACAAATTATCTTAATGCAATTAGAAAGATTGAGCCTACTAGGGAGGATCTCTCGACGCTGAGAACCATTATTTGAAACTTTAAAAGTAAAAKTATTATTGAAAGTTTATTGAATTTGTCTAATATTCTCGATGTAACTAATTGTGCTACTCACATTTTAGCTAAAAGGGGTGCAATCTAGATAGTTAGTCTACATGGTTCTTTGAGTTGCCTTCTCACCATTACTGATATGGCTTCCATGGAATGAAGTTGTTTGCTTGTGTTTAAAAAAAAAAAAAAAAGGAAAATCATCACCACACTGTTCATAGTCATAGTGCACCATGGCTCAAGAGACTACTAGCAACGAGAACCAGCACCAGATTGCTAAGGCCCAAACTCGTGATCAGGAAACGGCAGTCCAGTGAGGCTGGGCTGTTCTGGCTTCGGTAACTTTTTTGTGAAGAACGAGAGAAAATAAAAATCGCAAGTGGGAGATCCTTTTTACCTTTAGAAATTCTACAATATTATAAGAAAAAAAATATGACATCGATATTATGAGATCTTTTAATATAGTACATAAAATTTTAATTGAATTATTATTTCCGACACAATTATTATTTAAGTTATTCTTTTTTCGATCCAGATTCATTTCCTTTCCTTTAATGACATGAAGGACAAATTTTAAGTTTTATAATCCGAAATTCATATTATAAATTCAATTTATAAAAACTCTTCAAAACAAGTATAAAATCGCAACAAAATTATAACATTTCATATTTTATTATACACTCATCCTACGTAATTTTCTTCTATGATAGTCATAAGTTTTTCATCCTAACCTATGATAATAAAATTATAAAAAATTAATTTTTAATAAAATATTTTCTTAAGAAAATGACAGAATGCTATACAAGAAAAACGAAACGAAGCCCATTATCTAATCAAGCCAATGTAGGGTAGAAATGTTAGCAAAAACAGCTGTCCTCCATTTTTTTTTTTTTGTTTATTTAAAATATGCACCTTTTAATAAAATCAATATATATATATATATACAGATACTTATGCAAAAGGGATTTTTGGCGAGAAAAAAAGATTTCTTAAAATTTTTATTTTTTTAATTACCGAATAGCCCCACCATGAATCCCGAAGGTGTCCTACATTGCCACGCCTTCAAAAGAACCGAAGCAATATACATGTCCTGTCCTCTTGTTCTTTCCTCCTCACACTTTATTCTCCTCATTAACTTCAAGTACTTCTTAATATTAGTTATGATTCCATACCCAAATTCAGACCTCATTTGATAAGATTGAAATTGAATATTGAGAATTAACTTACATACATTTGAACTTAAATATTAAATTTGATTAAAGCGTCGAAAAACATTGAATGTCATAGTTATAAGAAATAAGAAATTAGAAAAATGATAATGTTTTATAAGTAACCTGTTAAACTAAACTAAAGCGAGAGCGTGGCTTCGAMTTCCTAYTCGTGACGTTATATTGAAAGAGTTCTGAATCAAGTATCCTTTCGAGTAATGATTACATTTCATAGATCCGACTCTAAACTTAAATTATTCTCACATAAATAAGGATATTGAATAATCGAAAAGACAATGAAAGAAAGTTGAACCTCCAACGAGTTTGACTTGCCACCTAAAGTGCACAAAGAGAAAAGGAGCGGAGAAGAATCTGGGGAAAAAAAAAAAAAGAGAAACAAAAATTAGGTGAGCCCACAAGACTGCTTTTCAATTAGGGACAAAGTTGCTTTCCATTAGCCAAAAAGCAATTCTTGATTTACTGGTCTTCAAGTTAGATCAAAACAATCATTTGATGGGTTTCAGGTGGATTTCTTTGTTTGTTCTTATTGTTCAATTAACTGATCATCAATCAAATTTAACCACCAGAAAATATCATGAACTTAGGACAAGGACCAAGTYTTCTCATTGAATTATATCARAAGGGATGTGAATCAGTGGATTATAAAAGCTAAATCAGCTGCAAGGGTACATGTGTGTGCTTGAGGATTGTGGGTTTTGGCAGGTTCCAAAAGAAACTTCCTTATGTCCCTTTCTCAAGTTTTGGATGATAAAATTTATTAATATATGTTCTCTTGTTGCACTTCAATCACCTTTTGACAATGAAATCTTGAAGGAAATCAATGGTTTGGAGAAGAAAATATTAGGGAAACAAAAAGAGAGGGAGGAAATATAATTTAAATAAAATACTCAATTTTCATGGATTAAGTGAAAAAAATTCTTCGCAATCTCGTTTCTAATGATATCAGATTCGAATACATACAGTTAATACGAAATAAAATCGTAGTTTATAAATTTATGAGGTGAAAAGTTTAACTTGTTAAGTTATATTTTCTCTCTTTTGGGAGTAAATTGTTGAAGACTTAAAAAAAAAATTGAAAGTTGAGTAGTTGATTTACATGGTTGTTGAATTACTAAATCAAGTGATTAGTGACATTATTATTTAGGATAAGAAAAGTCATTAGTGAGATTATGACTTTGTTGAAGATAGGATACTGATTAAAAATGACACATCATTAAAATAGTAAAGAATTCACTAGATAGAGATGGAGAGGCTCCAAAAAAATGTCAAATTAAGAAAAAGAAGGAAATGCCTAATCTTAATATTTTTCTTGGAAAGGCCATGATTTAGTATAAGAATAGAAAATCTTAAAAGTCAACTTTTCTAGGGGTCTATAAAAATTATATAAAAAGAGGTAATGCGGATCTTTATTTAGTTTTACATGTTCGATGATTCTTTTATTTCGATATAAAAATGATCATGTAACGTGAGATTGCAATAATCGTATGATGATTCAATTTCGCATTATGTTATAAGGGAAAAAAGAATCATCATTTGTTAAGCTTTGTTAAAAAAATAAAATTAAACAGAGAAATATTTCAAATAATATATATATATTTTTTACTTTGGTATTGSCCACACGTTTACTTCGTCTTAGTTTTCGTCCCTGATATATGTAAGTGAAATTTAATGCAAAACACGTATCAATAATTTACAGATTTTTATCTTACCGATATGAATTGTTAATATGTAAAATTGCATCTTTTACCTAATATTTGTAATTATAAATTAGGAAAGTAATTTTTTTCGTACTAAAAATTGAAATCAACAAATTATGTGCATTAATTAAACAAATAAAGATTCCACATAAAAAATATGAAGAATTAGTTTTATTATTTATTTATCTTTATCGTGTAAAAAGTAAAAACTTGCATCTTTTGAGTTATAAGTTAGTCACTTGATTAGACCCATAAACTATGTAATTATCATATATAATGATTCTAAGAAGTGTAATTATTATCATGCCCTACCTAGAAAAAGTGTTAAAAGTAAAAGGAAAGGAAAAAATAAATAAACTAATTAATTAAACTATATATAGGACTTTGTAAAAGGTGCAAAGGGTCTTTTTGAGTTACTATTAGGGATATAAATTTGTTTGCGCCGAAAGCAACACCCTCATATCCTCTATTGTCCATCCTTATCTTTTGTACTAGATAATATTATTGGTCAAGAATATACACCTATTATTATTGTCTCAATTGGATGCCAAAATTGTTGCATTGTAATATTCAAGGTTCACATGCATACGATAGTAATATTTTATTTGACAATAATACCCCTGCACTAAAAGGAAAATGGAAAAAATTATAATTGAATATCAATATATTTATTTTGACATGTTTTGGAATAAATATTAATTTTCTTAAATAAAAAACTTCTAAAATTAATCTCTTTAATTTTAAAAAACACGAGTTTCGTTAATAACGAGTTAGTAACTAACGTTATTAATAATGAATTTGTAATGATCAAATCGAATATGCATATTTAATTTCTTAAAAATAGAGTAAAATTCACGTATTATGTATTTTTTAATCGAATAACACAGTATTAAATATTTGAGGTGCATATTAAAAGATTCTTCTAAAATATATACTTTTTTTTCTTGTTAAAGAGAGAAAAATGAAAATTTAGAACCGAACATATACTTTATGAGACAATTTAAGAATTTATTTAAATTTCGACAACAGAATCAAAAATATTGACTCGAAAGATAATTTAAAAATATTAATTAATTTTACTTTTAATAACGCTCGAATTATATACTTGGTATAAACACCGAACCATTTAATATTTTCGATCTTTTATGTTTTTAACCTTTGGTATCATCTGTTTGGCAAGGGGAAAAAATATCATTCCCCTGTGAAAGCAATGAGAAGAAGATCTTTTATAACTGCCAGGAAAATAGTAAATATTTAATAATTTCTTGGGCTAGTTAAAACGTGAGCTGTCCCATGCTTCCAAAATTGCTGATTACACACAATTTTCACCGACTGCCATGCAAACCTCATTSTGCAGCTGTCAACTCTCTCCTCACCGCAATGACAAGTCASGAGTAACAAGAACCCACCCAACCTTACCATYATTGGTTGATTTACTAATCGATAAGTATTTTCATATTTATCTTAGTTTTAAATTACAATTGTGTACGTAAGATATATTAAATTGAAATAATTATGTCTCCTCCTTTTGCCCTTTTCTTCTTTTGCTACATTAATAAATTAAGAAGTAAAATAGAAAAAAATCATATTAAATATATTAATCCTCTAAAAGTGAGTTCTTGTATTTTSAGGGAGAAAAAAAAAAATTTAGCGGGGGTGGATTTTTAAATTTAAATATCATAAACGAAATAAATAATATTTAATAGCGTTCTATGGTTGAATATATTCTAATATATTTTTTTACTATACACATCTATCCATCAATCAAAACGTAATATGTATATATTTTTAATCCTTTAAACATAGTTTCCTTCTACTTATGAATGTCAAACTCTAATTAGCATGATGGAAAAAATGTTATAAGAAAATATATTAAAAGATAAATATGAACACGATGTATACACAAAAAGGGAGGAAAAGRAGCTCCATCTACGAAATAGCAATGAAGGGTGTGGTGCTTGAAAAAGTAGTATATAGAAGAATGATAAGAATGTGTCGGTGTGATTTGTTTGCATTCTCCATTTGTCTAACACTTTTGGACATCCCAATATTCTCCATGAATTGAGGGTATAATTGATAGTATCAAAGGGTCAACACTCCCTTCTTTCTTTAATAATTGAGATTGTAGAACACTAAGAACATGAGCCCTCCTCCTACAAGTTTATAATACCCCTCGAGAAAGAGAGAAAATATATATTATGTTTTGATTAATATAATAAAATTATTATATTAATCAAAACATAATATATATTTTCTCTCTTTCTCGAGGGGTATTATAAACTTGTAGGAGGAGGGCTCATGTTCTTAGTGTTCTACAATCTCAATTTTATTAAAAAATTCGATGCAGTCTCATTTAAGCAATGCTTGGAAGTCTTTTGTTTTCTAGAAATTTATGTTAGAGAGGTCTTATTTGGTACTTTTGCAAGTTAAAAAAGGTAAACATAATATCATTTAACTTTTTATTGTACGAATTAAATTAATTAATATCTAAGATTGTATAATAGTTTACATTTTAACGAATGAAGTATTTATATATGTATTGGAGAGTAATTGCAAATAGGAAACAAACAAAATAATTAACATTAAATTAAGGAGTAAAGAAATCTTAATTGAAGAGATAAAGATTCCTCAAATAGTTTAAATTTTTTATTTGGAAAAAATTTTAACTTTTTTTTAAAGAATTTTGTTCTAGAGAGACAGAGAAAGAGAGGAAGGGGGAATGAAGGGGTGGCAAAGGTCTCTCTCCTTTTTTTTTCATCTTTGCTCATTTTGCTCACACATCTCTATACTCTTTCTTCTTCATTCTTGGCTTGGCTTGGCCTAAGCAAAGCAAGACCATATTCTATAAAGTTTTCTTTTTGCCATCTTTTCTTTCTCTCTCTCTCTCTCTCTCTCTCTCTCTCTTTCCTTTTGCTGTTGAACTTTTTTTGAGGTGGGGTCTGGAATTTCTTGACTTTAATGCACCTCCTACTTTGATTTGGACTTGGAGAATCAGGTAGTTTTGCTGGATTTCCTTGCGATTATTACCTTTCTTAGGCTCTTTTCACACTGCATTTACCCTGACTATGCAACGCTAGTGGTATACCTCTCTGTTTTACGGTCTCATTTTCTTTGCTGCTTTTTTCTTGTGTATTCTCCATTTGCTATTTACACTTCATGTAGAGAGTTGGGTGGGGTGGTACCACACATGTGAGCTGTTGTTGTTGTTTGTAATCAATCTTGTCACTGTTATGCCATTTATCGGTGATTGAGCTCCTTTTAGGGTACTTCATATTCTTGAGTCTTTTCTCTTCAATCTTGCTTTCTGGGTACTCGAAAAGTTTCTAGTTTCTTCCACTTCTGTTAACTTTTCATGGTTTTCTCATAGTGTTTTGATCTGGGTTTTCTGCAGATTTGGGGTAAGCTTTGAATTCAGTAGGTAACCTTTTTTGGAATTTCTTAGTCAGAGAGAGGAAGTAGACAAGAGAGAAAAAGAGTGATGGCAGGAGGTGGAGCTGCAGCACCCAAGGCAGATGAGCCGGCGCCACATCCGCCCAAGGATCAGCTACCTAATGTTTCGTACTGCATTACCAGTCCTCCTCCATGGCGTGAGTGTTTAATCGTTATCAGCTATCTATTATCTGCACTTAATATATTCTCTTGATTGTCAATATTCTTGTTTAGGTTTGGTAGAAAATGAAGAATCTTTGAGCAAAATTATTCTTCATCTGCTATTACTGTTTAGCTTTTCTGTATATACTCACACTAGTCCATTCTCGGCAGATATTCTAGCTGATTCTTCGGAGCCCACTTGCCCTAGTTGTTTACTTGAGTCGTACTGTTCTCGCTTCTGTATCTTCTACAATTCCTTCTTATTTTTCTATTATTTTTTTCCTTTCCCGTCTGCAGTTGATATAGCAAATGTTATTTTTCTTTAATTTAAGATATTGTACTTCAGTGGCAATTGCTATTGAGGGAGTTGTGCACTGGAAACTGTTAATTACTACTATACCTGTATTTCTATGGGTTTCATTATTCTACTTAGTCAAATTGAGATCAAGAGTTCATAAATTTGGTCTCGATAAGCATACTTCAACTTGATTATCATACTTTTTGTGCAATAAAGCTAATTGTGTCTCCCCTTCCATTTTTACTAAACAACTCCTGTTAGTTAAGTGATTGGTTTTGGAAACCAAGGACGTTAATACTATTTTATTTATACCATCATGGGAGCCAATGCCAATCGTCTCCATTTTGGATGGTAGAGATATAAGGGGCTTACATGCTTTTGAGTGGTTTGTATGYGGAAATAATATTCAACGCATTTAAACACCTATTCTCATAGTGGTGATTGTATTTAGATAGAACCAATAGATTTTGAATGTATTGTTTGGCTTTTGGATTTCTGTGATGCAGCTGAGGCGATACTCCTGGGTTTTCAGCATTACTTAGTGATGCTTGGCACAACAGTTATCATTCCAACGGCTCTGGTTCCCCAAATGGGAGGAAGAAATGTGAGTCTTGAAATGAAAGTCCACTTTTATTTGTTTCTATTTTGTACATCTGGAGGTTTTCCTCGGCTCTGATTGAAATGAATTCACCTCTCTTCAGGAGGAGAAAGCAAAGGTTATCCAGACACTGCTCTTTGTTGCTGGGTTGAACACACTGTTGCAAACCTTGTTTGGTACCAGACTACCAGCTGTCATTGGAGGATCGTATACCTTTGTTGCGCCGACAATTTCAATCATCCTTTCTGGTCGGTGGAGCGATCCAGACCCTGTATCGGTATGGTGATCATAATTATACCATATCATTATTTTGCTAAAATGCTTCTGAAACACGGATGTGAACAACATTTGTAAAGTTTTTCTTCTAGGTTCTGTGCTGTATACCTATATTTTCAAGAAACGAATCATGTTAGTTTTCGCTGATGAAGGCAATTAATCGAAAAAAAATGCTGTTAATATTGTTTATATCAAGGATGGTAACCAAAACTCTCCTACTATACTATATTCAGTTTTTATGTTGCCTTTTTGAGTCGTAATCTTGTTGCATTTGTATATTTTGTTAATCAATAGTAGTATATCGAGAAGATGGTAGAAGACAGAATCCAATCTTATGTGTCTGATTATGAAATTCTGTTCTGTTTTGATTGTCTATCCAGAGATTCAAGAAGATAATGCGGGCAACACAGGGTGCACTAATTGTTGCATCAACTCTTCAAATTGTTCTAGGTTTCAGTGGTCTCTGGCGCAATGTTGTGAGGTTGGTGCAGAAACTGTTATCTACGTACACATATTTTTCGCCAACCTGAGAGAGTAAACTTTTATTTACTTACGGGATTTGGAGAAGTAGGTTTACACTTGGATCAGGCATCTTCTGAATCAATTACAGAGATCTTTAAGGTTTCCGTAATGAATTTTGTTTCATCCTGAGCTTTAGGCATTTGCTTTGGTCTTGTAGTTCTTGATTCATTTGTTCTGTATGCCTCTAGCTTATTCAGTTTGTTTTGAATCTTGAAGACTGGGTGAATTGGAGATTAAAATACATTTCACTTTCAGAATTAAAGAGAACTTGTTCTAATCGGCCATTTTTTTTGTTTGACCTAGTTTGTGTTGAAATGCATTAACAAGAATAATTTGCATTTTTTTTCCCACTCTTAGTAGCTATGTACTATAAATTGCCATTATTATGTTATTAAGCATATGGAGATATTTATTTTTGTTCTGAAGAGTCAGTTGGAGGTGGTTAACATTTCTGTTCTCTTTATATGCTGTTAGGTTCTTGAGTCCACTTTCAGCTGTTCCTTTGGTGGCTCTTGTTGGGTTTGGACTATATGAGTTTGGTTTTCCTGGGGTATGTACAAATCTTTACTGATGAAATATTTTGGATGCTTCATTATTTTCCTTTTCCTTTGGTGCGTGTGTCTGTCCTGCTTTTTGTTGCCATTTGCCTCCTTTTTATAGCCATGTGTTTGAATACTTACTTTCGTTGTTTAGGTTGCAAAATGTGTTGAAATTGGGTTGCCGATGCTCATCATTTTAATTATCTTCTCTCAGGTATTGTATATGATTCAATCATGATACTGCATGTAGCTTGGAGTTATACCTCCTGGTTATGAATACTATTTCCTATTATTGCAGTATTTGGTCCATCTGATAAAACCAGGAAAGAATATATTTGATCGATTTGCTGTTATATTCTCGGTGGTAATAGTATGGATATATGCCCATTTACTTACTGTGGGTGGGGCCTACAATGGCAAGCCACCAAAGACACAAATTAGCTGCCGTACTGATCGTGCCGGACTCATTAATGCCGCTCCATGGTGAGCTTACAACTACTTAAATTTTCTGCTTGTTGCATTGTTCCCTTACATCAGAATCTCTTGTTAAATTATTTTCCATTAATAATGTAGTATCATCTTCGAGAAAAATAGAGCTGTTTAGATATTGCCAATTCTTGATTATGTTATTGGCCATTGCTCTTGATATATCTGCACCGTTGGCATCCTTGTGACCTAACATATATCAGGTGTCGGAAAAAGTGAATTTTTTTTACGAACATAGCCTCCAGCTTTCTGGCTTTTCGGCAGTATATTTTTGTAGTTTCCTATTGTCATGGTCTTAATGGTTGCTGTTGGACTGGACAATAACATATATCTATTTGGACTTTCACGTTGTCGGGCTCATGGCATTGCTGTTGAACTACATAATAATGTATCCTTTTGGTTTCTTTTAGATAATAAATTTCGCGTGTTGCCTCTGTATTGCCTGATGACCCCATATTTCCTTGATTTGTAGGATTAGAGTCCCTTACCCCTTCCAATGGGGTGCGCCCTCCTTTGATGCAGGTGAAGCCTTTGCCATGATGATGGCCTCATTTGTGGCTCTGGTGGAGGTTAGTCATAATTTCAGGACTAATGAATTTTATACGACTGAATTTTTATTATAACTCGTTTCATTGCAAGCTACAGTGTTTCCTACCATGAGTTCGTAATGTGAAAGCTGTTGATATCTTAGAAGTGAAATCCCATTCTAGATTTGCATTTTGTTGGTTAGTAATTAGTCTTTTTCTCTTACAAAAATTCTAGACTCTAAACTTGCATCTTACACACAGGGACATCTTGCTTTTATATCCTAAATTTGTTACTTAACAAGAAATATGGTGGCTTCTCTTTGCCTGCATCTATGTGACACTTACAGGTGGATATTTTAGTGCAAAAGGAAGATATTCTTTTGATAAATTTTTGGCTGTGGATTTGTTCTATGGACTGGCAAGCCAGATATGTTCTATTTTCATCTGAGAACACACTGAAATGAGCTATTCAAAATTCAATCTTTTCATTAATACTGGGAAAAGGCATCTTATGTAAAGTATTTAGATCTTTTAGTACGGAAGTAACTGTACATACAAATAACCTGAAACATACTTGTGTGAAGTTCTGCTGTTTTGCTATTATAATCTAGGATCTTCTTGGTTCCTGAATTGTTAATTTGGCCAATCTCTAGCCCACATACTTAAGTATTTGCTTCGTTCTATCTGCAGTCTACTGGTGCCTTTATTGCAGTGTCTAGATATGCAAGTGCAACTCCTATGCCACCATCGATTCTTAGCCGGGGTATAGGTTGGCAGGTATTATGAATCTTCTTTAGTTTCCTTCTCCGCTGCTTTAAAATAACAATGCAAAGTTTCCATTTGTAAATGTAATTATTCAGAAGAGGGTTTTTCTCGAGAGTGAATGAACAACTACCACCAAACATTCCCATTAGTAATCCATTTTTGCACAACTGTGAGCAGTAAAAAAGAATAAGAAGCTAATTTGGGCCAACCATTGTTTCGGATGTTTGGCTGAAAAAGAGGATAGACCATTGAAAATCTATCTGGAGTGTCTTAACCATTTTCTCCAGTCTTGAGCACACCGGGGTTTTATTCTAATGATCCCATGTACTTCGAAATAATCAGTTCTTATTTTCTTTTTTTTCCTTACTGGTTTCACTCATATAGATTTCTTTACTCTTGTGGAGGGAGGGAATAGTGTGAAAAGTTTAAAACTCTGTGCTGATCTTCRTGACAGTACGAGTTCTGAGCATCATTAAATTCTCCTCCCTTTGGTGTCCTTCCCTCTTTCTCGTCTCTTCTCTCTCTCTCTTTCCCTATCTTCCATAGTTCTTAGTGTACATATGATTCTTTTTCCTCTGCATAGCAGTTAATGTTCATTTTCGAATCTTGTATAATTTTATTATTGTCATCATTATTATTAATAATCTTTTTTAAATTTCAGGGAATTGGCATCTTACTTTCTGGGTTATTCGGAACTGGAACTGGTTCTTCTGTCTCTGTGTATGATAATAATAACAATCCTATGCTTCACAATTTCATGTAATAGTGTAATGTGCAACAAATTTCTTATCGATTCCATATTTGTCTTCAGTGAGAATGCTGGCCTTTTGGCACTGACGCGTGTTGGTAGTCGAAGAGTTGTCCAGATATCTGCTGGATTCATGATCTTCTTTTCCATCCTGGGTGTGTGTTCTGGTGTTCTATTTGCATACAGTTAATTGCATGAAATTGCTCTTTTATGTGCATATTTTGTTTACCAAATTATGATTTATTACAGGCAAGTTTGGAGCAGTCTTTGCTTCAATTCCTGCACCGATTGTTGCTGCTTTATACTGCCTTTTCTTCGCTTATGTGGGTAKGTATACATAATCTGATGTTACCCAAAACTCTGATTCAATAAGCAATTTGATAATTTCTTTTGCTAAATATCTGCAGGCGCAGGAGGTTTAAGTTTCCTTCAGTTCTGCCATCTCAACAGTTTCCGAACCAAGTTTATTCTTGGTTTCTCGATCTTCTTGGGATTGTCTATTCCCCAGTATTTCAATGAGTACACAGCTATCCAAGGATTTGGTCCAGTCCACACAAAAGCGAGATGGGTATGCACTAATTTTGATTTTTGACTAGTTGAAAGTCTTTTGAAGAATTTTAGAGCATAGAGTATCACCATTTTGCTAGATTTTCTTGTAAGTTATGCCATATTTMAATGTCAGTGCTGCTAAAGGAAATGATCCTTGTCTGCAGTTCAATGACATGGTTAATGTCCCTTTCTCATCCGAAGCTTTTGTTGCGGGGGTGGTGGCATATTTCCTAGACAACACACTCCACAAGAAGGAAGCTCAGATAAGGAAAGATAGAGGCAAGCATTGGTGGGACAAGTTCCGGTCTTTCAAAACCGATACAAGAAGCGAGGAATTCTATTCCCTTCCTTTCCGTCTAAACAAATATTTCCCATCTGTTTGAGTAATTCATCGTTGAGGTTGAAGAGTTCATATCAAATCTTGGACCCCTTGTTAGCTCTCAGAACCTGCAAGTTGGGTCTTGCTATTACACCATTTGTTCTTTGACCTTTGTATCTTTCTTACATGCTAAAGAAGTATAAGTAGTCTGACCTTCTGAAAGATGCTTAGAACCTTTGTTTGTTAGTTTTCTTTCTGTAAATCTAATTTAATGCCATATGAACTCGAGATCTCAATTCAGCAAATTAGCTGCTATGAGTTTTTGATTCTTCTTTCCCAACTTATTATACCTGGTTCACAGGTTCTCTGGTTCTACTTCCTGATGAGTATCCATGTTATGTATCTGATTACCAGCTTCAATCACATTCATTTATACATCTAAAACCTTGGGAAGGCCATGGTCTATCGTATCTGAGGACCGAAAGGCTCTAAATTCATCGCTTATTTTCCTTATATTTTTCTAGTGCGGCTGTTAGATAGTCTGTTAGTCTGTGAGAACTGCTTCTGTTTATATTTTGTGCAATAAACTATCTGTAAGACCAAGGAAACCATGAAAGAAGAGTGAGCTGAGAATATGGTATACTTGGAATTCTTCTAGTTCTTGCTGCAAAATGCTTGGAATGAAATCTTGAAACGTGGAAGGTTTAATCTGGAGAATTCGAACTTTTTCTAGCCAATGATACCAGCTTTATCATGAGTAGAAAGTAGTCATAACCGCTACCTTCGCTCGAGTCAGTCCGTACCTGGGACGAGGGCCTTGCAAAACCAATTACAAGTAATGTGTCTGGTTGGCCATCCAATTGAGAAAACTTGGTATTGATAAAATCACGAATTGAACTGTAATGGAGGCATGAACTGCATGACCAGCTGCAGTTCGGCAATCTGGGTGGAAAACTGGTCACTGTCCATCATCTTGGTGTCTAACTGGTTGCCCAAAGCACAGTTCTCAGATTTCTTCCGAGGGACTTCCTTTGTCCTCCCTCTCTTAGATATGAGGAGAAAAAGGAAAGGTGGGAAAACACCAAATTTCTTCTACTCTAGGCGGCTTGGGAAGTCTGGGTTTTCTTATTCATATAACTTTGTTTTTCATGATTTTCATTTACATCTCCTCGTTGCTTTTAGCCTTAAAACAATTTTTGGCTTTCTTTTCCACCTTCCTGTTGCTTTTGGACTTGACGTTTGGGAGATTGAGCCAATAACACTAACTTATTGCATCATCACGGAAGTCATTAATTGAACTTTATCGCAAAGCAAAGTTATAAAGATCAATATATCAAAAGTATGCCACACTATTTTAGCATCATGAAAAGATGGGAATATGTACAGCTGATGACAGTGTATTCGCCTTTATAGACAAAGTTGGATAGATATTGGGGTGGTCTCACGTGCACTTGCACTAAAGATTGCTATTGCTGCAGAAAAAAGTGTGCATCTGGCAGATAAAGTATCGTATTAAAAGTAATTAGTTACCAAAAATTGATTTAGCTGATTATCATCCCCCGATTTTTGTTTATCATATTCAACACGAATTCCAATTCAATTTTGTGGTAGAACTATCATTGCATCGAATTCAGCAAAGACAATTAACAGCTTGAAATATTTAGGAAAAAAACTGTTGATTCGATACAAGATCTCGAGTCAACTCTTGTAATATCACTGTTGAAAAAACTTTGAACCAAATCTTTCACGGAATAAAATTTAACTTTTGCAAATATAACAAAATTAAATTCAAATTAGTCTCATAAAATAAAAATATCGAATAATCCAACACAAAAAAAAAAAAACAAATTCAGCAGAAATGATCCCATTCCAAACTACATCTCGAACCCAAAAGTTCCAATCCGGCTGAGATCTCAAATTTAGAAGTTTCTTAACTTACCAAACAAATTTGAATTTCAAATATTCTAATTTTCCCTCCCTAGAGAACTCTAGTTAAGTTAAAACACAATCCAAATAGAGTTAAGCTAATTGTTACTAGTTAGATTAATGTACATTCCAAAAATATTTGCTACGTATTGGTGCAGCATACCGATGATACATGTACAATTCTTTTAGGACTAGACTGAGCCTAATATATGATAAACCTATGAAGAAAATAGCTAGTTATTGAACAAAAGATATTCTTTATCACTAATACAGATAATCTAAAAGGGATAGGAAACCACGAGCCTCTGAACCACGGACGACAGAGATGTTTTCCTCTGTTTGAATCTATGCATCTGCTCTGGCTTTTATAGACTGCTGTACAGGAAAAGGTCTACTGATGTGTTTGACCATGTGGCGGCGGACCTGGTGGCAGCGACGGCGGCATCCCCGACTGATGACCAAAATTTGGTGCCATGTTTCCCATGTTAGGAGCATTCGGATTTCCAGCCTGGAGCATAAACCGTAGCATGTCAGTTCTAGACACCAGGAAACCATCCAAATCATATAGAACCAAAGCTCAAATCAATGGAGAGCTTGATACATATGAAACTTTTAGACAACTCCTGCTTCTCTGCAGGATCGAAACTGTTAACTAAAACACAACTGACTTGAATGAAAACAACGCAAATTATGGCACTGCCACCAAAAAGTGAAAAGCATTTCATAAAGCGCACAATATATATTAGCATTGTTACATCCGCACAAATTGCAGAACAATAATTAAACTATCGGAATTCCAAATCCAGGTAGAAGCATAAGACCCCCCAAAAGAGAGGACCAAAAACATATAACTCACAAAAGAAGAAGGCTCTAATGTTGGAAGATCGCTACATTCTATCATAGTTGGCTTAGAAGGACACGAAGGAAATGGCAAATTATAAAACAATATACCTGGTAGGGATTAAGGCCTGGCATCATTTGCATCTGGCCAGTCTGTGGTCTGTTGAAGCCACCTCCTGGCGGAAACATTTGGGAGCCACCCGTATTTGAAGAGCCCTGTATATTCATTAAMCCATTTGGAATACCACCAGTTTGTCCACTTCCGGGTGGTCCAGATCCAGAAGGCAAGGGGTTCATGCCCATAAAGTGACCTTGAGGCATTGGAGGCATCATCTGATTCATATTACCTTGCATTACCTGAGAAAAGAGAATTTCAATTGGAAGGCATCCGATGTAATCCAAATCCAAATTCTAAAAGAATTCCTTTCGTTCTGAAATTGTAGCATTATTATGTTGCTAAATAAAGGAAAAGTTTATCCGTCCATTATTTCTATCTTTTTTTTTTCCCTCTCAGTCATCTGCCTGTTATTTAGTTCATAATAAATCCTTCCTCATATGGATTTAAATGGCACCGTCCATCAGCAAATGTAGAAAGGTATGCATCTCAAAAAAAAAAAAAGGGAGTGAAAAAAAGTGCGTCCTACTTATCAAAAGATTGAATAGAAAAGTAGTTAAGAAAAGGATGATACATGAAAGAGGAAGAAATATGAGATACTCACTAGTTTCTAAATTTTGAAAGAAAAAGGTAGAGGGGGGAGGAAGAAAGATAATACCATTTGGCCAGGCATGGACATTCCTGGAACTGAAGAAGGGATGTTTGAGGGCATGTTTAGAGGTTGTAGTTGGGGAGGAGGACGAGGTAGATGAGGATGTGGCAGTAAAGGTTGATGCCCTGAAGGCTGTAGCTGTGGCATATTTGGTGGTGGCATCGGCAGAGAGGACATTTGGTGAGGCATTGACTGATGCTGCTGAACTTGCTGAGCATTTTGTTGATAACCTTGCTGCTGACTGGCTGCTAGGAGAGATGGATGTGGACCAGGTGGGAGAGGAGGAGCTCCTAAAGGCATTGAGGGCTTTTGATCTCCTTGGGCTGATGATGAATCAAGGGATGGAATGGAAAGAGGCATAGCAACTCCAATTCCTGGGATTGTTCCCTCATTTCTCATCAGTCCAGCAGCAAAAGGTCCTGGAGTTGCTGGACCCTCAGTTCCTGGAAAATTGCCAGGCATACGGCCTGCAAGAGCTGTATTTTGCTCACCAAAACCTGCTAAAAAATGCATATATGTCATCTCAAGAAATGATAAAGGCTATTTATGCTCCCATCAGAGATACAATTATGAAAGGATGTAAGGTACAAACTCATACAACAGAAAGATAAACACTGAGCTGAGAGGGGAAGCTATCAAACTAAATATGCTAAGATCCATGCCCTAAAAGTTCATGAACATAAAAAAACTTAAGGCATGCAACAGTTTAGATGGGACTGAACCAAACAAACTAAAAACTTCAGAAGAAATACTGATAAAACCTGTGTTAAATTTCTCACGAGCTGAATCSCCAGGCCTGTTTCTGCACCAGAACTTTGTTGTGTGATCATTGCTTCCACTGCATAAAAAATCAAACCAATCACTAGTCAAAGAACTAAGCTGTAACATAGCCAACTATGAGAAAGATGGTCAATCTGGATATTTTCCGTGCACCGATACAAAGATAACACATGTAAACGAGGGTAAAGCAATGACATAACAAGAAAGAGTCTCACCGAAATCGAGAAAGACCCAAGAATTGTAGGAAAAAATTGTAAAGACAATACTTTGGTAGGACAACACTTTCCACTTAAAATATGCAGCAAAAAATATCAACTGAAGGATGAACTTTGCACCTCAGATGCAATAACAGATTAAAAAAAATCAGTACCTACAGAAGGGTTGAGAAAAGAAAACTTCCTTATGGCTCAGAAACATAGTTTAATGTAAAGGCATTTGTCACAGCACAACTAACCTCTTTCATATGATGAACCTATACTAAATTAAGATAATTTTTATTTTCAAATTGTATCATCACTCTTCATATCCTATTGATTCTTCCACAGAACAAAGCACAAATTTGTACAGATAAATAAATTTTAACTGTTAGTTTGAAGTTTAAATTAGATTTTGGACCAAAACTCATTTGGGCTGCCAAAAAGCCATAAATCATGTTTGTGTTTTAAAATGAAACTTGTAGAAAAACAGAGAATAGGTCACACCTATTCTCCCCTTTCTCATTTGTGGTCGTTGCTCGTTCCGTTCCCCGTCCTCCTACACCATCCCTTCGCGGTCCCTTCTCACCAGCCCAAAACCACCACCCTCTACACCCCAACCCGAGTTTAGAAATTTAAAAAGTAGACCCTCCATCTGAAATTAGAGCTGTTCTTTGGGGATTCCAAATTTCTAAGGGAACATGCAATTGTTGTTTCTAGACYAGTGGATAGTGGGCAAAATTCTCAATAAAGCTCTATAACAAAAAAAATGGTTACTAGATAGGATATCAGGATGTATACAAGGTATGTTCACATAGGACATTTTAGAAAAGCAATTAAATTTTTTATGCTGAGTACTAATGTGACCCTAAATGTGGATACAGAAAATGTAAATTATGGTTGTAAGAAATGGAAAGTGGAGTACATAAAAATCAAACAAGTAGAGAACCGGTTAATTAAATAGAATAATTTTTGTCCAAAGGATATAAACAATAAGCCTTAAAGTTCACTCAAATGATAAAAAATATACTCCCCAGAAATTCCTTGAGGAGGGATAAAGAACACGTCTAGAAAGCCATTAATCCATTAGTTACCCATGGCAAGGTGATAAGCTGGATTGGTAAGAAACTAAGCATCAAGTCCTGATTTCAATCCACATCCCTTCTTGTCTATCTATTGAGAAAAAATAAAAGTTGCCTCTCGATGACCATGTCACTTGACTTTGGCCCCAAGATAAATTTGGTGATTCTTGAGACCATTTAGATAGTTTATGTGTATTCTAAATCCTTCACTCTAAAGATTCTGCATCCTCCCCATCCCCCATAGACACAATCAAARGCAATCTATGAAATGTCGATGAATCTAATTTCCAATCACCATACGTATGAAACTGCCCTTGTTCCAAAGTAGGCATCTCAATTTGAATTGACACAAATTTAGGATAGGACTTTGACCATTTAATATTCTAACTTCATCCCTCATTCGGAAAATGGTAGAATTGTTGATTAACATCAATATAAGTAGCACTTGTGGAGCTTTGGAGAGACAGTAACGGTCCACTAACTCAAAACTTAGGCCTATAATTAGGGAGATGATGGAAATTTAATTAATAAGAATGTTAAATTTAGGAAAGTAAACATACATTTTGGAACATCGAAAAGTTGAAATGAGGATACCCATTTTGAAACAAAGGGCATACTACTTAAGCTTGGATACTAACAAGGCCCTTGCAATTTGAAAACCACTATTAAACAAGGTGGAAAAACAGACTACATACAATGTCAATAATATATGGGCGCCAAATTTTGTCAGTTCAAAGCTGGAACAAATTGACAACGGAGATGATAGGAAATGGTATCAGCTAAAATATATCAAAGGAGATATACATCAGTTATGCAAACAAGTGAAAGTCTCAAACAGCAATGAGACTTTGTAGTGAATTTTACCTGCAAAGAATATATCCAATAGGATGCCAAGCAAGGTCCCAAACACTATTGTCATGGGCATTTGAAATTTCAATCTGAGGAGTTTCATGCCTGCCCATTACAAAATTTTAAAGTAATGATAAGAGAGTTCCAGGAGGGTAATACATAAACAGCACAAGGGCTGAGAAAGAAGACCAAGTTATTGTTCAGATAAATATTAGTATAAGATAGGACCAGAGTACAACCAAAAAATTGTTTATTTCGTTTTTACTCTATTTGTTAATAAGAAGTCATCTAAACATGTCTAGGGAGGATTGTTCAGGAAGTATAGGTGTTGTAAYGAAAAAAATTGCAACTTATAAAACAATAAGAGTGAATTTCTCATTCATAAGTAGCTAAAAGCCATCAGTATCGGTGGCCTATGAAATATTTTCACTAAGTTTCTCATCTATATTTCCCGAAATGTAGGAGAAATGCTTTTGGTCTTGGTTAATAAAAAGTCATTTAAATATGTTTAGGAAGCAGGATTATTTGGAAGTATAGGTATTGTAACAAAAAATTTGCAACTTACAAAACAATAAGAGTGAATTCCTCATTCATAAGTAGCTGAATGCAATCCAGATGGGTGGTCTATGATATATTTTTCCAAAGTTTCTCATTTATATTTCCCAAAATGTAGGACAAATACTTCCATTTCATATTTCCTATATAAGATATGGTACATTTATCTTGTTAAATTCCTCTATCTTTTGTCCATCACTTACCACCCTATTTTGACTCTCTTAAGTAGCATAGTGTGTAAGGCCGGAAAACACACCGGTAATACCTTACTGGTTACCAGTTTTTCCCAACCAGGCAGTTCATCAAAATTAAAAAAACAAACTTAAAATTTCATAAATCTTGTCACAAAAGTATAGCAAAGTTTTCCAAAAATTGCAGAAATCATAAAATGCTTGAATTTATAACGGAAATAATAAAAATGGAGTTGAAAACTATTAAAAGTGAATATTTTAAAATAAAAATAATAAAAAAAGATTAAATAAATACTAAAGAAAAATAAAAATTGGTCGGACTGTTCCGGTTTGAACCGGTTCAATRGTTTTACCATCTCCGATGGGTTTCAATGAAATTATACCGAACTGGACTGGACTTATAGCCGCCAGTTCATGGTCCGAAAAGAAGTCGAGAGAAATGCTTAGAGAGAGGAATGTAAAGTCTGAAACCAAAGGGAAAAAGTTGGTGCTGAAGTAGACACAATAATACAAGATTTGCATGATCCTCATAAACTCAAGTTTATCTGAAAAGTACTTCATATGGAGAATGTCATTTTCAGCAAGCTAATTCTAAATATAATAATATACATTGGGTGAGTGGAAAAACAACTAGAATTATCATAAGTTCATAACATATCAAAATAGGAGAAATCTGTAGAACATAATTCACGATTAGTACRTGAATAAAATAAAAAATCAGAGTCTTAGGAGACAAAGGATCTCATAATAGTTAAGGTATAAGCAGGAAACAAGTTCACAATTTAAAAGGCTCTCAAGACTATATTTGACAAAATTAACTAGAAGAATAATAAAAGAGGAAAAGCAGAGAATTTACCCAATAAGCCAGTGAAAAATTGATCCATCAAAACTCCCACTAACAAAATATTCTTCATGGAAAGGATGCCAAGCCAATGCTATCACCAGAAAATTAAAGAACAAAAAGAGAAGATCAATTTAAGTCTTATTAATAGGTGGACAGCTTAATCTGGTAATTACAGAGAGAACCAAGTAGAAAAGAAATTTCTTAAGGTAAGGCTGCTTTATGATAAGCAGAACAAAAATAGCATGAAGAGAAAAACAAAACATTATTGAAAAGACATTAAGTTGTTGACTTATTCCCACCTTAACTGATATCTTTATTGCTACAATACTGGATCTGATCAAACTAGTGCCGGTGAACTTCCCTTCAAAGCTCAGCACATAATTCTTAAAAGTTAGCCCTAGAAACTCTGTACTCTCTTTTAGGATATCTATAAGAGAATAATGGAGAAGTTTCTTGGAAATTAAGGTGATCTAATTTTGTATGTTAAGTGACAGGAAGTTCTTTTTCCAATGACTTGCTCATCCACTTAAAGGAATATTTTGAACTAATTACTTGCCATGGTTTTATTTCATTATGCAAAAGCAGCTAAGGTTGAGTATGTTGGGATAGATGGCCTAAACCCAAGAGATAAAATATCACTGTTCAAAGAGACAAATAGACAAAGGGGAAATTGGACTCAGTAACAAAGATCTCAATCACATCAATAAAATACAAACTTAGCCATTCTTCATTACATAGGAAATAAATGACTACGTGATGTACAAGCATACCAGTAACATCCTTCCGATGCCCACGAAAAGATTCAAGCTCCTTCATAGCCCTTATGTCATAAAGCTGTAAATGAGAAACAGAACCCCCCACAGTTAGGATCCAAAAGACAAGTAAAATTCCTTTTCTGTTTCAATCTTTATCTTAATGCATCATTGCCAGCCCTTACAATTGCCACAAGAGCTCATGGAAAAGGTAACAGATCTCTAACCTTGATAATTTGATCCTTTGAAGCAGTTAGAACCCAGTTCCCATTTTGATTCCATTTAACGCAAAGCACAGTATTCTTATGTCCATGACTTCAATGCAAAACAAATTATCAACAAAATTTAATATGAAACATAAGTTATCAAGAAAGAGACTGAAAATTAATCAAGTACCAACAAGAACATTACTGACAATGAACAAAGTTCTCTTCCAGATTTTGCATCCCAAAGTTTAACCAAATTGTCTTTCCCACCTAATAGAAGCAAAAGAAAGGGAATCACAATCTAGCTGCAAAAATTCACCAATCTTCAACGAGTAAGTCTAAAGACTGAGGAAAACTATAACACCTGAAACTAATAAAGACTTCGTGGGATGCCAGTCAACACTTTTCACATCCCAACCATGGCCTGCCTGAGTCCAAAAGATAACAAAGATATTTATAGGTTATCACATGCACAATAAGTATTGTGAGAGGAAAAAAAAAAAAAAAAGTTCTGATTACATTCCTGATATCCAGTTAAAATGTATAAAATGTAAATGTCCATAGCCATGAATAACATAATAATCAACAAAGCTTACATTAGTCATTATAACTCTACTTCAAGCCAAACTTTACAAGAAAGCACCAGCTACCCATCATTTTTCTTCAGTAACTACCATTTTATCCCTATGTAATGTTATCTACCCAAAATAAACCATGCAGATAAAAATGATAAACTCTGATTAAGTAGGATGGCTGTCCTTTGTTCCAAGAAAATGAAATTGAACAGGGTTGAGTATAAACTAAAACTAAATAGGACCCGAATTATAAATTGATGCTGAACAGATTAAGGGGGAAGATATGATGGAATCAAACATCCAGAAATTGGGGACAAAGACATTCACCATTTGAAAGATTCAAGGGACATTACCAGATAAAGAGCAATCTTCTTGACACCGAGCAAAGTCCCAAACTTTAACAGTAGTGTCATCAGAACAGGAGCAAAACTTCAAATCGGTCCTGCAGAAGCTGTTCCAAGGAAATTGGATGCCAAATCATGACATTTCTTCGGCAATAATAGCTACATGTTCTGTTACAAATGAAAGGGAGCTAGAATTCCAAGAACTAGATGCTATGGTTGCATAATACCACTCATCTATAACCTAAAATTTTTTTATTAACAAACAATGTCAACTGCAATGGGCCAGAGAGAGGATTAGCAAAGCACTAGAGACAGCAATCACGCCTCTAAATCACTCGAAGAAAATTATTATGTGCAAAGAATAAGTCACCAAGGTCAAACCAAATGCTACCACATCAGATATATTCTCCCGAGTGCAGGAAAAAAGGAGAAGAAACGCAAGCAGAAGATGTTTATGCATAGATTATACGTGAAAACTAAGCATCTAAAACTTAGGGAATTTACATACCTCAGGTCGCGCACTGATTCTTTATGTGCAGATTTATTGGCTTTGACATTGTTCATGTTAGTTTGCCAGTACCTGCCACCAAGTACACATAAACTTAGAAGAAATGTATCAACAGCCAAGATTAAACAGGAAACTCTAGTATACATTGGCCTCAAGATCAATTACTTTATTGTGCCTCCATCRTCACCAGCAACCATCCAAAGATCGTTGTGACTCCATACCATTGACCTAACTGCTTGATCATGGGCCTGCAGGTTCAAAGTGAAAAAGGTACTACTGAAACAAATTTACATTCTGAAATTTGGATAAGGGCATAAAACTTAGCATCTCATACCTGTAGGATCATTTCAAAATTAAATGATTGCCCATTCCAGAGGGTGAATTCACCGCTTTGAGAACCAGTAATGAGCCGCCTCCCATTAGGAGTCCACTTTAAACCAGAAAAATAGCAAGAACAGATTAGAGGAAAGCATACACAAAAGCAATAAGAATAATACAAAAAAAGCGAAAATCAAAAACTTTCTTATGGAGGTACAGTGGACACGATCAAGACCTTTCTACTTAGTTCACAAAGTATTGGTGTGGTACTTTAATTCTTTAGGAGCCGTGAGGGGCTTAACTGAGCCTGGCTCACAGTATCTCCACATGTTTTAGCAACAGCTGCAGACACTTAAAGAGGTTTACATCGTATATAAATTTTGTTATGCCTGCAGATTTCTAATCATTTTTAATGGTTAGAGTGTCTAAAATGTCATTTTGGGAGTTGTACTCCTCATATTTTGGGATTGTACTGTAGAGTTTAGTTCTTTATATTTGGGGAGTTTAGGCTCTATTTGGATTRGACTTTGGGGCAAGGGGAGGAAAAAAAAAAAAATTTCTTAAGTTGGGGAGGCAGAAATTGAAATATTTGAATTTCAAATTTGTTTCTTAAATTTCTTGAGTTAAGAAATCACTTGGATTAGAAAACATGAAATGAATTTTTTCCTAAAAAATCCACTGTTCAACATAATCCAAATTTAAACAAAACATGATTTTGTTTAATTAATCGTTCAAAATCCAAATGGGAGAAGATATATATATCGGTCCAAAGAATAACAAATAATCGATTAATATCATTTGAATAATCGATTATTCAAATGTTTATGAAGAACAAATTCAACTATTCTTTACCCGTTCAATCGATTAYCCAATGCGAAAAGCGATTATGATTATTCCGATAATCGATTAATTATATCCAAATAATCGATTAACTATATCCCATTAATCGATTACGATTACTATAGTTAATCAATTCAATTTTTACTTTTTAAATTTTCTGAATGAAAGGGAAATGTTACTGTAGATTTTTAGTGATGATTGGAGGAAAATTTCTTGGTTTGAGGGTAAGATTTCTTGGTTGAAGGTGTAAAACAAATTTCTTTTTAAACTGGGGGAAAAAATTTCTTGATTGAAAGTGTAAAACAAATGACATTTGAAATTGGGGGAAAAAAATTTTTTGCCCCAAAATATAGTCCAAATAGAGCCTTAATATGGTGAGATTATGTATTTAGTTAATCTTAAGGCAGAAAAATTAGAACAATGAAGTATGTATACCAAAGGTGGCTTCGGACATTATGAGGTCTAAATGGTGGAGTAAGAAAGCTATGATGAAACACATGGACTGCATGCACTCAAGCGGACTCATTATGGATCAAATCGACTCATGAAGTCACGTTAAAGGGCAAGAGTTTCTGGTTTTTTGCTATATCTGTTAATGCCTCTTGGAAATAAAAAAAACATATCTTACAATTAAAGTGAGACCAGGAATCATGTGACAGCTAAAACTGGGCATGGTTTGAACGCATATTTGTGGTATGATTTCTGGTATTGGTATGGGTCAGAAAATCTGCAATCAACTGGAACATATGCAGCTAGGCATACTTGATGTTGCTAAAGTCGATACCATTATTAGGAATAATCGATGATCTTAGCCTAATCTGAGAAGAATGAGTTCTTTGTTGCAACAAACCATCTCTACTGTGGATTATGAATCTGTTCAGGGCTGTGAGGACACTTGGATTTGGCTTCTGAATGGAAATGTATTACTGCATTGTGTGCAGAATGTACCTTGTATGGTGCAGTATAGTTTAACGTAGCTGTTCCCAGACTTGCTTTCTAATTGGCAAAAACAGGTTATATACTATGGATAGATTGAAGAATTGGGGAATAGTTTCAGATAGTTTGTCCCCTCTGCCAAACTTATGATGAATCTTGCCAACACCTATTCATCYAGTGTGAATCCTCGGCCATTGAATGGCTGGCTTTTCAGAAGGAACTTCAATATACGATGGCTTTTGGGGTATTGAACCCGGCAATGAGTTGGTTGTCCAAGAACAGGTGGGTCTTTTGAGACTCAAGTCTGTAAAGTAGCTCCATCTATTGCAATTCACTATATTAGGCAAGAGAGAAATGGGATGAAATTTACTGCACAGAAGCTTGATGCTGTGCAGGTGCTGAGGAGATGCTGAAGGAATTACCAGTTCTTGGAGGAATATACAAAAATCAAAGGATAAATGGTTCTTCAGTTTTAGTTTAGGGGTCACTTACAATGTGTTTGCTTCCTAGATTTAGTTGTTAATTTAGTGAGAATGTTTGTATCGTTCATCTAGTTTCTCTAGAAAATTGTTTCATTCATCAGTAAAATCTTCACTTAACAAAAAAGAAAAAGGAAAAAAAGAGATAATACAAAGTTAACTTGATAATGATCACAACAGAATCCATGTACTTGTAAATAGCAACAAGATTATTCTAGTTGCAATACTCACAGAGAAAGGATCTTAAGGATCGTAAGTGCAAAAAAGGGGCATCTTTTATCCAATAGGAAAGGGCTTGCACCAAGATGTAAGGATGACTTCACCAAACTTGGATATATAAATATAAACAGGTATATATATTTTCTTGATTCGAAATAAAGGATTTTCCTGGAGACCAAAAGCTCTCCTCTAATGCTCTATCCAGAAGGTCCACTACAGTTCTGAAGGAGCTAACTGCTACGCCTTTCAGAAGTTCTCCCACTAAGTTACTTGGAATGACTCACTCCACGATTTTTTAGCACTGATGGAGAAATTAAGGCCAATAATAGGCAATAAATAGTCGAAAAGATTCTCTCACAGAAATAATATATGAGATTCTATAGTAGTTTCTAGCTGATCTATTCCCACAAAAGAGCCCTCACTGGACAAGACATCTAGCTCAGAATTTGGATAGGGGAAAATGGCTCACAAAGAGATTCATACACATAACCAAGCAACAAACTTCTTTCTGGATAAAACCAAGTTATATGTTTTAAGATAAACCAAGAGACAAACTAATCATTCCAGTCACATGCGTATACACTCGTTCATTTGAAAAGCTATACATCAAAATCCCCAGCTGGGCCCCATCACGCATTTTAAGATCAGTCCTAATTAAAAGTGGTCACCCATAAGRAGTAGTCCGTCTAAGCTATCCTGACATGATTAAGAATCTTAAGTTGAACCTAAGCAGATGCTCTCATAACAAAAGTTGCATATTCCCAAACATGATTTTAATCACTTCCTATATCTTTATTGCTAATCTAATCATAAGAACTAGAGATGCAACCCAACAAATGCAAGCGCACAACAGATCAAACATCTAAAGGATCCTGTATCTTGGTAATCTCCCGAAAAAATCATTTCCATGCATCTTTAGCAAAGACCAAATTCATGCTCCAAAGTCAACAAGGGAAAAAGATTGCGGCACTTCCGAGCTAACGAAAGCATCATGCTGTACCTACAAARCACATATCAGTGTCATCCCCTTCTAACACTTATCACCAAGCAAACTGGGCTACAGCCTCAAAGTACACCTTTACATCAACCACATATCACCTTCTAACTAGCTCTACAGTATGAAGGCAAACAATGGAACTTTGATTGTAATGAGGAATGAAGCTATCAACTTTGTGATGCTCAAGAAAACAGGGCTTCATGAAATTAGCAGAGAACATTGACTTTCGTGCCAGGAGCTGCTTTGATGGATAAAAGCGGCTTTCATGATCACTTCTACCGTTTTTATAGAATACAGCTCCAGATAGCAGTTGGCTACATGGGTGGAATTTGTTTTCTTGTTACTGTTTGTATCTCCAGTTTTATCTATRTTCTTTGTTCATCATTACATAGCTTTGAAGATCCATTTTCTTAAGCGCCATTTACTCTAATACTTGTAGCTAAATATAGTTTGTCAAACTAACTAATATTTCAGGTTCTTAAACTTACCTTTCTCTTACAACTCGAAATCCTATCTTCAGGTTCACTTTTCAGATATATGAAGTTCCATTGAAAAAACATAAACTAGTAACACTGCCAACTCCTGTTAGAAAAGTCATATTTTCAAAAGAATGAAATGTACTTCTTCAGAATTTTTCAGAGATACCAGTTTTCAACTTACTGATTCAAAAAGATCTTAACTTCCCCTTCTTGCTCTTTGACTTTGAATGTAAAAAAAAAAAAAAAGGTTTGGAAAGAATCTAAGAAAAATTCCCACAGAAAGGATGCAGAATAGCTATATTTTTGGCATTAAAGGGTGTAAAAACGAATTCAAATGTAATTAGCATCGGGATCAACCTGGATAGGAGTAATGACTGCAAAAGTAAATTAAGAAACTCTTTCTACATATATTTTGTAATTCATGTTATCTTACAATAGGAGTATACAAGAGTCCCTTGATGCACCGTTCGACAAAATCATCTTACACAAGAAAATGGTAGAAGATACAAATTCTGTAATCCATCAAAAATTATTCTTTGGAGGACATGTACATCACCCATACTCAAAGACTTCTTTCACATGAGGTGCTTATTTATTTTAAAGCTATACCCCCAAAAATGATAATGATACTTGGTCCATGAGAAATACAAAACTAGAAAAAGAGACYGTCGAAAGATTCCATGAACTTTGTTCGGAGGCTTCTTAACTGCTTCAAAAGCTCTTCTACTACTTTTAGCAATATGTATGCTGTTTTCAAGTTTCTGTTCTACACCCAATTAGAAGGTTTCCACCTGAAGTACCACTAACAGAAACTTATATTTGAAAGAAAAATATCTGAGCGCAACAATAGGTCCATAATAACACTTCAAATGAATGATTAGGTTCCCAATGTGGATGCCGACCCCACAAACTAGATACTCTAATCGGCAATAATTTTGCAAATACTCAAGATACATAGAACAGGAAAACAACAAGGATAAGACCTGTATTTCAACTTACCAAAACCCGATTAATAGAGCAACGATTTTTGTTCAGAGATGTATGAACAAACTTTGCAGCAAAACTTGTTGATGGATTATCTAAATAGGCCGCAGTGGGCAACATCTGCATCAATAATAGAAAAAGGGAGATGTTACTATGCAAGGAGCTAATGAAATCTAAATTGTTGACAAAACCAGTAAAACAGATATAATGCTCTTCATATTGTCTTCCGAGACAGGTTATCCATTTAATTCACACAGCAAGGAAGTTCAGGAATAAGTTGTTCTCTTTGGTGGATGAGAAATAGGTCTGTCCTAATACACTTCCAGAACTTATGCAGATAAAATCTGGTGGTTTTGGCAAGAGTAAACAAGGAAGCATTCTATTGCAATGCACTTGATCTGCAATTTTTAGGTAGTATGGCAGAAAGGAATAACAGGATTTTTAAAGATCTGTATATGGGCAGATAAAATCTGGTGGTTTTGGCAAGACTAAGCTGCTCAGACATTTAGACAATAGAAAGAAACAAATTGAAAATACTTAAAAAATTGCAAACTGACATCAACTGCTGCAGCTGGGGTAGGTTGCAAGACTGTCCGGTCCCTTGAGTCCCGTTGCCACATTCGAATCTGCACAAAAGCATAAAAACATCACCCCAACTGATAATCAACTCATAACCTTCATCCAAAATGACACAAAGTTTTCAATAAAAGTAGATGCATCTGAATAAGCCATAGCCTCTCATTGGAGAAATGCGAAAACAAAAAGTGGTGCTCTGGTAACTATGTTTTGTTCTGACTTTAATTTAGATTCATGTTAACCATTGCAATCATAATTTTCTAATTCAACTTCTTACGTTGTTGCAAATGAAATTACTTTTTCACCCCTTGTTCTGATATCCATTTTATAATATTTTTCTTCCACTGACATCTCAAGTAGTCATCTATGGGTATAACCATCTCCGATGATTTTCCCTTATGTTATCTTGTACAGGCGCTTCTTTTAATATCTCACCTCCATGATTATATTTTACTTTGTATTAAATCCTAATTTGGTATTTGGRCTTTATTCATATATTCTTTTTCAGTTGTCCAACATTCTTACCATTAAAAGCCRGTCATATACTACCCTATAGAACTTTTTGATAATTCTATTGGCATACGTTGATCACTTAACCCCTCTTGCAATTTTCCATTTTCCCTGACCTAACTTTAGTGGTATAGATGACGTTGTATAAACAATTACTGATCCTAATACTAACAATTGTTCCACCATAGGTAATTCATTTTCACCAAAATAATAAATAAACCCCAAGTCAAGGACAAATAGGATGTACCATTTAAGTTTTCTTCATTACATTTTTTTTTGGGATAGCAATTAGCCCAATGTGGTGTGATTAAATTTGCAATGGTTTAATGGGCTACCTCAACCATAGAGTATAAGAAACCATCTTCTTTTCCCTATTCTCAGTAAATCAGAGGCCAAGTTATCAAAGTAGTGTGTTTTTTTTTTCTCTTTGGCCCGGGGGGTGGGGTGTTTGAAGATTAGCAACTGTCCTACAGTAACTAAAATGAGACATTCAAAAAGCATTAGTTCTCAGAAGAACTGACTAATTGGATTTCTCTACGCTTTATTAGAGAAAATACTATATAATTTCTTCTTTACTAAAAATCAAGTAAGATTATTTCTAGCTAGAACTTCAGTATAATTAACATGATCCAACTTTAATTTTGTATATCGCAAGGGAAGTAGTAGTCCCCCAATCCATTCAATGAACCTCAGTTGCTCACAATATACACATATGCCACACTAAAATTATTTTAAGAACGATTGATTCCGTCATAATTCATCATGTTTCATTGCTGACAAAGATTAAGCTTTTTTTTACATATAGAATGCATTTGCTCATTATACAAATTTTTCTCAATTCTCATGTTATCAATTTTGGTAATAATTTTCGTTCTTATTATAATTTGTGGATTCTACTTTGTCATCTTTAGCATATATATAATTTACAAATATATTCCTAGTAAACTACACAAGAGTTTCATAAAGGCTTTTGAGACAGAAGAAAATTCAATCCAAACAAGCATCAAAGAAATAACATCATAAATAAAAGAGATAGTTTTTTGTCATGTTAAATCATAATACATCATGTTAAATCATAATACATCACATACCTCAAGTTTAAAAACAAATGACACTTTTATGCTTATTTAAGACACTTTGAATATAAATCAAGAAATGTATTTAATACAACAATAATTTTTTACATACAGCATTCTTTTACTTGCTCACTATTAACAATGATTCTCAAGTATGGTTATGATTTACAAGAAACAAGAACAATTGAAGCAATACCACCTAAGCATATGGTTATATTAAAAGAATGAACTTACAGCAGTAATTACCTGCATATATCGCACRACAGTGCTGGTATAGTCAACAGCTCTTCTTTGCCCAATCTTCCTCATTCGTTTTGCAGCAAAACTGTCAGCATGAGCTGCAGAATTGAAACGAGTCAAAATAGAAGAACTAGTTGCAGTTTCATACTTTGATTCTAACTATGAGTACTCAATTTCAGAAAAACCAGAAACTGAAGTTTCATCTGCTGGAACTCATTTTTCGGGTTCTTCGTAGAACTTCTACTGTGATGAAAGTATTACATATATCAAGCTCATTAGCAGATCATGTACGTGAAAGACTTCATTGAACAAATTTTTTGCATTGCCAGCAACCATAAATACATGGGATCTACAGTACCAGTTCTGGTAGTTCCACAGAAAAGCTTCAGCAGCTACAGTCTATCATGCTAAGCGTTATGCGAATATAATGTAAAACACCTAAGAATCAAAGCTAACGGTACTAGAACAAGTAATTCCTAAAAGACACAATAATCATTACTTTCCTAAAGCAACATCCAAATACTATCAAACAATAAAACGTAATTAAACAAAAGACTCTATAACTGAATCTCTACGAGTTCCTCAAGTTACCTAAATGATCAAAATATTCTTGACACCTAAAAACTCTAAAAGCAGACTCAACAAAAATCTAAATCCATATTATATGCCATTATGCTTTCCTCTAGCATATACCAGAGAACCCATACCCATCTCTGTAATTCACAATTCGTTTGCACATGGTTACTTAATCCACCGGAAAGCAATTCTCCAGAACAAGGATATTGTAAATTTTTGCTAATTAAATAGTTTCGGAGAGAGGGAAAACTAAACCAAAACCGAATATGAGAATTAGAACTGGCAGGGAAAAAATCAACTACTCCCAAAACTCAACAAATTAAATAAAAAAGTTGGGAACACTTCTAAATTTATTTCTAAAGTTCACCTCGATTAGAGTCCTATGTTTTATAGGCAGTATATATTGGTCGTTTCTAATTTGCGAATCAACGTCAATCAATCAAATAAATTACACAAGCCCCCACCAAACCTGCATTTTTCAGTTTTTATCAAATTCACAAAATTTCATTTAATAAATTAATAATAACACGAGAGAGCTTCACGAAAAAAGAGCTTACAGTCATAAGGGGGGTGAGGGTGCATATTAGGGGGCTGAGCTGGATGGTGGTGATAATCGGGAGGAGGCGGAGCATTGAGAGTGGTGGAAGAAGCAGAAGGCTGCCGCATCATCTGCGGCGGGCCTGGGGGAAGCTGGGGGGCCCTCCCGAAGTCCCCACCTTGCGGCTGGTGAAGCTGGTGTTGCGGGTGTTGCTGGTGTTGTTGTTGTTGCTGCTGTTGTTGGTGCGGGTGGGGGTAAGAATGTGGGTGTGGCTGTTGGTGTTGGAGATGATGCGGCGGCGGCGGTGGACCAGGCGGTAATGGTGGTCCGGGCGGGTGCTGCTGCTGCTGAGGATCTCCGGGATACATCATTGATAATTACAATGGTGAATGCGTGAGAGAATTGCAATCCCTGGAATAATAAACCCTAGAGATGAGAAAGGGGAACTGAATTCAGCGGGAAGAGGTTAGGGTTTTAGATATTCTTTAGGACATAGGGCATGGGGTTTTTGAGAGCTATTGCTGAGGCAAAGAGGGAAGAATTTCGAAAATGAATTTATCTCCAGTTATCTACCTTCTCTCTAACGCGCCTAGGCTGAAAATAATATCTTTAAAAATAGTTTGTTTTAAACTAAATAATATTTTTTATTGTAAATTATATCAATAAATAAAAGTTGAAATTAATTTTTTCGTTCTTTAAAGCTCTTTAAGTATTAATATGATATTTGTATTGTAGTTTGGGAAAAAGATATTATTCATTTTGTCTTATTTGATAATGATTCTAGGGTAATATTGATAGTAGTTGAGAAACCTGAGGTCGCGTTCTTTTTATTTCTCTTTACATCACTAATCTTGATACTTTAATAAGTAGTTTTGTGCGTCTTTGTCTCATCTTTAGTAGGTTACCTTACTATTATTTACGTAAATCTCTGATGAAGAGAAGCGGTGACACTCGGTGGATTCGACTTGAAATTTACAAAACACCTCTTTTGGTTGGCATTTTTTGGCTTTTGTTTGTTCTTTTCTTTTTCTTTTTATTATACTATCTTTTTTTGCTTTCTGCTGCTTTGGTTGCTATCTTAGGCAAGATCAAACTTTTGAAGTTTCGACTTCAAGACATGGATGAAAGTTCTACTTCAAGTTAAAGAAGCCAAGGAGGGGCTTCTTTTTAAATCAGACGCCAAAGAGGAGCTTCGATTTCAAGCTAGACAGCAAGAAAGGAAGGGCTTCGACTTCAAATCATGAAATACCAACTTGGCGAGAGGAGAGACTTCAATTTCAAGTCATAGACCACCAACTTGGAGCGAGAATAGGCTTTGATTTGAAGCCATGAAGCACCAACTTGGAGGGAGGAGAGTCCATTTACACTAGCGCAACAAGGTCATTGACTTTGAAAGTTTTGAATTTAAGCCTTGAYTTTCTTCGAGATCCCCATTTTCTATAGGGGGAGGGTCAATTTACATAATCACTACGAAGGACATTGACTTTGAAGGCTCCGACTTTAAGTTTTGGATTTCTTTGAGGTCTCAATTTTCTATAGRAGGAGGATCGATTTACACAATCACTAYGAAGGACATGATTTTGAAGGCTTCGACTTTAAGTCTTAGATTTCTTCTAAGTCCCAATTTTTGCGGGAGTGTCTCGATTTCAAACTATTGCTGGACTTTTGACTTTAAATGATCTACTAAAGATTTGACTCTGCTATAAGAAGCAAAAAAAAATGATATATTATCGAAGATATAACTGAACTTAGATGTTTTTCTAAGGTGCCTACGTATCTAAAGAAGAAATCAAGTCAAACATAGTTCAACTTTACATAATTTGAACTTATAGTTTAAGCTCGTGCAATTGAAAAGCAATTTGAAGTTTTATAGTTAGTTTTAACTCTTATCAAGGAGCATGTGCAATTTAGATTCGTACACTATGAGCATCTTGAATTTTTTTACGACATATTCAGATAGTTTTAACTCTTATCAAGGAGTAACGTGCAGTTTAGGCTCGTACACTAACGAGTGATTTGAACCTTTGTTGAAGCATTTAGAAGTTTTTAACTCTTATCAAGGAGTAACGTGCAGTTTAGGCTCGTACACTAACGAGTGATTTGAACTTTTGTTGAAGTATTTAGARGCTTTTAACTCTTATCAAGGAGTAACGTGCAATTTAGGCTCGTACATTAGTAGACAGAATCACATACGCAATAAAGCTTCACTTATGCAAGTATACACGGTCCACAAGTAATATAGAGTGAATAAAAGTATCGTTCTACAATGGTTGTTGGTTCAAAAGTGATTGTTTAAGTTCCTAATAAAATCAATAGTTATTGATTGTCATGAAAATAAAGTAAAAAATAATCTAAATTTTTCTAATTATAAGGATTAGGAAAAAACCACAGGCAATCGCACAAATGAGATGATCAAGATCTTAAAGTGAATTAGAGTTAAGRATTCCCAATGTGCTAATGTCCAAGAAGTCAAAACATCAATGCTGCACCACRGYTGTATCAGTGACGATCAGTAAAATGCTATAACAAAGGTTTAGCTATAGTAGAAACACAAATCGAGATAGAAAATGACCTCATCCTTTTAGTTTATTGGTCTTTGTTCATATTTCACTAAATCGTTCTACCTGTCAGAGTTACTTAGCTTAAGGAACTCGAATAAAGTTCAAGTCTCATATCATTTTATTGGTGAAATATAAATGTCTCCAATATTCTATGATATCTTAAACCTTATCGCAAGAAAACCAAATCCACATCTATTCAAGTTTTTCACCTCTTTTCCTACCTTTTGGAGTTTAAGAAGCTCACACAAATACTATTCATGACCAATAAAATAGTGAATGTAAATAATATATAACCTTGATAAAGCATTCATAAAGAGCAAACATTACTCAAATCATTCAAATAGACATTAAATACAAAGGTTTATCAAAACTCTAAATTATAGGAAGTTAGTTCATGTTCTTGGATGAAGTGAAATAAAAGATATGAAAGATTGACATATTGAAAATGCATCTCAAAATAAGAGAAGGAGAAACAAAGCCTAAAGAGGTTGATGAAGTCCAATGGTGAAGGCTTTCTTGAAGTATTCTTCTTTTTCTTCTTCCAAACTTCCCTCTTTTTGCTTCCTTTCTCTCTCCTCTTTTCTCTCTCTTTCGTTTTTACTAATGCCCGAATGAATTCTCCTCATCCTTTCCCCTTCTTTCGTCTCCTAAAGCTTTCTTTGGAAGTTTGGTAAAAATGTGTCATAGACAACTTTTTACTTTTTACTTTTTATTTTAACTTTTGCTTTTCACCTTTTATTTTTTGGCTCCATAAATGATTATCTTTTTTTTTCAATGATGACTTTTTTTTCCTTCTTTGACTTTCTTTCTGTGAATAAAATATTTTCTTTTGCTCGTGATACTCAGTGCTGCAGTATTACATTTCTAAACCATTGCTTTCCATTGTAACAACATTGAACAAGTGTTCACTTGTTCATCAATTGACCTTCTATTTTACTTATAAAATCTCTTTTTCCTGCAAAATAAAGTATAATACCTTAGTAATTACACATGAATTCTATAATTTCACACTATTGCATAAAATAAAGTCACTTAATTAAATTTAAGCAATATCTGAGGTAAAATAGTACAAAATAGTACTTCATCATATTAAAAAAGGTGAAAACATGCACATAATCACTAGTAAAATCAATGGGTTTTCACCTACATTATACACGAAGGGGTAATTTGAATTTTTTGTAGACGTTGAATCTGGCTTCAATTTATGATTAAAGGTTGCCTCCACTCTGAAATCTCAGCTTCTTCTCATATTTGGTTGATTATTTGATATGAATTCCTCGACTTTGATTAGTAAGGATACTTCTTTCCATATTATGAGCACAGGTAGCTAATTTTTTAAAAGTTTTTGATTGAATGCCTTTAAGGATATATTGATGCCCCATTGCATACTTTGAATACACATCTCAATTGAAGAAGTCTCACAAAGTTGGTCTCTACAATTTAGACTTAAATTCCTCCATTGATTGAGGAATTCAATGACAGTTAATCATTCGACAGTCGAATTCGGCTTAATCGAGCATGCTAACAGTTTTTCTAGTGTTGTAAATTCGATTCAAGAAATCCTGCTCAAATTGACTCCAACTTTTGAATGATCTAGGAGCAATATCCGTATACCAATCAAAAGTATTACCTTTAAGGGATCTAACAAACTACTTGACAAAAAGATCGCCTTCAGTACATGCATTGTTGCATGTTTTAACAAAGTGGGCTATATGATGTTTTGGATTTCCTTTCATATCAAATTGTTAAAGCTTGGTAGGTTGATAACCAATTAGCATTTGAAGACGACATATCCTTGGAGTATGTGGTTTGGTGTACCTTGAGAAGATTTGGTGCTTCCTCCGTGACTTTCTTCAATTATTTTCATAGTAACATTCTTTAGGTGATTTATTAAGATCAATCCATCGAAAGAAAATTGGATGTTTTGTACTTCCATTGTAGTTTCGGGCCTAGCTTTGGATTGACATTGTATTTGAACAACCTTAGCAGATTCAACATTATTTGCAGCTTCTAGTTGTTTTGGAGCAATTTGACTTRTTTCTGTAGTACCATCAAGACGATTCAACAATCGAGAGTGATGTCTCATTGTTGGGAAATTTCTRTAAGTCCTTGCACCAATATGGCCAAAATTTTAATTTGTTCTTCAATTGTGGCAGTATCGATCATCATAACGGATACAATAAATGAAGTTGTAGTGAAATCTTCATGATAGAACTCTCCCAATTGCCAATCTTCTTGGCGAACAACAGTTGCAGAGTTTGCAAAAGATTCACAATCATCTTGTGTGGATGTTTGTGACTTGGTTCTAGCATTCAACAAGGACATGRTCATTCTTATGGTAAAGTCGACGCCCATTTTTTCTTCTTGTAGAGGAACATCCATGAACATAAGGTTGAAGTACTTGTACATGAACATGGGGTTTGAGTATTCGTACATCTGATCATTTGAGAAGTACTCCTCCCCTTTTTTTCCAGCATTAGATAGCGCTTTATCTGCGTCACAAGTATTGCATATGTGGTTGACATGGTTGATTTAGTAGCAATACCAATCGTTGCAGATCTAGAGGGGGTACATTTCAGGATGTTGTTCTGGGGGCCATTTGATGAATTTGATTTGACTTGATTTGAAGACAAGAGATGAACGACAGAGAATTATCCCACTGGACATGTCAAAATTTATGTACACGAATCTCTCATCAGTAAAGTAATAAAAAAAAAATAAAAGGATGCAGAATAAGTGCATTAATCTTATAACTTGATAAAATAAGTGTTACGATCTTTCAAATATTTTTGTGGCAATAACTTAGTCAATTGATTCTTCTCTTGAAATTTTTTGAGAACTTCGTAACTTGATCCCGGGATTTAGACTCTTTCAAATCTTTCGAGGGCTTCGTAGCTTAATCTCAGGATTTGGACTATTTTAGAGTTTTCAAGGGTTTTGCAGTTTGATTTCGAAACTTGGGCTCTTTGAGAGTTGTTAAGGGCTTCAGAGTTTGATCTCGAAATTTAAGCTTTTCGCAACTTGAATTTTTGGTCCTCAAATGTGAATTTCTGGACCATTTACTTTTGTGCTTTGACATCTATATATAGGCAAAGCGAATTGATTTGATTGGTCGAAGTCGCATTTAGAAGCAATGTGATAGTACTTGATTTGCCAAGCTCCATCCTTAATTTTCATTGGTTGAACATTGTCATCTTTGATACATATCACTATTTCATTGGTCGAGGTATCATATATCCCCCAATTTAATGAGAATATTTAAAATTTAACTTTTAATTATTTAAAAAGATTATGAAAATATAATTTAATAAAATTTTATATCTACAACTACCATAGTAGCTGCATTTATAAGAGTAGAAATCGGAGTGGGTCCTTCCATAGCACTAGGTAACCATACATGAACCGAAAAATTGTGCAGAGGATCAAAATATATACAAGTCGTGCTCTGATTAATTGATAGGAGTATATAGCAGGAAATGTAGTAATAAAGTGAACTAGACGATCATTAATTCCTAAATGATACCTTATTTTTTGTATTTAATTTTGTGTAGAACTTATACTAATTGATTAACATTACTTATAATTTAATTTATAAATATATCAATTAAAGATAGTCAAAATAAATTTATATCAAAATTTAAATATAATATATTTTCTAATAAATGAAAAATTAAATACATTTTAATAAATTTAAAAGTAATCGTATAAAATAAAATACTGAAAATATTTTCGAAAATCAAAATTCTGAAAGCAGCCCAATGGTCTTGATTCCATTTTGGGCCAAGAAATCTTTTCTTTTTGGACAATTGTTAACCCAAGAAAAGTTCTCTTTATAAAATAATTAATTCTTTTTATTTTACTTCTGCAATAAAAAAAATAATTTTCATCCAGCAAATTTCTCCAAAATGTTCACTACACTGCATCTTATACAATTTGGATAATAGGGAGAAATATTCAATAATCGATTAATTAGATTAGTCCTAATCAATTGTAAGTAYTAAATTTATATATTATTCATAAAAGGGGAAAAAAAAACCTATGATCATCAATTATTTCAAGAATAGATTATTTAAAATTTTATTTTAACTCATCAATCACCAAACCAACTTCCAATCGAGATGGCACATTAAGGCAAAAAAAAATTAATTTTATAAATAAATTTAAATTTAAAAATCTTAAAAATTTTTCGCATTCTTGAACCAATAATTGACTGAATTTGTCCTCCATGAAGTAAAATTAAAGAGACTAGTAAGTTCATCTCCATCCATAGGAAAGAGAGAAGGGTTAGGGAAAAAGGTAAGATTATATAAGGTAATGTTAAATGGTTCAATATTGAGCCAAAAAATACGAATCAATTGTTAAAAGACGAAGTTAGTCTTGTGTCTTACTTAGATTTTATATAGAAAATTTATGAAAAATCGTATATAATAAAGAGAYTGCTTTATTATTTCACCATCATTTAATCATATTTCTATTTCAATATCGAGCAATACGAGACTACTCAATTAGATAAAATTATACCTATATTCTAGCGGGTATTACCTTTTGTGAACTTTTAGTTATTATTGATGAAGTGATCAAATCAGAGACTAGTGAATTTCCAAGAGAATTTTGCTGGAAGTTGTAAAAGGTAAAAAGGACTTGGATGGCTGATCCAATCTTCTCAAATACTAGTCCGACTTGGMGATGCTTATAAATCTAAAGGCTGATTCCCTTTGCYTTACCTTCACACGTGCTTCACTCTCCAATTCGTGAATCACAAGTTAAATAATTTCACTTTAAATTATTATTTCAAAAACGAGATTAACCAATAGTAAAAGAGTAATTCAGTCRAAAAGTGTATCGAATAATGAAAGGGTCATGATTCTTATTAAACGTTCAATTTTATTTAATAAATATTCGATAAAATTTACTTTTTTAATAATATCCGAATATGACTAATATCTCATTCTTATGTTAAAAAGCACACAAATTATAGTTTATATTTTGGTGGGTGGGTTTTTTTTAATTTATAATTTTAATCCTTACAAGATTCATGGCTGAATCAAACCTCACGTGGAGAAGTTTGGAGAGCCATAACCAAATCAGGAGACAGAAAATTAATATATTAAATCCCTCTAAAAATTGAGAAAAGAGAAAAGGGCAAGAGTCAACATATCAATTAATTAATTAATGAAGCGACATTTTTTTTTTTTGGATTTTGTTGAATAAAAAGAGACATAACATTAATAGAAAAGAAATATATATATGATGTGTATGTAAATAAAGTTTCATTTGATTAAAAGTGGGGATGATCATGAATTTATGAATATGAAAAATATTTTCGTTGATATAAAACCTTTTTGAGTAAAGTATAAAAATAAAATCACGCAAGTTTAGGTCCAGAATAAATAATATCCTATGCATGTGGAAAAAAGTAGGGTCATTAATCCGAACGAACAAGTGATATCAAAGCTATGCATCTGACTTARCTAAGTTAAAGAAATCATTCAAATGCCAAATGGAAACGGTGACCGCGGTTAATTTGTGATAGGATCCGTGGTTAAATGCTTTCAATATAGGCGATAATTTATTGTTTCACRTAAATGCGGTGAACATGAGTAGTTGACTTGATGGATCAAGGTCTTCCCACTAAAAAGGAGATGACATATGGATGATCGATTGAGTGAAAACTTAATAGTACTTTGTTCGAAAAGAGGATTGTTAGGTGTGCAAAACAAAGTTCCATTGACTAGAAGTGGGAATGATAAGGAGTTTATAAATATGACAAGATCTCTATTTGTATGAGACCTTATGGAAAAAATTTAAAAGCAAATYTATGCGAGTCGAGATTTAAAGTGAACAAATATCATATTAGTATAGTATGGAGAAAGTGATATCAACCATTAGAAAAATTAATCCGAGCTCTTTAATGAAGAAAGATCTAACTCAAAATCTTTTAAACATGATGCCATAATCAAAAATCAAAAATAAAATCTTATTTTGACCTAATAATTTCACTTTTATGTTCAAAAGGTGTTCTGTTAAGAGCATTAATTTGGAGGTAGTGACCTTTGGACCTACAAAATATATTCCTCCCAAAAACACAAAGTCATGACATAAGAAGTGGAAGCCAATCTTACATACAATTCTTGTTAGAAAATCATGTAAATAAGTCGACATTGATGTTTGACTAACATCAATGGCCGTGGTTGTACTATTCTACTCATAGAAAAACTCAAAATCTAATTCAAAAGGATTYGGTGATATCAAAATTAAAACTCTTTAGGCTTTGAACTTACTATTAATTGAAGAATTATCAAATTGAATTGATCCTCACCTCTCATAACTCAACTATTTAGGATTTCCCTCTTCCCTCCCTCAAAAAGAGAAAAGATAAAGAAATTTAATAACTTTATGAGAAATTTCGAAAATACTTCACAAAATTATGTTATATGCATTAATAAATATAATTTTGAAGCGAAAAAATATGCAATTAATTTAATGAGTTAGAAAATTTCGAGATTTAGAAATTTTTAATTTTCCCAAACCAACCACCACCTACTTGGTGGCATTCAAATTGTAGTTGTGACCACCAAACTTGAAGTAGAAGCCATATTTTGGACCAGAGAGAGAATAAAAATAGTAAAATTTAAGATAAAATGAGATATGTCTTACCAACCAGTCGACATGGTTCCTTAAAAAAATCTATAGTTACCATGGTGATATGCTTTTCCATTACGAAATCTTCTCAAGAATTTCAGACAATGAAGTTGGAGTTCGCATTAGTTTTTGATGGGGCTTTTTGTTTCTTATTTTCTTTTTTGTTCTTTTGTGGATAAAGTATATTACAATCGAGATATTCTAATCATTAAAAAAAGACTAATTAGGATTGATTTTTCCTTCTTTTTCATTCTCGTTCACTCTTCGATGAAAATCAAATAGATTTTTTTTACTAACTAAAATTTCTCCTTTCCCCTCTCTTCCCTTCTCGAGCTCAATCATTTAAATCCAACGCCTCAATCCATTTCTTCTCGTTTGCAGACAATAGATCATATAAAGTTAACATTTATCCAATAATTTGRAATAGTTAGTAAATGGACTGTTAAGTTAAAGCGAGGTTTAATAATCGATACTTACTTGTGACGTTACGTCAAAAGAGTTCTGGATTTGACCTTTCTCCGAGTAAGATTCAAATTTCGTTGACGCAATTCGAATCAAATTTGAATAAGTCTCGTTAGTATAAAAATACGGAGTACGAATAGAAAAAAAAAAAAAAATCATATGAAGTGGTGGAAAGCAAGGAGATCTCGATATATAGTACAGATCGTGATCTTTTAATTTAATGAGGTAGATACATCTTGTGACAAAATAATAGTCGTCATAGAGAAAAAAGAAATGGACCACCATGACTTGTCATTCGTCTGATCTGAAGACAAAATCCTCTGATTGTTCATCCCACCACTTCTCTGATCTCCTTGTTCTCTTCTTTTGGGTTCTAAAGGAAACCTCCCCATCTGTACAAATTGTTTGTTTTCCCATTTCTAACCACCTCATATTAGGGCATCCTATGGCATAATGGTGGCCATAAACCTCTACCTCTATTGATTAAAGAAGCCCTTTTCGGGGATTTGGATTTTAGGAAACTCTAGTTTTTCTTTTTCTTTTTCAATTTTCATCTCCAAATCTACCTCGTAAAATTTCTTCAGTTCATTTTGCGACATATTAAAAATTTTATAGATTATAGTTTAGATTAAACGAAGATGCTTAAATATGAAAGTGTACTATTACACGTTATATTTTATCAAGATATATCGTACAAATAAGTATATATATTTTTCTCTTTTGGGATTATATATGTATACTTATTATTGGTTTTCACTTTGGATCTGATTAGATCGTTTGTAATATGGCGGTGATTCGGTTAAAAGTATCATAATTAGGCGATATATTCAGAGTTAGAAAACAAATTAATCTATCAATCAAGTTAAAATTTAGTTTCGTACCTCGTAAATAAGAGTCTTGTGTTTGAGTTTTGTGAACGAAACAAATAATGTTGAATGAGTTTTATCCATTTTATAAATCTTTTTCAACTAAAATTTGAAGTAATTGGAGCCTAAATATTTCTGAATACTAGACGGATCAAAGCAAAGAAAAATTCTTGGTACGTATTGGTTGGTTTCTTTATTTAGTAATGCTTTTACCCTACAGTCGAACTTGTTTCCCTTTTTGGAGGGTTCTTCCCCGGGGGTGGTTGAGTCATAGGTTAGGGGCTTCGAGTTGTAGGGGTTTGGAATTTTCTTTTTAATATTTTTAGAATATGAAAATTGAAAGAATTTTAACGGGATAGTTTTCTTTATGCTAGATACATACCTTAAAAGTCCAGAAATATTAATTATCAAATTTAATAATGTGATTATAGTTCTGTCTATTTTCTTTATGGGTTTTAATTACTTAATTAGCATTATATGTAATAATGCAATTAATTATAATTTATTCTTTAAAAGACGATATGTTCGTCATTTGATTACACGGGACGATTAACGTTTCGAAATCAATCTTTTTAGATTTATAAGATCGCTGTCTAATAATATTAACACGATACATTCTTTATTCCATATTTAAGAGGGGATAATTACGATTTCAAAACTAGTATTTTATAAAAAAWTTATATGTATTGTATTAAAAAATTGTCAATACACATATACGTTATACAGATTTATATGACCTATTCACTCGATGTCTTCACTTGGGTGAGATTAATTCGATTTATATTGGAATTGCGTTCATAAAAGTCTTACTTTTACTCGAATGGATACTTGATTTAAAAATCTTTCAATATAAAATAATAAATAGAGGTGAAACACAAACATTCRCTTTGATTTAACRATTTGTATATCAATTATTTCAAATAAATGGATTAAAATTAAAAAACGAATTTAAATCATGCCATAATTAGTTAAAACATATGAGCTTCTAATCGTGCTGGTTAGCTCACGAACATCAATCATTTTTTCAACTAATCTCTGATTCTATTATTTTTAGCATTCCCTATGAAAAGAACGATCAAGAGCATGACTCGAAATGCAGTCACAAAATTCATAAAATAAAACACACATTTTCATTTGTCGATCTAAAAATGTACTGAAAACGTTGAGAACTGTTTGTTTTTTCACTTTCTGTTCCATTTTCAGGAAGCAAAATAAAGAAAGAGTCAGAAGATGTTGTGCACAAAGGGGTTCATGACGACGACGTATCAAGTGAGTTTGTGATGACAAGAAATAAAGCTGGAAATGGGTCTCATCTCTTACGTATGTTTGCCTAGTAAAAAAGAGACGTTCCTTTTTCATTTGTCCGAATGCTCGAAAGGTGAAATGAGTGCCCAACCTTTCACACGCGACAGCCACTTATTGCCCTTTGTGTGTGCATGCCCTCTCTCTATTTGTGTGTCCTTTTGCATCCCTAAGGATTGGGATGAAATCCTAACTATATATTTGGATTCAGATACATCGGTATACTGACTATATTGATGAATTATGTAAAGTTTTAGAACCAACTTTTGAAATTCTTGGGGAGGGTCAGAGAGCTGTGGATCTCCGCTTTCCCAACGCTCTTATCGTCTTTTTAAATTTAAGAGATTGAAACGTATATACGTTTGTCTATTAAAAAGATAATTGGTAGATTCGTAATTGTATTACAATAGCAATAGTGAATAAGCTCTATAGGATAGGGTTGTTAGGAGGGATTAGGTGAGCAGCGAGGATTGTTTGTTTGAGTAATTTTTGTAGGGGAGGCGAAGTAGAGGTCATGTTCAAGAGCGTGCAATGTGAATGGTGATCATATGAATGTGATGTTCTTGAAGGAGAAATAGGAATGTGGCATGAAAAATCATACTTCCTATAGTGAAGTTGACATGTGCATTTGGACACAGTCCATGGAGTCAACAATGAATGATCAAGATTCTATTGGGAGGCTATGGACAATATTATTTGTTTTATGTCAGGGGATGGGTAATTCGGTATAGTTAATAAGTGTATTGTTAAATTAAAGTGGTATTTTATATTATCACGATAAAATGATTATATTTTTTTCTAATTAAGAGTCAAATTTCGTAAATATAACATAAGTCGAATCTGATTAATCATACCCGTTTGGGAATATTGAGTTTAAAAAAAATTAAGGATGAAAAAGAAAGAAAGAAAGCATAACTATRATTATTTCTATATTTCGATATGAGGAAATAGTGAGGGAGAAACCATCGAATTTCCAATATATAATTAATCAATTGAACATTTTTCCTTGAATTTTGAAAAATTCAAGTTTTTGGTCTAAATTGGCGCGTGGTTCCATTTGCTTCGGAAGGGCGCGTAGCCAAATGATGATTACTTATTATCCTTAAGAAAGAAAGAATTACGTGGAAATGTGACGTCAAACATGCAAGAAATAGAATTATTAACACGTGCTCGTGAGTTAGCATCCCTAAGTAGCTCTTGCCCAAAAGAATCACCGTCCAAGCGCTTCTTTAGTTGGTAATTTTTTTTTTTTTTCCCACTAGATCGATAACTTCGTTAGATAGATATTGATTTATCTTTTTTTAATATAATTCTTTTAAAAAGAACAAAGAAAATAAAAGTCACACATGTCCAAATAAAAAGAATTTAGAGTCTGAATGGTGTTCCTGTATTTTATAAGTGATTATTATTAAACTATTAAAATTAAAATTTTTATATATATTTGTTTCATTTTTTTCTTTTTCTTGTGAAACTCTTGATGCAATAAAGGGAAAAATATAAGTAAAAGAGGAAAGAAAAGACAAGAAAAGGAAAGATTCTTTATGGCAATGAGGTGAAAAATCTGGTGTGGTCCGACATTCTCTGTCATCTCAAGGCCACCCACTCATTGTTCTCAAAGTCTCACCAATTTTGCTGCAAAAGTAACCCCACAAATTCCATGCTGCTGTAACATGACAGACAACAACCCTCACTTCCATTTTTACCGTGGGCTGCACACCCAATCTTATCTCCTTAAAATCTTGCAATCCTAAAATAACAATAATCACTTGCCAATATAACAGTTTTATAGCAGAAAGAACACTTTTTCAGTATTCTTTGCCCCCTGCCCTCTTTATTTCCTCTTTCTCCAAAGGGTAGGGTGCTGTGTAGGTGGGGTGTGGGGGCGGGAGTTGGGGTAAGGGGATTTTATAGCTCTTTGGTTAGATTGGAGCTATATAAAGGGCTGCAGTAGTCAAGCTTCTTCCTCTCTGCTCATCTTTGATTCCCCTAAACAAGTTTAAAGGAAGAATCAAGATTTTGAGGGATGGGGAATTGCCAAGCTATTGATAATGCAACATTACTCGTACAGCATCCAAATGGTAGAGTTGACAAGCTGTACTGCTCTGTCACTGCCGGTGAAATTATGAAGATGAATCCTGGCCACTATGTTGCTCTTCTTCTCACCACCACCTTATGCCCCTCCAACTCAGCCACCAGCACCAACAAGACCACTACCACCCCCAAAGCTGCAGCAAACAACAATAGTAGTACCACCAAGGATAAGAGCAACGTTCCAGTTAGGATTACAAGAATTAAGCTACTTAGACCAACTGATACATTAGTTCTCGGACATGTTTATAGACTCATTACCACTCAAGGTTGGTTTATCATTTCTTTTTTTTTTTTTGGCTCTTGTTCTCTCTTCATAAACCTAAAAGAATTGTTCTGTTTTTATGTATAGTTTCAAATATATGTTAATTAACGTTTGTATGGTTTCTGGATTCTAGAGGTGATGAAAGGGTTGTGGGCTAAGAAGTATGCAAAGAAGAAGCAGCAACTAGACTCAGCTGAGAAGCAAGAAAGGTTGACAGCACAAGAGATTGCTGATCTTGAGGCAGCAATTAGGAAATATCAAATGGAGAAGACCAACCAATTAGAGAAGAACAACCAGGTGAATTTCTGCATACTCTTTGTTTCTCCTTTTCCTTTGGTATCGAGGGGTTGGCTGGGTTCTCCAAAGAAAAATTATGGAGTTACTTCCTCTGCAAAATATGCCTATCATTTCTGTTCTGGTTCAGTAAAACTATGTCCTTTTTCTCCTTCTTGAGACTTGAAACAAGTACAGGAATTTTTTTTTTTCCTTTTCTTTTGGTGTTGTGTTCCAACTTGTTTTCCCAGAGAAAATGAAACAGTAACCACTAAWAAGGCTGCTCCGTAGCATTCTAGTTTTTGTCATATCTTCGTTCTCCATCTCCACTTCTTGATTCCTCAGATAGAAAGCTTGAAATGGGAAAAAGGGCAAACTTGCACTAACAGAAGCTCAAAAACCAAAAGAATAAATATTGATTCTTTCCTTCTGTTCTGCAACATGAATYCTTCTCTCTCTTTTTCTTTTCCTGGGGTGCGCGGGGGCGTGGGGGTGGGGTTGGTTTGTTCCCTTCTTAAAGATCTTTCGTGAAGTTCAGCTCGGATTTCATATCCACTCTCTTTCTCCTAATTCTACAAACACTACTGTTTCAGGGACAGCATGAAAGGAGTCAGTCAAGGACATCTCCACAAGTAAATTCAGCTGCTGCAAAGTCCAGAGCATGGCAACCAAAATTACAGAGCATCTCTGAGGCTGGAAGCTGATATTCTCTTTTGCTAAATTAGCATGGAATTTTCTTGCCTAATTTTTGAAAAGCCAAGACCAGCAAAAGCAAATAGAAGACATATATTGGAGTGGTTAAGGTACCAAAGGTTGTAACAAAAGGTTCAACAACGATTGATTCAATTGTGAAAACATTGTATAGGAAAAGAAAGAGCTCTCATGCTGCATCAGTGAATCAGCTACCCCTCTCGATAAAAATATGCTTTCTTCGAAGCATCCTATATCTGATTTTCTTTGTATGGATGATTGATTTCATAGTTCAAGTGCACATGATTATCCATKTGTAATTGCAGTTATTAAGAGAACAACGAAGAAGAAGACAATTATAAAGGATATTTGGAAGTCAAAAGAAGTTCAATGTACCAGAGTAACAAGACTTTGGTGTATGGATGATAGGATACCAAGTGAAAGGATCATTAATGTGCATGTACTATTTGGTAGTCAAATTCAAGGTAGTTAATGCAACTTTTCTGGTCCATGTTTTTCAACATCTTTTCCTCTCTTAACCTTAGCCTCACAYATATACAAAACSTCTAAGTTCCAATATATTGTCCAAAGAAGAAAAACACAGTGACTTTCCACCTAAAACAAATTCTATTTCTATCCAATTATTCTGATATTTTCCTAGGTTCTGAGACATTTTTTGTTTAACTTGAGGGGGGGAGAGAGAGAGAGAGAGAGAGATGAGTACCCAAATCGGAAAATATCTATTCCGGATGAACAAACTAAAGGTAAATCAACAGATATTCATAGAGAGAGAGAGAGTATCCAAAGTGGAAAATATCCTGTAAAAAACTCATGTAAGAACATTAACAAACAGAAGGTAGATTTGCAGATATTTAGGCTGTATCTGTGAACTGTCCGTGGAATCAGATAGGCAAGAAGAAGAGAATTCAATTATGTTTCTATGGAGAATCTGTGCAGTATTGGGGACCAAGTGAGCAATTATCCAAGAAGAACATGTGCAGTAAAGGATCTAAAGCAACAAGAAAGATTTCCAAGAACTCAAATATACTGAACCMAGAACTCCCAACATATTTTCAATACTCAGGCCATGGTCACTCAAATCCAGAGAAGTGGTTTAAGAATGCCAGACCATCTTCAACTATTGTTTATAAAACGGGTGACATCCAGGATTCAGGAAGTGCGTATTGACAGGGAAATATAGAAACTTCTGAATAAACACCAAGGGGGTAAAAGCTAATGTTCATATGAACATTTCTCAATAATTCTATTCTCCAAATCAATATAGTACTAATATATTCGAAATCTTCCCCCCGGGGGAGTAAAGGGGGGGGGGGGGGGGGGGGGCGCTGCCTGTCGTGGCACCCTAAAGGAAAGACTCTGGATGCAGTTTAGTGAACTCAAGCAAAAAGTGGTAAGAATAATATGTCCACACTCTCACTATACCAGATAATATTGCTCTTTCTGAGATGCTAGTAAACATTTGGAAAGATACTAAGCAGTTTAGTCATGGAAAGAATAAGAATAATAAGCACTTTAATGGAAACCACAAAATGAATGGGACAGCTGAGCTAGGGTTATAATATACCTAGAGTCATCATGCTTGGTATATTTTTGACTTTGAGCAATCATAGCGGTCATCTTTGTTGCACTGGAAGARGAGGAATCATTATTTTAGCCCACGATGCCATGAGATCCTTCTCTTCCTTCAAGAGCTCTCTAGTGCCTCCTGATTCATAGTAGAAAAGCAAATCATACCTTTTTCTTTTCTTTCTCTGTATTTCCACCTTTGAAGGCATGAGAATAAACTGATAAAATGTTCATGATAAATCCTGTTAAGCATGCAATAAAATATAAGCACTTAGAATTTTCAAAGTACACAAAAAAAGATTTGAATCTATGATGGCAAGCTTATATAGCTTGGTAAGAAATGCTTCTTTATCGCTTCATAAAGACTCAGGCCAGGTCAAATCCCATTATACTTGATGATAGATTCGGAAGGAAAAGGAAAAAAAGAAACAAAAGTTTGGCTAAGCATTTTAGTCCTTTTAGAAGCAGGTTATACAATTAATGATCATGGCACCAAAGGTCAAGAATTCAAAGCAAATTGAGGGCAAATAATTGCTTAAAGATTAATCCAGAGCCTAGATAAGTATGTGCATGTCAATGGTCATTTGACTTAYATGCAKGCATAAGAAAGAATGAATTACAGAAGCAGTTAAATGATAAGAAGATCCAGTTCAGAGGGCTTTGTATAATTGAGGTACATGCATTGGACAGAAAGGAAATTGACAGCCATGTTTTCAATGGATATCCAGCAAATTTGAAATGTTGAAATCAGAAACAACCAAATCGGTCATTCCATATTATTCCTGGATTCCCGCCAYAAGGGTCTTAACTGTTTGAAATTAGAGGACCATTGTCAATAAGGCATATTCCCATCATACGTCTCGCTCCCTGACTGACCACCTTTGACCTAATGGAAAACTTTAAGAAGAAAAAGGGGGGAAAAGGAAGAAAAAAGAAACCATACAAAATCCCTTCATGAACTTTAGGGAAACCAAACATCTGCAAACTAAACATTCCCTATATAGATTTTTTCAAGCTGTGTATTGTGGGTTTAATTTAATCATTTTATTATGGATATATTTTAATTCCCTATATCGGTTATGAAGATGCAAATGAAAGAAAGAGGAAAGATTAAATTGGAGAGTGCCCTGTTTCGGGGTGAGGGTGGGGAAGGGTAAAATCCAGTAATTTACAACAGAAACAATGGAAATCTGGAGAGGTATAATACATGATTGGATAAATACTCAATTTGAGAAGCAAAAAGATGCAAAGTGGTGCTTCGATTTCAGAAGCAACAGCATGTCAAGTTCCAAGTTCTATAGCATAGTTGCAACTGTGTAATATAGTATCCTCATAACATTTTCCTTCATTAGAACAATGATCCATACAAGGAGATCAACATGAATATTGAGCTTTTCTGTTGGTTGTTTAAATCAGATACCTGTTTKTCTAAGGCGTGAGAAGCGTATGCTTCTGAGTACAGAGAGAGGTAATGTTAATGGTTGCACTAATTATTGATCTTCATTAGMTGAAATCAGCTCAGTGATTTGTTAGTTAAAACTGCAAGATGATACTGCTTTGAGAGAYTAACAGTTTCCGAAAGGCTTCATTTAGGTTCCGGTTTCCATGAATCAAAGAAACAACTACCAATAATCCTTGCATGAGCAGTTCCCTTCCTTGAAAGTGTGGAAACGAGAACGATCTCGAACAATAATCTCTCTCTGATAAACTTTAGAGATGGCCTTTAGAGCAGAATGACAGTCCTCACAAGTTCTTAAATTTTTCACTATTCTTATGGAAGTTCCAGCCATGGTTGACATCAATCCAAAAGCAATAGCTAGCTTCTCACTGTGCCAAGCTACTGCTTGCCCTTTCTCTTCCTCACTCAAATCAAAAGAAACTTGACTGGTGTTACYAGCATAGCCTACAATACTGGCCCTCTCCAAAACCTCTTGCAATTTCTTTCGAATCTCTACAATCTGTGGATGCAACTTATCAGCAACACGAAATTCATGGACCGCACCATTCACCTCAATCCAGCTACCCCCAATATCTGAGTGATTTTCTCTCCGGCTCAACTTTCTAACTTCAGTGACGCTTTCCCATTTACCTAGTGAAGCATACAAGTTAGAAAGTAGCACCTCCCCTCCACTACGTCCACAAGGTTCAAGTTGCTTCATATGATTAATAATGTGTTCTCCAAGATCAGCATTCCGATGAATTCTGCAGGCATTAAGCAAAGCCCTCCATATGACAAGGTCAGGTTTCATGGGCATACTTTTGACTACTGCGAGTGCCTTCTCCAAGTAGCCAGCACGACCAAGTAGGTCAATATAACAGCCATAATGCTGAATTTCAGGCACAATCCCCAGAATGCTCTCCATGGTGGTAAAAATTGTTGAGCCCGCCTCAACTAGACCGGAGTGGCTACAGCCATTCAAGACTCCCAGAATAGTAACCTCATTTGGTTTGACATTTTTAGCTAACATTCGATTAAATACACCTAAAGCATCCCTACCAAGGCCATGAATGGACAACCCTGTTATGAAACTTGTAAAATTGTGAACATCTGGTTGAGAAATCTTATCAAAAACTCGTCTTGCACAATCAATCTTGCCGCATTTTGCATACATATCTATGAGAGCAGTACAAATATTGGAACTCAGGAAAATATCATTCTTATCGATATAAGCGTGAATCCAGTTTCCTTGATCCAATGCCCCAAGATGAGCACAAGAAGATAGAAGACAAACAAGAACAGCCTCATTAGGCTTCAGCTTATGGTCATCACCCCCCAACATTTCACGAAAATATTTTAGGGCCTCAACATACCTTCCGCTTGCAAAAAAACCCGAAATCACAACAGTCCAAGACACCACATTCCTCACCGGCATCTCCCAAAAGATCTGACGCGCCCGATTCATCTGCCCGTTTCTAGCGTACGCACAAACCAAACTAGTCCATGAGAAAACATCTCTTGCAGACATTTCGGTGAAAACTTTGTGGGCATCATATATCTTTGCAAAACCAGCATACATATTTATCAAAGAATTTCCCACATACAAATTAGCCTCATACCCAGTTTTCATAATCATYCCATGAACAACTTCACCGTACACAACCGACATTCGGTGAGCGCAAGAAGTGATCACAAAAGTGAATGTATACTCATCAGGCAGAATCCGAACAGAAGGRTGGTCAAAACTGATCATTTGGCGAAAAATACTCATCGGTTCTGACGAATTTTGAAGTTTCGAGCAGGCCCTGATCATAATATTCCATAACAATGTCGATGGTGAAGGCAAAGGGTATTGGTTAAACAAGACTCTAGCACTAGAAAGGTTATTAATGTGAAGGTAACAATGGATTAAAGAATCAGCTAAAAAAGCCTTAGAGGAACATGCACTGGTGATAATTCTGGCATGAATTTGCTTGATTTGATCAAGTGGTGGCCGTTTCTTCAAGAGGTAACTTAGCGTTTTAGGATTTGTCATAGTTTTGCATGTTCTGGATTGGCAATGTAAAATGCTAAATGAAACAGTTCTATTATAGGAGTAACAAGGGAATTGCAAGCTGCCATAAATGGCYCAAAGAAATCGCAATGGGASAATATATTCGACAGGTTTATATGCCGATGCAGCAGTAAATTGGCCGTAAGCCCTAAATSTTGTCAAATGGTCCTGAAATTCTAAATTGGGTCTAAACTCATGCAGTATAAAATCAAGAGCCGTCACCATTCTGACCAGCCCAGTTTCTTGAGGCCAGCTGATACTATTAGTCCTGAAAGTTCTTGTTTGAAAGTCATAATTGATCATCAAAGTCCTYCCTTTATCACYGTGGAAACTAGATGTCAATGACCAGATTAGCAGGAGTAAATCATTTTTYGTCGCTGGCACTGACATGAATATCATGAATCCATCTCCCATGTTCTGGGAGTTGTATTTCATATTTCACTCAGAACTTCTCATAGTAGAGTGCCGACAGGTCGAACCCCTTGTACCGATCATCTCTAATTCCACATGCTACTTCCAAATTTCTTCCAACTCGATATTCTTGATGAGTTATTCCTTTGACAACTTTTTGGATATGAAATTATGYGAAACTTCTCTTCTCTCACATCAACATGTTTTATCTTTCTTGCTTCCCTATACAAAATGCTTTTATCCATTCATTATCTTCTCCAATAAGGATTCCGATCTGCATCTTTTGGGCAATCTATCTTCCTCCATGAGCTGTTTCTTCTTAATGTGAGAATGTAGCAATMTTTAACACGGGCAAAATGGGCTAAACTTCAAATTGTAGGTTTCAAACGTATCAAAGAAGGCCTTAAAAATCTTATCTTACATGCCTATCCTTGCCTATCTTTGTAGGCAACTCATTCAGCTGAGTTGTATTTAGGCTTCATCTGGATTAGAAGTTGAGTTAATCAACGTTTCTTAAACATTCTATAATAGAAATTCATCCAATTTCAAACAAATTAAAACAAAATTCAATGAAATTCATGTTGGACGTTGAATCCAGACAACAAACATTCTCAAACGYATAAAACTCACATTGARTAATCCATTATTAACTGAAAATCAATCAAATTAATAGTCRATTATTTATCATTTTGAACTAATTTGTATAGTTTTATTAATTGATTATTCAAAATTTTCGATTTTATATTTAACTTGACTAATCTGTTATTCGAGATTTAATGATTGATTAATAGAATTTTTCGGGGAAGAATCATTGTACATTGGAATTATTCTTGTTTGTTTATTRGTGAAGTTTGTAAGAAATTTTCTTATGTTTGAAATAAAATTCTTAATTTAGAACAATAGGAGGACATGCAAAGTCCATTCCAGTGTCATCTTGTGATCATGAATTAATGCAGAAAAGGGTTCGCTGCTAAAAAAAAAAAAAAAAAAAAAGGGTCAAAATTGCGTCCGACAGAGAAAATCTGTGATCGATTTGTATTGCCAATAGTAATGGTGATTAATTGAGATCATAGATGTATGCAGAGCGAATTCGTAGCTAATTTGCAACGGAATGACGACAGATTTCCGACAAGGTAACAAAAAATAATTATTTATTTTTATATTTTCATATTATCAAAAGGTGGTTGCAAATTTTCGATCTGCAATGCAAAAACATTAATTATTTAATTTTATTTTTCAAACTAATATAGGTTGCAAATTAATCGTTATGTTATAAAAAATTAATTATTTAATTTTTTTCATACTAATAAAGATGATCGCAAGTTGATCGTAAACTCGTAATCAATCTACGATTATTCTAGAAAAATTTTACTATTTATTTTTATTTTTCATATTAAGACAAGATAGTCATAATTATTGCGGTCGCTAATTTCGATGGATTTGTGATCGACCAATAATATTTATTCAAATTCTTTAATTTTTTAACAAATACATAAGGTCAATCTGCGACGGAAGAAAATATATATTTTAATTTCTTTTTTATTTTTCAGAAAATTGGAAGCAGGCCTGTTTTGTAAAACTCGGATGGAATTCCTAGTCCTTTTTAGTGAAGAACACTGACTTCTTCCCAGTTCTCTCCTTTGCTGTATAGGAAAAGGAAACAAACTTTACCTTATTTATATGCTGTTGGCCTCATTGTTTCCTCAAAAAAGATTGTTTCTTTCTCCCYTATCTGGATTATCAGCATGGGATCCTTAGAAACARGGAGAGAGGAGGTGAAGTTGCAGAAAAGCAAGCAAGTTCCAGAATGGTTGACGAGGTTACTGAAGATTAATTTCTACCACGATGAAGATAGTGCATGCAAGAATCATGGAAAGACATACAAGACTCATTTTTGCATAGACTGCGCCTCTGAACCCTTCTGTGGCAGGTGTAGTTCAGAACCGTTGTGTCGTTCAAAGCATCGTGTTTTGCAGGTAAACTATCGCTTCTTCTTGCTTTTATTTTCCATGGATAAGTTGTAAAACCTCGTCCCTGCCTTGCTTTGCATGCTTTTCTTTCTTTCTGGTTGTAAGCTCCCCCTTCCTGGCCAGGGCCGAAGATGTTTCGATGCACTTTCCTACTACCCTTATATACTTATAAATTGATCAAAATATATCTCCTAATGTCTCTTCTCCTCTATACATCCATTCTAATGCTTCTTTTCCTATATATACGTCTTGTGCTAATTGATATAGCAAGAGATGTATCTTTCMAACTTTCTTCCTTCAAATAGCCATTCCCCCTCGTTCTTAATATATTGAGCTCCTGTTAAACTTTATTGATCTTTTAGTTAATCTTTTTTTAAATTATAACCTCAGRTTGTAAGRTGTTCAGAGAAAGCAGCCATAAAAGTGGACGACATGAAGAATCTGGTATCTGTGATTGAGATTCAACCTTTTGTAATTAACAATAACAAAATTGTCTTTCTTCAAGAAAGAGAAACCAAAGGGAAACGCATATGTACAACATTTTTTAAAGAATGGGAAACCAAAGGGATACCCATGTGTACAAAATGTAGAGGACGTCTGGTYGAGTCAAACTACAAATTTTGTTCGCTYGCTTGCCAAGTTGAAGCTCAAAATGAAGCCAATGCTGTTATGGAGTCTCGCTCCRCTGGCCCAGAAGGAGGGATYCCCRGCCAAGTTGGAGATCAAAATGAAGCCAATGCTGTTATCCAGKCTCRCTTCATTGGCCCAGAAGCAGTGATTGCCTGCCAAGTTAAAGCTCAAAATGAAGTCAATGCTGTTATGCAGTCTCGCTCCACTGGCCAAGAAGCAGTGATCGCTTGCCAAGTTGGAGCTCAAACTCAA